>JAYXIM010048691.1:0-520792 GCA_037575425.1 Anastrepha fraterculus
GACATAGGCATAGCGCAACGAATAAAGATCCAGCGGCTTCGTTGGCTGGGTCATGTCGTCCGAATGGATACAAACGCTCCGGCTTTGAAAGTATTCGATGCGGTACCAGCTGGTGGTAGCAGAGGAAGAGGAAGACCTCCTCTGCGTTGGAAAGATCAGGTGGAGAAGGACTTGGCTTCACTTGGTGTGTCCAATTGGCGCCGGTTAGCACGAGAAAGAAACGACTGGCGCGCTTTGTTAATCTCGGCCAAAATCGCGTAAGCGGTTATCGCGCCAATTAAGAAGAAGAGATGTACGTAAACGATTTTACAGGCTGGGCAAAAGGGACGCAATATATGGTCTTATGAAAATCAAAGGTTCGGATGAAGCCTGCAAACCACGTACATATATGATTGCTACTTTTACTTGACTAATTTAAGGGGGTAGTATGGTATTTTTTTTTTTTTTTAATTTTTTTTTTTTTTTTTTTTTTTAAATTATTCTATAACATCTTAAGATTATTGTGTGAAAGTTTGAAGTGCATTAGAGTAAAATTGACAAAGACACAAAGGATTAAGTATCTACCTCTCCAACCGGATTTCACAATCTTCACAAATCTTTAAACGCGTTTTTCTCACACTTGCCTTTTTTACGGTCGGTGTCCACTGTAGATTCATATCTACTGCACCGATTCTTTTCAAATTTGGTTTTTTTGTTTCTTTACTTTATTCACGAGGTAATGACGTCGAGTTTTTTGTTTTTTAAATTTTGTCATATTTTAAAACAACAAAGTTTTCAATTTTTATTTTATGAAAAATCGGTGTTTTGACTTCAAAGCGCTTTAAAAAATTAAAAAAAAAAAAAAAAAAAAAATTCGACGTTGTTACCTGCGAAACTTTATTAGCTGATGAAATCAATTTGGTTTTTTGATTTTAGTTGATCCAGTAATGAGTTCTGAGGGACACCGCAATAAAACTTTTTTATGAGACGTCCGCGAAGATTCGCTGCCACCAACTCATTTCTTCATAAAAATCAATGAAAATTTCACACAATATTCTTTAAATATGACTTTATAATGAAGTAATTTTAAAATTTTGAATAAATCAACTGTGTCGACAAAAAAAATTTCGAAAAATATGCTTGTTTTACACCAAATTAACCATACTACCCCCTTAAATGGACTGTGAAATATACAAATGCATATTCTGCAACACAACCACTGAGGAAGTGGTGCAAATCATCATCGATTTACCTTCATGTAGTGCAACAGGAGATTAACTTCATGATTAATGAATACTCCAGAAAATCATAATTTTTAGTTCTACATAAAAAATATTTTTAAGTTGCGAACATACATGTAGCTCAAGTAAAGTTCCTGTCACAAAAAACATGAATGCCCTTTTGGGGTTAGCCTTTGTTTCAGTTCGGCGAATTACGCCTTTTTGACAATAAATGAAATTTGATTGTAATTTGCTTTCTATCAAGTTTGGTTGAGGACAAGATGGGTTTGGCAGAATATATTTGCTTCTGTCGAATTCTTTAAAGTTGCAACCGGTCTAATCAATTATGTCTATTTTGGTATCGTGACCTTACCGGTTTCCATGTCATGCCGAAATGAATATCACGAATATTATGTTCAGACCCAAACTTAATCCCGTAATTATCGTTGCTAAATGGATTATCTAGTAAATCCATTTCATTTGGCAAAATTTCGCCATTAAAAAATGTGACTTAATTATCTTGTCACCGAGCAGAATAAAATTGAACCCACATGAAATTGCTATGTGCAGGCTTGAATTAGCGCCCTCTGTTTGTGAAACAATCCATCACAGCTGATCTTGGCAATAATCTAATGTCAAGCAATTAAAACAAAGCAAAACATTTTGTTGATAATTTGATTTAATGATATCTGCTGCTGGATGAACATCTATGTGGCACCCATCTAGAACCTTCATTTGAAAAAAATTCCCTTTTAAAGAACAATATTCTTTACCAATAGCTCCTAACAGTTGAGGGAGACCCAGCGACTCAAACCATTTAGTAGGACTGTGCCGTAAATAATTTCGCTTTATTTATGTTTGTGGCTTGCACCGATTTCTTTCCCTCCTTTTCGGGAAATCCCAGCAACTTCATTGCCCTCACTTCTAGGTATTTCCTCAGATGGCTACCCGTATGCCTTAAAATTCGATGAGATATAATTAAAGTTTTTTATTATGAGATCAGACTCGGATGGACGAAGGAAATATTAAATGGAGATGGAGCCCAAATCGAAGAATGTGTTCTCATTTATGACGCTTGCTTCTGTCCCATTTCCGAGTGACGTCTTGGCCGCATAAAAAGTACATCTTAGCCCCGATGATCTTAGCGTAAACCACAACGCTTTTTAAGCTTCTTCACAAGGGGTTTCCCTGTCAAATAGAAAAATAAAAATGCTTAGGATGATATAGCAATTCACCGACGAAGTATTTTTTTGAAAATCTGTATAACCAAATGGCTTAATAAAAGGCTCCTAGTGATTTTTGAATTCAAATAACTGAGGAATAGATTATTGAGTTTAGTCATAGTTATCGCGCTTCCTTCGGTTCAATGTTTTGCTTTGGAACTTTTTCCTCCGATTAAAAGGAACGATTTTCTAGCTTGGTTTTTGTCGTTTGTTTTTTAAATTGACACAATGCATGCACTTTTTTAATTAGTATGTATGTATTAGTATACTTATTAAAATCCATATATTATATGTACATTTGTGAAAAATTGTATTTTACTAAATATTTTTTATTATTTTTCGCAGGATTGCAATCGCAGATATATTGAGTTACTGGAACAACTACACAGTCATCAGCAAAAATGTTTCAACGAGATAAAACATCAGCGTTATCGGATGAATCAAATTACCGCTTCACTAAAGCAGTAAGTTTTTCAACACTTCCACAAATGCCTCCATATTTATATATAGTACAGCTATGGTCAACTAATTAACAACGGCAAAGAGGTAGTCACTTCTATTAGCTCTTGGCCCAAAATTTAGAAACTAATATATTTATGGAAAATTATGATAGAAATATTGTCAATGTTCTGAAAGAGAATTTTTCAAGCATCATTTTTGTTTAATTTTATCCTCCTAGCTTCCCGTTTAACTGTTGAATTCTAACCTGTTTGATGAGAGTAGAAAAATACCTCTTAAAAAGAGCATTTGAAGACTAAAGTGTTCTACGAAAATATTTTTCAGAAGGTTTAACAAAAAAGAAACATTCTAAATTATTCCTTTTATATAGTTTTTCGATACTTCCACCTGAATTAGGAGCCATCTTCAGGAACTCTTGGCTGTGCCTGGTTAGAAAATTTCAGTTCAGACTACCAAAAACCCAAAAGCCGTCAATATAAGCGTTTCCTCATAATTGACTCAAATTCTACTAGGTATTAGTAAATTTTTTTCGATAACATGGTTTTTCATATAAAAAAGTGCTCGAGCCAGCTCCCACTGAATGGTAGTCACACACAAACCCACTTAACTACTACAGACGACGCAGGTAACATACAACAGTGATTAAGTACCGTAATAATCGGTGTTTGATATATTTCTCCCTTCGTCATAACACTCATTTACATGCAAGTAGTTCCAGATAGAGCTGGACTCACTCTAATAGATAAGTGAACTTGTTTTGGAGTTAATTAATTAAGCTGATACAAATTCTTTGGCAAGTTTAGATGTTAGATTACTTCCATAGGCAGAGATATAAAAAATATTTAGTTAGAAATCATGGGGAAAGGACCCTGGTGCTATGAGGGGCAGCGTCAGTTTCTCAGAACATATTCTGGAAATTCTGGAAATATTGAAGAATTTGCCATGTTCAAAAAATATGGTTTAAAATACACTTAAATGTATTCAGAAACATGGTAACGCAAGAACTCGGACAATGACCCAGAGCGCGAAAAACCACTCCTAGAGACGACACACAACCTCATCGGCAGACTCATTTAAAAGCTCCTGCGCTATTCAGAGTAGAATTTTATTAATATATTGGCATTAAGATATGTTCCAAAAAATTGGATTGAATGAATCGTCTAAGAGTACATGTCAAAACCGATGAGTTTTTACAAGGCGCATTCATTAATGGTGGTGGCACTAGACCAACAACAATGTTTTTGATTGTCAAAGCAAAGTATTGGGAAACTAGAAAACAAATAATGAATTCGTTTTGTTTCATTCTGAGCTGACAGCCACATGGACCCGGCGAAGGAAAAAAAAACAAATGAGCTGATTTACCACCACCACCTTTAATAGATTAGTCTTGATAAAAACATTTTGTGGAGTGATGAATCGAAGTGCTATTGCTTGAAATTCGATGAAAAAAAGGTATGATCGGCGTCCACCAAACAAGTATCACATTTCACTTTCTACATAAAACTAACTATAAAGCATGGCGGTAGTAATGTTATGGAATGGGCTTTGTTTTCTGGCCTGGCGTAGCTCCAGTTCATAAAACAAACACCCACATGGACCAACATCTCTATCTTTATGACTCTATTATAACAGACGAAAAATTTGCAGAAGAAAATTTGGTCTTACGATGATTTTTCACGCGTGAATTCGATATAAAACACACTGCTTGTTCGAACACTGTGCGCTTGTTGAACTGCTACTTAGAAAAAACATAATATTGATGTTTCAAATGATCTTCTCAGTCACCGGATCCTATTCCCATTGCGAACGTTTGGTGGGGTACTGAACCCCGCATTTAACTAGTAAAATCCAGCAGTAAGTCCACAAATAAAAAATGCCTTGAACGCAATACTCCGGGGACTACATGACTCCGTACTTTAACTGGGAGAGAAGGTTTCCCACTACAATTGAAGAGGAGGGATGGCACAAAGGCATGAAGCCTGGCCATAGAACCTTTCACATCTATACATACAGCTGGAAAACTCCAGACGGAGTGGGAGCGGGTATTTACTGCTCAAAACTAGGAATAAGGCAGCCTATCAAGCTGCCAGACCACAGCAGTATTTTCCAGGCGGAAGTTTCTGCTGTGGGAAGGCCGCGGAGCTAGCCTACACTAGAACAAGAAAGAACTCAACAATTAATATATACTTGGATAGTCAAGCAGTAATAAGAGCAATAAGATCATATTGTATTAAATCCAAAAATGTTCGACGGAGCAGGGAGGCCATAGAAAGGCTAGCCGAAAACAATAAGCTGCATATCTACTGGGTATCTGGTCACAAAGGCATTATGGGGAACGAAATAGTAGATGAGATAGCAAAAAGTGCTGCGAGACTACCATTTGAACAAGAGAACGACATACCAAAACCGCTAAACACAATATACAATGAAATGGACGACCACATGAAAAGGCAAGTGGAAGCTAGGTGGACTAACCTGACCACATGCAAAACAGCAAAAGTCATGTGTAGTACTAACGACAAAAAACTGACTCCATTCGTACTTACGCTCTCGCGAAAGGAATGCAGAACTATCATAGATATGCTAACAGGCCACAATCTATTGGCTGCATATGCGTACAAGATAGGGATTGCTAATACGGACAAATGCAGAAAATGCAGAGAGGATGTTGAGGAGACTTTAGAACACCTTCTGTGCGTTTGTCCGGCATTATTAAAAACGCGACTAAGATGCCTGGGAGCCCCATTGTTTGAGGGTCTGGAAGACGTCTCAAACGCGGAGCTCCCAGCACTACTTAGATTCGCCAAAAGCGCTGACATCCTACATGATGTCTACTTCAAGTATTCATAAAGGTCGCTCTCCATCTGGTATCGCTAGGGACCAAAAGGTCTATGCGTGGCTTATAACCTAACCTAACCTAATACTCCGGGGACATATTCGGCTCTTGAAAAGAGTTTGTCACGGCGATGTGATGTTGTTACTGAAAACAAGGGATTTCTAACTAAGCATTGGGTTTTTTCCTCTGTAATTGCGCTTATTTTCATTTAGACACAAGCTACGGTTAAAAGTGCTCAATTCGTGGCCACCACTGTACGTAGTCTAGTATTGAGAAAAATCGCAATGTCAAAATATATTATAAACAAGGTTGAGTTAAATTAAGAACCAGCAAACATTTAAAAAAAATTAATATTGGTCGCATAAGTTCGGAGTTATCTAATATTATTATAAGAATTTTTGCCTAGAGCTGTTTAATATTTATAATTTTACTAACCACAAACTTCAATTTTTGTTTTTGCATTTATTTAAGTATGTACCTATGTATGTACGCCATTTACTTATAAAACGTCTAAATGCTTTTGCTTTCGTTGAATTCAATGTTATTCATCAGCATGCATTGGCTATCGAAGCGCACAAAAAAACAGAATATACAGTCAATACGCTAGTCAAGGCTGCATGTCGTCAGTTACCCGAAACTTATGGCAACAGCAACACCAACACTACTAAGTGCGTAAAGTTTAAAATTGTTTGGCAGTGTCGCAACAAGTAGTGAGCAGCAAATTGTAGTGTCACGCAAGTAGTGAATAGGAGCGTCGAAGAGCCCATTCACCCTACACGTGACCGTGCTGCGGGTTTTCTAGACATCAGTAAATAAAGCAAGCGACTTAAAAATTATATTCCAAATGCTTTGTCAAACAGCATCTTGCACACAGTTGATAAACATCTGTACAGTGGTGGCCGAATATATGCAACGATTACCCTATTATAGATTAATTACATTTTATTAATTGAATTTTGAAGAATGTCGATTGAAAGTTTGTGTTATGCGTACTTTTATTTAATGTTTTCAAATTTAAAAATCCATCTGCCAAGAAACAAATTATTAAATTTCTAATAACTCGAAAAAAGAAATGCAATAGTTACATATGATTTCGTCACCACTGTACATATGTAAACATACATGTAATGTGTTTGTGTTTTAAGTTTTATCAACAAAAATACCATGCAAAGTCCAAATAAAATGCTTATATAATATGTAAATAACAATCATTAAGCTTTCGATGACCAAAACTGGTTTTCGCTGAAATAATAATACCTCTTATACCCATGCCAACATACAGTGGCTCAAAGGCTGCATCGTACAGACTCAGCGCTCAACCTGAGAACGCATTTTCGAAACGATAAATTAATGTTATTTCGAAAAAAGTATGTTTGTTTTTCATTCCCCCTCAATTTAACCGCATATAAAAAATTATATTAACATTCAACAGTTTTGAGAAATAAAAATGAATAAATTTGGCGAATTCATGTCAAGACGAATAGTAGGATGCGACAGGATTCCGTTATATTTCAAGCCGTCGGTCAACTTACACACTAAATTTCATAAAAAACACTACAGATTCTAATTTGCTACTAGTGTTGAAGTTATAAACTTAATTCTTGTACATTGCAAACAGAAGACTGAAAAGCAATCAGAAGACTCTTCAATTCCAAATCAAAGCCGCCTAGGTCAAGGGGAAAAAATTAATGATCGCGAAGAGCGTATGGTAAAAAAAAAATTCTTTGCGTCAGACGTAGGACTTAATGAAATCTTTAAGGAAAATACTAGAAAAGAGGTTTGCGATGATACAGTTCGAAATTTGTTGAAACACCATAGCCTCATCGGGTGAATTGCGCGAAATATGTAAGCCCTTTATTAGTACGATATACTTACATATAAATAAAAATATAGACTTCTGGAACACTACGAAATGTACATACATAAATAAATCACTGTTTTCTGTACTTTTTCTAAGACTTTAAGTTTTTATACACTAATGAAAGCAAAGTTAATTTAAAGTGTTGTGACTGAAGAAAGTCCCATGTTGAAAAGATTTCAGCGCTGTGTCTCAGATCAGACAGTTAAGCGGCTCTCAGCGAATTTGAAATAATCTGCTGATTGGCTGATGTAGCAGAGGCATGAAAACGGTTTGTTAGTTTGTGTTGGTGATATACGAAAAAATCAACACAGAATTCGCTCATGTTACTTCATTGCCGTCTGAGCAGCAACTGATTGGACGAGTGTGCGAATACGTGTGGAATGAGCAATTTTGTTTTTCACCATAGTGGATGGCCAACCTGGTAATCTATCATCGCTGAGGAAGTCCTATACTGAATTTGAGTCGAAGAATGCAAATACGCAGGTGGCGGAAAATTAATGTTATAGAAGGCAATATAGATACATTTCAATATCTGAACATTCCTCAAATTATGTTAGGCAGAGTGCTGAACGATTAGGTATATTGCACAAATTTGCTTTCTATCAGAACAACCACCCCAAACCCCACACCCTCGATGGTTGCCAGGAGGTGGCTCCACTTCAACTGCCCTAAACTACCCAAATGAACGGAAAATCAACGGAAACCGAATGGTAGAATAACACTGTGCCACAAAAAAAAAAATCGAAATACACCTGACAAATTACACACTGTAGGTTGCTTATATGGTCGAATAATGCATAAAAATATTTTTGTTATTTTTGTTGTACCCTCCAATTTTTATTTATTTATAAAAAACCGTTTTTTCAGACTTTGCGCGGTAATCTACGGATATCTCAGTCATTTTTTCACCGATTTTCAATATTTTATATGTTTTGAAAATGATATTGTCAGACCTTTCAAATGATGTACAACAAGTAATTATTCAAACTAGTTAGTTCTGATTTTTATTTGATTAAACCTGGAGAAAGTGTTTTTTTTTATCATTTTTTTAACTTTAACAATTTTTTATTGCATAATTTTACTACAAAATTAAAGATGTTTGTTAATATTCTTTGAGTGCATTTTTATATAATTTTTTTTGTTAATTTTAGATACCGAACTTTTTCTAAACATGTTTACCCGACCTTCGTCGTTTTAAAGAAGAATCGCTCGTCTCGCGTTTGAGCGACCAACAGTAATCCGCCAACATATTTATTTTGTTTTTTCCGAGGAAACGTTTTTCAATTGACGCAATTTCTTGATGAAACCTTTCCCCTTGTTCATCGCTGAATTTTCCAAGGTTCTCCGGAAAGAAGTCTAAATGTGAATGCAAAAAGTGAATTTTGATGGACATTCTACATCCCATGTCTCCGTAGGCCCGTAAAAATTCATCCACGACGGCAACGTAGTTGTCACTTCTTTTCTTTTTTTTTATCAACAAATAAACCGCAAACGTAGCAGAAATTATTGCGTTTGTCACACATCTTTAACTAACTTATAAACAATTTTAACAAAAAAACACACTTGAGGAAAACGCGATTTTGGAAGAAGGAGATAAAAAGGCACTGTCAACCAAAGACTGGTCTAATAGCTGTTTCAGACAATGGTGCGTTTCATAACTATAGGACACATAACATGAATATTTAATCTTTACTCCAAAAATATGTAGGTACTCTGTAAAAATAAATGAATATATGGAATAATACCGTTATTCTTCTTAGTATCAATAAACAATAATTAATTTAAATCGTTTTTTAAGTAAATAAATATCAATATGCCACGCGGTTCAAAACTTACCGAATTAGAGAGAGGTAAAATTACTGCGTGGGAGGAGGAGGGTCTCTGCGCCTCAGAAATCGCGCGAAAATTATGTCGCAAAATTATATAGAAACACGTAAACCTTTCATTTGTAATTTATGATAAATTGTCATTGTCAAACATTTATTGTCAATACATAAAGAATGCAGTGATTTTTCCAAGTAAATAATCATTAAAGACAAAAATTATGGTTCCACAAATGGATAGATATTCAAGGCATTTTTTTCTATTTACGGAAAACTAGCGTAGTTTACGCAATTTTTGTCCGATTATTGAAAGTAATACATTAATTTCTTCGTTAATAAATGCACTCAAAGAATATTAACAAACATCATTAATTTTGTAGTAAAATTATGCAATAAAAAATTGTTAAAGTTAAAAAAATGATAAAAAAAACACTTTCTCCAGGTTTAATCAAATAAAAATCAGAACTAACTAGTTTGAATAATTACTTGTTGTACATCATTTGAAAGGTCTGACAATATCATTTTCAAAACATATAAAATATTGAAAATCGGTGAAAAAATGACTGAGATATCCGTAGATTACCGCGCAAAGTCTGAAAAAACGGTTTTTTATAAATAAATAAAAATTGGAGGGTACAACAAAAATAACAAAAATATTTTTATGCATTATTCGACCATATAAACAACCTACAGTGTGTAATTTGTCGGGTGTATTTTCAGTGTTGCACCGTGTAATTTATCAGTAATATATAAAAGCTTGGTAGAATCTGTGCCAAAACATTTAAATGCTGATATAAAGCCAAAGGATTGACCACTAAATACTGATAAGGGAATTTTGTACCTATAATAATTTAAAGACAGTTAATTATGTACGATTATTCGTTTGGACATGAGTTCTATGGTTTTGTTTATTTTTATTTCCCAGTATAAACATATAAATATAAATATAATTTATTTATGTAAACAAATGAAATGGATAACTTGCTTCTTTCGAAATTTAATTATTTTACTGCTCCGAGAATCTGCTTTAATCTTAAGCAGTGAGCATGTACGATTAAGTCTTTGAGACACTGTACATAAATTCGCACATAATGCTATAAAATTCATCGACAACGCATGGCTGATTTTTGCTTTCTTATCATTACTCGTATCGGCACTGACTCATGACGGCTACTGATAAGCGTTTGGCACCTGAGCGCTGTTGGTTTACACACCTTCTAGTAAACTCAAATTTTTCAATTCGAGGCTACTCAGGCTGGCAGAGTAATCGAAATACTCGGCGCTGTGCTTTATCAGGTGTATGTAAATGTGTTGAAATTTGCGAGCGGCAAATTTGTTTATTTAAAATACTCCCTTAACCAGAGAGCTTATTTAGCACAAATTTCAAGAGAATATTCTCTATGAGCACATCTCTCAACTGTATTTTCGTTTTGTTATTTTTGCACTTGTCGCTTCATCAGTCAATGTTCACATATAATATAAATTATCGAACTTTGCACGTGCCGGTTTAACCAAGAAAACATTTTGTTGGACTTAGCCTTTTCTCAACGCTAAATTTAGCTGCGAGTTTTATTTAATTTAGTTAAAAGTTTTTTTAAAAGGCTGATCCCACAATTACACCCTTTTCGTGAAGTTATTGAAATACTGCCGAAAATAACTGGAGACTGTCATGCGATTAATCATTACTTTTATTTAGAACGCTAGTATTCGGCCGGCTCCGGTCCGGG
Source organism: Anastrepha fraterculus (assembly GCA_037575425.1). NCBI lineage: Eukaryota > Metazoa > Arthropoda > Insecta > Diptera > Tephritidae > Anastrepha > Anastrepha fraterculus. The sequence continues at coordinate 11,129 of JAYXIM010048691.1, forward strand.
CCTAGGGACTGTCGATACACTTTTCGTGGAACCGACAGTATTAAAGTGAAAAGATAAGTGTAACCTGAATGGATGTAGTCAAATATACTTTTTATGAGCTTTATTGAAGCATTCTAAGAAAAATTTTGGCTGGAATTACACATGTAACAAAATGTAACAACTTGTTTGTTAAATTTTTGGCTTTCTATACCCAAATGATCTTGAATTTTATCATAACAACCAGCACAGTATTTCCGAACTTATGGACGTCTCCTTCCTTTTTCTGTAATTTGTGCACAATTTTTCCTTCACCAATTCGCTGTGGCAATCTATTTATCAATTGTCTCGAAATTCCGTAACTGATATTTTTCACCGGTTACGTCTTGAAAGAGAAACAGGAAATTGACCTCTTGGCTGGCCGAGGGAAAAGGCAAGAAATTACAGCGCCGTGTTCAACGCGTTAATGAAGATTGAGTTCAACAAATCTCCATTAATTGGGTTTGGGTTTAAAGAGTATTTCATTGAATAATGAACGCTTTGAAACATGCATCAACGTTACACCTACTGGAGACTAATTTAGAGGCTGAATCATAAGCTGTATTTTCGTCTTTGCTCTACATATCCTAAGCGGGGAAATGTCATTGATAATGCGCGACCATTACAATAGCCGGCATTAAATTCGAGAAGCTCTACTTGAAGCTCAACGTCATGTCTCACCAGAAACTTGTTGTGAATATTTTACTGTATAAGGGATGAACTTCTTAGAAAAGTAGATCGGCATACATAGTTAGTTAGCAGCTGTAAGATATCTTCTAGTGTTCAGTTAACAGAGATTGCACTAACTTCCAAGTGCCACGAATTCTTAAAGTAGTGACAGTTTCAACCATTCCATTACACTAGTTCTTTTCTACTATCACTAATTGCATGTAGCGGATGGAGTAGTGAGTAACAAAATTTCAACTAAGCACCGACTGGTAGGAGGGCAAAATTTTTATTTAAAGCTCCATAGGGGCTTAAAAAATATCTGAAGTTAATTAAAGTGTATGTACAGGGTTTGATTGAAAAGTAATAAGCCTTCCCGCGCGGAGCGTCTGCCAAGCGATCAACCGAATCGGCTGGTGGGGGAAAATGATCGTTGGACCTTCCCCTTCCACTAGAAATCGGTCCCAGTTCGCTGGCAACAGCAGTGCAGTCAACATCACTCCGCGCGTGAAAGCTGTTTTAAAAGTGTGTTAGGATTTTGCAGTGGCGAAAATGCAGCGATCGTTGGAGCAACGTTACTCGGTCAAATTTTGCGTAAAGCTAAACAAAACGAGTACCGAAACCATTGGACCAATCTCTACCCAGTGCCCAGGTAAAACTGGCACAAGTCGTTCAAGGAAGGCCGGGAGGACGTCGAAGACGAACAGCGATCTGAAAGGCATTCAACGACGCAAACAGACGAAGATGTGAACCGGGTTCGTGAATGAACATTGAACATTGACCGTCGTGCTAGTCTACGTTAGATCAGTGAAGAGTTAAATTTAACTTATTTACAATGTGCGGGAAATCGTGACCGGAAAACTTGAAATGCTCAAATTGTGTGCCAAATTGGTTCCACACCGCCTTCCTCTGCACCTCTGCATTGGCCAAAATTGGGGTTCCGGTGCTATCCCCTCCGGACTTCTTCTTGTTCCCGCGCCTGAAAAGAAAGCTGAAAGGGAGGCGTTTCGACTCCATCGAGGCGATCCAAAAAAATGTGACAGCCGAATTGAACGCGATTCCGGCGGATGAGTTTAAAAAATTTAGCCGTTGGGGGAGTATCCTGAACTATAAGGGCTGGGTATCGAACCAATCTCGTATGTATAAAAAAGCAATAATTTTCTATGAATTTAACATCAAAAATCAAAGAATGCTAATTTATTTATAAAAGTAGTAACAAGTAAGAAAGGCTAAATTTGGTCCGGCCCGAACTTTATAGGGAGTCTGGTGGTTTCGTTTGAAGACCCTCGCCTCATTTGAAATGGTGTTTTGTTGGGTGTTTCTTTAAAAGCGTGTAAAACGGAAATAAAAAAATATTTTTTATTTTTGTTTTTAAAATTTAATTTTTGATCCATTGTTGAAAAGTAAAATAAAATTTTTTTCCCATCCATAAAAAATGGTATGTCGCTGGTAACTAAATTGCGCGTTCCTTCTTGAATTCGAACAACTGGTTTTGTAAAGATTTCAACCCCTAAATATGAGCACATGTACATACGTATTTATGTTTGCTAATGTACCTGGAAACTAGTTTTGCGGTTTGGCTTCCACAAATCAAGCTATCATACATTTTTGTGTATAAATATCAATTCTGGCTTTGTTTTGCCTGAAAACTGATTTTGAAGTTTTGCTGTAGAGGTTGCGCCACTAAAATGGCTATATCTCTGTAAATATTCCGATTTTCGAAAAATTGTTTGCGAATTAACAAAAATCAGTATTTTTCGGCATATTATTATTGGCTTAATCGAAAGAGCAAATATTCCCAATACAGGACTTCATTCATGCGTCTGTCTCAGTTCGCTTCGCAGTAATGCATTTATTTCATTACATGTTCGATGTGCGTCTTAAGAACGTCTTAAGCTACTCTATAAAAGAAAAATCTAACGGCGTCAAATCCCAGCTGATTGCCTACCTTGGCACGGAAAATATCGACTGTGGCATGGCACACCATCCTGGCTGAAATAAGGTGAAAGATTGTTCAATTTCCGGCCACGAAAAATCGTTTATCAAGTCTGCAGAATGGGTTGCTGCACGACTGACTCGGACTCGCCGCCGCAGGCATGATGCATCAAAATGAGAGAACAAGTGTTCTTTAGTAGCGGTCGCTCCTCGGTAGGCAACGGCAACCTTGCGAGTGTATTTCTGAAATGGAAAAGCTTCTCACAACAAACAACTCAACATTTGTAGGCGGCAAAACATCGATTCGCACAGCAACAAAGGGTGTACATACGTGCTCATTATTATTGCTATTATTATTACATTGACCACTCATTAATTTTGAGTAGTTGTTAATTTTTGGACTCATTCAAACTCATGAGCAATACGAGTTATGGCTCCTAACAACAGACGGGCGTATGCAAATTCAGTCTTAACATATGCAAAGTGGGCGTGGCTTTACCCGATCTCAAGAATATTTATGTCCCTTCTCATGGGGATAATAATGGGGATAAAATAATACGAGTATTAAGTTTAGGCAAGTTTTATTAAGTCGGTATCGATATACACGCATATATCCGAAAGTAGGAAATGACTTTACCTTTTTTTAAAGTTGCTTGTGTCATATTTTTTCATTAATTGTGCCAAATAATTTTGCTTTATTTATAAATGAGATACCACGTTATTCTTTTTTGTTTTTTTGGTTTTTTGACGTGATAACGTCTTATAATTCGATTTAGCCGGCTGCAAGCACGAAAAAATGTGTCGTTACCTTGTTCATTAGTGTTACCTTGCTCATTAGTGTTACCTTGCTCATTTGTCGTTACCTTGAATGAACTGCAAGCGAAAGCGCGGAACGAACAAAGCAAGCGAACGGCAATGTCCGACATCTTGCTCTCTCCTACTTAAGTGAGCGTATATATGTATGTATATGCGCATATGTACATATATAAATTCACGTATTTGTATTTGCATATGCCTTCTTATTGATTACACCGGCACACAAAAAAAAAAAAGTGGGGAGTACTTTTGACTAGACCCATATATCCCTATGTATTTTGACGCGCTGAATCCGAATTCGGTGTCCGTTTTGCCCGTACACCCCCAAAATTTTAAGTAAATAGCGAAAAACCGTGAAACCCCATGAAAAATCGCTGAAAATCGCACTTATAGACGTTTGTCAATTTCAAAAACTTTTCTTATTATGAGTGTATTATACCTGATTTCAGTGTATTTTGACGCACTGAATCCGAATCCGGGGTTTGTTTTTCCCGTACACCCCCAAAATTTTGATTAAATAGGCTAAAACCGTGAAAACCGTGAAAAACCGTGAGAAATCGCTGAAAATCGCCTTTTTATACGTTGGTAAATGTTAAAAAGTTTTCTTACGAGTGTATTATACCTGATTTCAGTGTGTTTTGACGCACTGAATCCGAATCCGGTGTTTGTTTTGCCCGTACACCCCCAAAGATTTGATTAAATAGCGAAAAACCGCGAAAACCCGTGAAAAATTGCTGAAAATCGGTTCACGGTTTTTCGCTATTTACTTAAAATTTTGGGGGTGTACGGGCAAAACGGACACTGAATTCGGATTCAGCGCGTCAAAATACATAGAGATATATGGGTCTAGTCAAAAGTACTCCCCACTTTTTTTTTTTTGTGTGCCGGTGTTATTATTAATTTGATTTACTTGAAGAATTTAAAATAAAACCAAGTTTGTTAATAATACCTGTTGTTTTAATGTTATTATTATTAATTTTTTTATTATATATGAAGGAAAAAATGTATGGTAATATTTACCACATACCTTATAAGATATGTTGTATACTAATATATGTATGTAAACATGCATATACATATACAATTGTGCGCAATTTTCAAAAAGAACAAATCTATATGTAAAGATGCATACAAGTCATATGGACATATCAAATATACGAATCTATTCCGTACGCAAGCAAATGTAAGCTAATGTGCTTGAACTGCAAGCGAGAGCGCGGAACGAACGACAAAGAGCACAATCGGCCCCCGCGTTCGGCAACGTTCGACATCTGGCTCTGTCCTACTTGAGTGAGCATATATATGTATGTATGTATATGCGCATATGTAGGTATATAAATTCACATACAGTCGAACTTCGATAACCCGAACTATGACATGCCACAAAAAAAAATCGAGCTATCAAGATTTCGAGTTATCAAATATAATATACATATGTACATACATACATAAAAATCCATAAACAAAATAAAACCTGATGGAAAAATAAAACAATCCATAAAACTCAAGGGTTAGCAAACATTTTTATTGATAAAACAGTACATGCTTCAAATTATGTATAGTTGCTATATAATATTGTATGTGTATATTTTAAAATTATATATACATAACTAAGAACATTGTATGACTAGATGTATAGCTTTCATTCGTTTAAAGTAAAAACGTCAGTTATTTGGGATGGACGAGAGGATTTTTTATTATGATCTTCAAAAAAAGCTTCAATATTATTTAAACCATTGTACAGAGAATCGGTTGTATGTTCATTGGTTTTTAAATATGACCGCAAAATCTTGAACGAATTTGCAACTACCTCTTTTGAAACTGGTTGCAGCATATCATCTTGCAAATCATCTTCTGTATCACTTTCGCTATCATGCTCAAAATCGGACTTAGATCCCAATGGCTCCACAATATCTTCATCCGTGGGAAACTCTGAAGTAACAATATCGTCATCCACATGGATAAAATCATTAAAGGTGACACCTTCTGTACCTTTGATATTTTGCCAAGCTTCATATTCATTCTGCAGTTGAATTTCTTCCTTACTCCTTTCTTTTATGCGTTCGCTTATGAAAACCAAAGGAATGTCATCATCTTCCTCTCATTCAGAATATTGACCGAAGCGGGCTTTTCTAAAACAATTAGAGATGGTTTCAGGCTTAACATCGATATTCCATGCATTAGTTATTTCATCAACACAGTCCATTAATGTAATGTTAAGATTTTTGTTTACTTCAAAGCATTTTATAGTATTTTTTAAAATTCTGCGACGATAATGACATTTTAAATTTTGTATGACACCTTGATCGAGTGGTTGTAATTTTGATGTCATATTCGGGGGAAAAAATGCAAGTTTGATAAACTTTACAGCTACATCTTTTTCGCGCACTCATTTCTACTTCCTTTATTAGTTTAAATTTTTCATCAATAAATAAAGTTTTTAAACAACGTTTTGATGACATGTCAACAGAGTTTATTTTCGCCTAAGAACTACTAATAAAATACCTGTGGTCTTAAACAGTGCAGCGACCCAACTACTGACATCTGTTTGCTATAAAATAAGCAACACGTAATAAGGGGATTCCCCTGGAAATTCGACTTATCAAAGCTGGCGCCAAATATTCTGTTCGAGTTATCAAGATATTCGAGTAATAGAAGTTCGAGTTATCAAGTAAAAATTACACACAATTCTCACTCTAAACGCCATTGCCAAGCAATTTGATTCGAGATATCAAATATTCGAGATATCGAAGTTCGACTTATTGAGGTTCGACTGTACTTGTATTTGCATATGCCTTCTTCCTGTGTGCATGGTAATGAACCATTTCTCTGTTGAGAATAGGACGATGATAGAAAAAGTAGGAAATGAAAGGGAGTGTTTCGAGTGTAAAGTGTCTTGAAAAAGGCAAATCGATGATGGTGCCTCTTAGTGTTGTTGACTTATTAACGTCTGATGCACAATCGAAATTGAAGATATCTTTCATGAATTTGATAAATGTTTCGTCATTTTTCACGTTTGTGTAAATGTAACTTGACCTATTCCATTGCAATTCCATTTACCTCCTCATCTATATCCATACAAAATATCTATAAAACAAATAAAATTAAAATTTTGTTTTGAAAATTGCAACCATTCCATCAATATTTTCTTATGACGTTGTCACGTTAAACTATCGTCAGTAAACCGACTTTACAGACAACCTCTTTTTTTTTTTGAAAATTACCTTTATGTGCTATTTTCAATATCAATCTTAATTTATACTCGAATTATCGTGCGACGACCGGAATAAATCCACTCCTCATCATTGTGATTGTTTTGCTATGTATTGCATGTCTATATGTTTATATCTCTATTCCTTTACATACAACCGTTATGTGAACACAATTCAAGACGTATACAAACGAACTCTTCGAGAATCATCGCTAATATATCATTATTGTTTATTTAAAACTGCAATCCATGTACATAAGAAAGTCAAGCCTCTTGTGACCTTCAACGTGACTCATTCGCAATGCTGATTTCAGGGACGTGGTTCACGGTTTTTCAATTTAGCTGTATGTATGTACATATGTGTATGCACACGTGTGTATGTGTGTATGTATGCGTCTATGCAGCTATGTATGAAACTTTGAACAAAGTTATTGTTTTTTTTTTCGCTTTGGTCGCGCAATGATTTTGGCTTCGTTTTTCTATAAAAAATTTATGACCGACTAATAGGAAACAAATTAAGAAATAAATAAAATAGAGAAATTGCAATTTCGCGTGATTTTTTCGAAAATAGAAATAAATTGGAAAACAACACATCCAGTGCAAGCCGTGGTTTAATTACGCCCAGGGCACTCGTAGTGCTACCAGAGTGAAACAAGTATGTACATATAGGGCGAATTAACACATTCGCATCGGGAAACGAGAATTCACGTTTACAAAAGAAAAGCGTTGTCGTCAGGAAACGAGAATTCTCGTCGGCACATGTTAACTGTTTACTTCGAATATCTCATTTCGGGGTTTTTTCCTATTCCGATCCAAAATAAGCAAAAGTGACTGTCTGTTGTTGATATTTAAAGATAAAAGAGACATAAAAATGATAAGTACAATTCATTCTGCTGAAGTAGTACCGACCGGAAAGCATAATACAAAAAAAAAAGAGAATATTGTGAAACCACTATGTATCATATGTAGAATACAACAAATTCATGAAAGGTTTTGATCGTGCAGATAATGGTCTCGTTTCTCCCACGCTTAAAGTGTACGCAATTCAGATTTCTTTCTAAAAGCTCTAGGCAACTAGAGACTCGGTGGGACTCATTGACTTATGAATGAATGAAAATAGAGTTAAGAACTTCAACTATAAGATCTATTGTGCCTTCCGATCTTAATAATATCCAATTCCATGGCTTAAGGGGGTGTTCTAGCCTAGCGGCCCGGACTTCGAGCACTTTTTGACGGTGAATAAAAAAAAAGCTATTGATATTTTTACTATCCATTTTTTTATCATTTATTTATTTATATATTAAGAGCACACAAAATTAATTAAAAAAAAAGCATGGAATTATGCGTCCTTGAAGTGGAAGGGGGAAACAAAAGGCAGTGTCCTCGTCGTCACGATTTCTACCCTTGTGGTCATCTGAAAAAACAACGATGACAAATTCTTAATTAATACTCGTATGAATGTCATTATCGTATGACGCAGAAAAAAAGGGGAACATTTTTTTTTTTTTTTTTCATAAAATGGCGGCTACTCAAAAATTGAGCTCGATTTTTCCCTAATTTTTAAGCATTCTCGAATTGTTTACACTTATTAAAAAATTGAAATTCCCACTTTTTCGTGCTTCATGCGATAGAGATATATTTTAAGAATATTCATGATAAACTTGAAGCAAATCGGTTGATTAGAACTTGAGATATCGTGCCGACCGTATCGAAAAAAGTAGTTTCGAGAAAAATAGGTTTAAAGTTCGCCGTCCGCTCAAACCAGTCTAGCTGTCGCGTCACTAAAATAGTTGTAACTTCGAAAATAATTCGAATTTTGAAAAATCCGTTTAGGGAGATATTTTTGAATATTTAAACTATCGAATTTTGAAAAAAAAATGTTTTCGATATTTTTAAATTTCTAGCCTAGAATACCCCCTTAACTCTCGGACTTGTTCTACTGCGGATGCTAACAACTTTGCAGGCCTCTCACCTGGCTTCCCTCGGGCCTCACATCTCGCCAGTAACCGAAGTCACTCTGTCTGTAAATGAGTCCCTAAAAAGTGCGTAAATCTTTTACTCAGTCAAGACTAAGAAATGTAGACAATCACTTGATATTCGAAGATGTGCGATACCAAGTACAAAACGCTAAAGAGCAGCAAGTAAAAAATCCACTTGCTTCATAAAAAAAGTATCGAGTATTTACTTGCCAGGACGGGCTTCGAGGTATCATTAGAGGTGCATATAGGAATGTATCTCCATAACCATAAAAATATGTTCAACCAGATGCTCCAGAAAAAGGCAATACTTATAAACGTGCACTGGGTACAAAAAGTTATTTATATCTGTTTTTAATTTTTGTGATGACAGTGGATGCTATGTGGCCGGTGCGTCCATAAAATGGCGCTACGTAAAACTGGGGTCAAGTTTCTCATTGCATACGTGTACGTATTATATGGCGTGTACATATGAAATATGCGTCCTCAGTATGCATAATAAAGCATTTAATATATGCATAAGCAGACATTTGCGTAGATTTCACAATAATACAGCCATGGACAGATAAATAGCACAAATGTGAACCTTATATGTTAAGTTAAGTTTTTATTACGAACTCTGCTTTCATCAAATAAATTTTTTTTAGTTCACATTTATTACCGTTATTAAGCTTACATTTATGGGAGGAATGTACCTTTTTTTGATGGAATTTTTTGCGTTCTTTTTTATTTACGCTTATTGCTGTTTTGAAGTGAATACAAAAATAGCCCATTTTAACTTGTGCAGCTGAGAGTAAAACTTTAATATTGTTTCAGCGATTTTTAGATTATTTTTTTGTTTCTTAAATAAAATTTTAAAGTAATTACTAAAAATGGGACATGGGAAACATTGCACGCCGGAGAAAAGAGCTCTTTTATACCGTATGAGTCAAAACGGAAAAAGCTATGCAGAAATAGCTGAAATGATGATGTGCTCTCGGAAAATGGTTTATAATGCTCTTAATTTAGTTAAGACAGATTCATCCTATCTAAGCTAAAAAACTGAAAGAAAACCAAAGCCACGAAAAACTGATGTTAATGTGGATAGAGTTATAAGCAAGAGCAAGAGCAAAGCAGATCATTTTAAGTCGGCACGGCAAATAATGCTTGAAATAAACCAAGAATCTGGTCTACAAGTGTCCAGAAAGCTTGTGCGAAGGCGACTTAACGAAGCCCAGCTGTTTGGCAACATAAGCAGGAAAAAAAACACTCATCTCAAAAAGACATATCAAACACCGACTTGCCTTTGCAAAAGCCCACAAAGACAAATCTATTCAGTTTTGGACCGACGAAACCAAAATAAATAGGATGGGACCAGATGGGGAAACTATTGCACTTCGTCCAAAAAACCAAGCGCAAATCCTAGGTTCACAAAAAAAAAAAAACGATTAAACACGGCGGTGGAAGCATCATTGTTTGGGGAGCTATTTCCTGGCATGGTGTTGGGCCGGTTGTTCGCGTGGTTGGCAAAATAGATAGATTTCAGTATCTGGATATACTCCAGAATAAAATGGAGCCATTTGTGTTTAAGTTTATGCCATTAAATTGGACATTTATGCAGGACAATGATCCAAAGCATACTGCAAAGGCAATGAAGCAATGGCTCAGAAGAGAAAAAGTTAATGTACTGAATTGGCGGGCGCAGAGCCCTGATCTCAATCCAATAGAAAATTTATGGAGTTACGTTAAGGTAAAAATCGCTAACAAAAATTTAAAAAATTTTGATGATTTGTGGGCCGCAGTTGAGGAGGCTTGGTACTCGATTCCAAAGGAAAGATGCCACAAGCTTGTAGAAAGCATGCAGCGACGGCTTGAAAAAGTAATTAAAAATGGTGAATAAAGTACAAAATACTAATCTGGTAAAACAATATTATTACTTAACTATCTGATTTGTTTACTATTTTTGCTTTTATTTGGAATTTTTTTTAAGATGTGCTATTTATGTGTCCAGGAGGTTTCGTGAGTTATCAACGTTCTCCTAAATTAAATCAGAACTGAAACTCTTTTTGACCAATTTTTTGTTTGTTTTAAAGTGGAAGTAAATAAGTTTTTTTATGTTGTTGTTGTTTTTGTTGTTGTTGAGGTGGCTGAACATTTCCACTGAAATACTCGTAATTAGTGACCAGCACCGTTTTACTACCACTATCTCGTGTGATGATGATGTTTTTTTTTTTTTTGTTTTTTGTTTCCAAGTCAGATCCATTTAGTGAGGTCCAAGTATAGCAGCAAATCCTTTATCTCGAAGTCTGAGATCTCCTTAATTTACTGTAGAAAGGGCTTACCGAAGGATCGGAGTCGTGCCCTGGCTAGTCCCGGACATTCACATAAATAGTGGAAAAGACTTCGCCCCTTCCGCTTGACAGCTCCTACAGATAGGATTGAAGGGTAGATTGAGTGTAGCTGCATGATCCCCTACTTTCCAATGACCTGTAAGGGTTGCAGTGATGCGTGAAATGTTTGGCCGAGAACATCCTAGCAGGTCATTCGTCCTTTGGATTTTATATAATATGACGGCCATGTGTTTTTTGTTGTAATACATGTAGGTGTTTGCTTCCATCTTCTTTCGGCTAAAGCATGATAGTGTGAAGCAATGGATGCTTTTAATGTGTTCAGTGGAGTGGAGACTGCCACCGCCTCTGCTATGTCTAGTGTCGAACCTTTTCTTGCTAGCTCATCCGCTATCTCATTGCCCCGTATGTTCCTATGACCTCTCCACACTGTAAGACCAGTTTGGATGAAATGTAGTTGGAGTCTAAGGCCTTAATAGCTGCCTGACTGTCTGAGAAGATAGCTACTCTTGCGCCAACTACCTTGTAGAGCTCTAGGGATTTGCATGCTTCTCTGATCGCTAAAAGTTCTGCCTGGAACACGCTGGCATAATCAGGAAGACGAATTGACTGAGATACGTTGAGTGGCTCCGAATGGAAACCAGCTCCCACACCACAGTTCATCTTAGAACCATCGGTATAAATTTCGAAAAAAAAAAAAGTTTTTTATTTTTTATGTTGCTTTTTTTCTCAATAAAAAATAATTATTTAAAAACATATTCAACTCTTTCTTTCCATAGTCTAAGTGTGCTATTTATATGACCATGGCTGAATTTTTTGTCTTTGAATACAAGCAAATTTCAATCTCAAATACGTTGACGGACCCTCACACTAGCTAAATTTTTATTGTTTTAAATCATTTGTAATTTGTGTTGATTCAAGTGGCCACTAAGCGCGAATCGCTTTACATACTCGTTCTAAGTCAATTCGGTTTACTTGTGCAATTGCTGCCTCGTTTACTAGACACGTAAGCAAGCAAGCTCCTCCAATTTAATTTAATTCTTAAAATGCACAACTTGCATTTGTTGGTCACCTTAATGACCCACCTTAAGGTTTTTGGGACGGCTTGGCATGCATGCAATATGCCATTAAAATCGCAAATTGCAATGCGAAATGGCGAAAACACGTATGCATGTACACATACACATACATACATACATGCTTATAAAGTATTATAGCATGCATAGTTTGTGCAGTGAATATAAGCAGTTAGTTACTACTAAATTTAGTCGCCATAAATTATTTCACCTTCCTTATCACAGTTAATATCTTGTTTGTTCCCCTCGCGAATTTTTCTGTATTTTGTTATTTTCTTTGTTTCTTGTTACCTGCATACATGTGTGCATGTGTGTGTATGTATGTAAAGCAAGAATTATTGAGTGTTATGCAGATAAAACTGCTTTTGGAAAAGAAATAAAATAAAATAATCAAATAGAAAGGTGGCTTTCTTTATAAATTTTACGAGAGGGCCTTCGAGTTAGAGTTTATGTTTTCCTCTAATTAAGCACATAAATATGGATGTGCTGGTTTAGTACACACTGATATTTTATAAATCATATTTTCTAAATGTCCCAATTCTTTTATAAATTCCTAATATATTTATTCAAAATTGGGCATCTCTCTTGCCAATTTCGGGCCTAATACTATGTATCTTTCAGTGCTTGCGTCGTTTAAACTTCATGTTTACAATGGCCCCACATAAAATAGTCAAAAGCCATTAAATAATTCGATCTTGACGGCCAAATTACTTCAGACGATTGTAAAATTATTTGTCCTTGGAATTCCGCTTGGAGTAGCTTGATTATTTTGTCGGCTGTATGACATGTTGCATACACAGTCCTGTTGAAATACCGGCAATATCCATCAAATATCTTAAATATCTCCAAGTATGCAAGAAACGTGAATATAAATATCTCGCTAGTGCAATCCGTTGGCGTAAAACGAATTTTTAGCTGCTTATTTTAAAAAATAAACCCCTATATGTACCGCCCTGTATGCAGGTCTCGCTCGTGTGATTAAACATGTGTTGCGCTTTGTTAATGAAAAGTATTTAGATATTTTTTTTTAACAAATTATATTAATTATCACTATTGTTTGTAATGTTTGATATATCAATATAAAGGGAAATTTTCTATTTTTTTTTCTATCGCATTTAATATTATTTACCCTTAACTATTTGCGGACGTTATTGCGTAAAGCAGAAACGAAAATAAAACGTTTCGAAACATACTTATAAATATAGGACTAGGCCTATTAAGTGTAAAGTGACCGCTGGCTATGTAAAGGGTATTTTAAAAGGCGCGCCTAGATGTTGTTATAAAAATAAAGCATGCAAAAATTTAGATTCTCTCAGATTTCACTATGGCATCATATAAACGCCCACCACCCAAGCACATCCGCAGGTAAAATCTACCAAACAGCCGATTTATGAATGCCGTATTGTTGAGAACGTCGAGATGTCGATGTTGAAGGTTGTTATTTCCACCAAAAAAATCAGGAATCTTGCGATATGTTGTTCTTAAAGATCGACCATTTTCATTATAAGTTTCAGTAATTTTGACGCGTTGTTCTGTCGTGTAAGTATCTATGGTTATAATTGGCAAATGACATCTAAATGTCACTTTTGAAAGCCTTTTTATTAAATTTCTCTTCTGCTTAACAACCCGCCTTATATATACCTACTAGCAAACCCGGCCCCCTTCGCTGGGCACACTAAAATAGAATAGATATGGTTTAGAACAGAAAATATATGATTTTCATATTATTTATTTCTTTATTCTTTATTCAAGCGCTTTGTGTTTGAGTAAATATAAAATATAAATTGAAAATCAGGAAAAAAGAAGATTGTTTTTAAATTTCAAATCAACGCATATGAATAAACAATCGTCTTTTTCCCTGATCATCCATGAATTTTTCGTTTCAATTTATATGTTTTATTAAGCATTGGAGCTTTTTGACCATTATCCATTTATATTTTTCAAAAAAAAAAACCGAAAAAAAAATTTTTTTTCCACGAACACATAATTTCATTCGGATTTCACATTAAATTCTCAAATTTTGTAAGAAATTATTCACTGTTCCAAAATCCACTCCAAAAAAATTCGCAAACAATTTTTACATGTTGCACTTACGTTTTTTCCTTATGGCATCCAAATCAGAAAGAAATATTGACACATTGTAACTCACACTGTCAATTTGACAGTTCAGTTCCGCCCCAAGCGTTAAAAAAGTAAGCGACATTATGGCTGATTCAAAAGAACGCTGTACCCGTTGCCAGTGCTCCGAATTACAACCAAACTTTACGAAACCCATTTTCAATACTTACTTAACAATGCGCGTAAGTTTGGTTTAATTCGGTGCAAAGACACGGCGGGTCCACGTTTTGGCATATATTTCGAGACCCTAGTCATCAATAGGTATGCAAAGTACCCCGTATTAAAGCACTTATCAACAGCTTTCATTTGATACCCATATTGTACATACACAACCAAAGGTTACCCGGGTCCACGTTTTGACCTATATCTCGAGACCCCAGTCACGGAGCGGCATGAAAAATACTCTGTACTAAAGCATTCACCAACAACTTTCATTTGATACCCATATTGTACATACACGTCCGAAGGTTACCCGGGTCCACGTTTTGACCTATACCTCGAGCCCTATTTCCAAAATAAAATATAATCCATGTTACTCGTGGATGATGTAGCTTTCGAATGGTGAAAGAATTTTTAAAATCGGTCCAGTAGTTTTTGAGCCTATTCATTACAAACAAGCAAAGTTTTCCTCTTTATAATATTAGTATAGATATATACTATTTAAAAATCGGTCATTGTCGAACGAAAACTCCCACTTTGACCCATTTAGAGTGCTCCAATGGAGTCCAAATATATGACCGACCCCCACTAACTTTGGACGGCCGATCCACCCATGCCAGTGGCACACCCCCTGGAACTCCCCTGGGGGTTCCCCATACAATCATTTCAAAATATCACCATTTTTGGCCTTTACATGACAAAAGAAACTAAAAAGTTCGACCCAAATTGGGGGACATCAGAATTCGTTTTAGAGGTATGGTTCCTTTGGCAAAGTTTCTAATTTTGATCCCTAGAATATGATTTTCACAGAGCAATGGGCGATTTTTTTGCCTTCCCACAAAATACGCTAAAAGTTCGACCCAAATGGGGGGACATCAGAATTCGTTTTAGAGGTATGGTTCCTTCGGCAAAGTTTCTTATTTTGATCCCTAGAAATGGGGGACATAAGAACTCGTTTTAGAGGTATGGTTCCTTCGGTAAAGTTTCTTATTTTGATCCCCAGAATATGATTTTCACAGAGCAATGGGCGATTTTTTTGCCTCCCCACAAATCGACCCTGCCTAATATATATATATATATATATATATAATTGGCGCGTACACCCTTTTTTGGGTGTTTGGCCGAGCTCCTCCTCGTATTTGTGGTGTGCGTCTTGATGTTGTTCCACCAATGGAGGGGCCTATAGTTTCAAGCCGACTCCGAACGGCAGATATTTTTATGAGACAGAAATACACTCGAAGGTTTGCCATTGCCTGCGGAGGGGCAACCGGTATTAGAAAAATGTTTTTCTTAATTTTGGTGTTTCACCGAGATTCGAACCTACGTTCTCTCTATGAATTCCGAATAGTAGTCACGCAAATTGGAATTTAATTTTAGAATTTTCCATTTCTTTGAAAATTTTTCTGAGGGTTATAAATATAAGAGTTCGACACCTTCTGTTTCATTCGATTCGAAATGTAGTATAGCAATCTAAGTATAGCAAAACATTCGAACTAAAACCTTCTAACCGCAATATAAATTTATTGCATATGAAACCTGCGAAAAAAAACATTAGTTTTCATGTAAATTTTGTTACGTTCTTGAACCTGTACCTGGAAACTGTAGAATTTTGTAGTTTAATTCAATGGCGACTTTATTTCAATAAGATTCTATTAAAAAAATTTGCCACACTTTAACTTGACAAAATTAAAAATATCAGAAATCTGAGATGTATGTATGTATGTATGTTAGTGATCGTTTATTTTTATTGTTGGTTAGGGCAAAGTTGTGCTTTATTACTTTTAACTACAAGCAATCAAGAGCTATCGGCTTCAATCACACTAAGCCCAATTCTAAATCTAATACCGAAAACCGTCAGCTGTTAACTTGCCGCTGCTGCTTATCGCGTACGATATCTTTCTTCAAATGATCTCAATAAAAAGTTCTTTGCACTTTGGCCGATTTCTACAAATTAGAATTTTATCGTGGACTCAGTTGAATCATTAAAAACCACAGGTAGATAAGATGTTGTGGAACAACTAATTGAATTGTATCCAACAACAAATATATAGTAAATAATTATACTGATTATTGGCAATTGTAGGCTTTTTTATTGCCTTTTACGATTTCATACTCGAGTTTACACGCTTCGCCGCCGATACAAATTGCTGGCTGTAATTGCTTCCGATATTCATTTTATGCCGTTGTCTTCCAATTTTAATAAATATTTTCAATAATATTTCATATTATTTTCCCAATTAAAAAATAAAATTGTCATATAATGTGAATACATTACAATTCAAATGCTTCCGTTATTTTGTTTACAATTTTAGATGCAAAACAGCTCATACCCCAGAAGAGAAGGCGAAAGTGGAAGACTTACAGAAAAACACACTGAAACGAAAAGCGCAGATTCATGAAATCGAACAGTCATTACCTGCTCAATCGGGTCTGTACCTCAAGGTAAGAATTTGGCATATACGATTTGTTAACTGTGTAGTCAAATATTTATCCTCATTTCTTAATGCTTATTATTGTATATATATATGTATGGTGTATATATAAGTATGTATATAATTTTTAATAGTTAGAACGTTTTCATTTAAAAAATATTCTTGAGCTTTGACGCAAAGAGACGCCGTATGATTTAAACACACACCTCTATTATTCGTTTCATAAGTCTGACGAGAATTTTAGAGTAAGACAATTTAGCATAATGTTGTTGATTTACCATTTATTTGCGGCCTGTTATAGTTTGCATGCGAGTAATGTGAATAAAATGCAGGTCTTAGATTGAACTTGTGCTTTATTCAAGAATGATCTTGGGATTAAAATTATAATATTAGCTTAAAACTAAATGAGAGCTTAACATAGTGAGAGAGAAGTAACATAGTTAGAGAGAAATAATAAAGCTGTTAGAGTAACAGAATGTAACTTGCGCGCCAATAAATAATACGAGGGGTGCCTTTTATATGTCGGGATTTGGCAACCCTGGTGTTGCAATCTGGCTACTGACAGCTGTATCGCAAAGTTTGACATTTTTTGGCTTTTACGTACTCAGAACGCTTTGAAATACCAGCGCTATTTGTGTTGTTTACAGTAACTCAAAAGATTCATCTCGGTCCAAAAATGGAATTAAATCGTGAACATTTTCGTGCGATTATTTTTTACAAATTTCGACGTGGATTAACTCAGCAACATTGCATGATGAACTTAATTCATTTTTTGGCGATGAAGCTCCATCAAGGACCAGTGTTCATCGATGGTATGGTGAATTCAATCGTGGTCGTAGTTCACTCCAAGACGAATTTCGTGAAGGTCGTCCAAAATCAGTTGTTGTTCCGAAAACCATTGATGCTGTGCGCGAACTGATATTGCAAGATCGTCATGTGACCTATCGTGAGATTGAGACAATCTTGGGCATTAGTGGGACCAGCATACCTACTTTCAATATTGCATAAACATTTGACTGTCAAAAAAATTTGTTCGCGTTGGATCCCACACAATTTGTCAATCGCTCAAAAAAAGGCTCGTGTCGATTGGTCGAAGGAAATGCTCAAAAAATACGATCGCGGGGCTTCGAAACACGTCTATGACATCGTGACAGGTGATGAATCATGGATTTACGCGTATGAACCCGAAAGTAAACAACAGTCGACTGTATGGGTGTTTCAAGATGAGCCAAATCCAACAAAAGTTGTTCGCGCACGAAGCACTTCCAAGCAAATGGTCGCTTGTTTTTTCGGAAAAACTGGACATGTCGCAACCGTACCACTAGAACAACGCAGAACAGTAAATTCTGAGTGGTACATAACCATTTGTTTGCCAGTTGTCTTCCAAGAAATTAGGAAAACCAATCGCCAAAGACGGACCACTCTTCACCAGGAAAGTGTATAGATCTTCATGGAGAATATTTTGAAAAACAATAACGTGATTTTCGATGATTAAAATTTGTTTTTGTTCTCTAATCCCGAAATATAAAAGGCACCCCTCGTATCGTAACCGTGTTGAGAATCGCTGATGATTGTGCTGGGGCAATTAAATATCAAATATATTAATGAGCTTATTTAAAAAGGAAAATATCTCTCACTCTCTTACTACTCACATGTTTACCTTCAAGGCCTTAATAGGTGTCAATATCTACAAATCGAATCTCTAAATTAGTTGTTTTAAGTTTTAGTCAATAACGCTAGGGCAGGTTCATAATATATGTACGAACGCAAAAGATGTTGGTCGTTAGATAGCTTGTCTCAAGACCTTTCTATCAAACACCTCTATTTGCTGGCTGGGCCATAGTGGCCGTTGGAAATAATTTAAATTTATCTTAATTCGGGGTTGTGCCACGGCCACAATGACGGCCAGATTGAAAAATTCTGAAATATTGAATGAAATCAAAAAAAAGTATGAACAAAAACACAAACATGCATAGATGATTTAGTGGAAAACCCACTTAAAAACATAGTTTTTCAACCAGTAGGATTAGGAACAATATTATGTCCAAGGCTACGATATCTTGGTGCTAATCTCTGGAATAATTATGAATGTGTTAAGTGTGATCACATATCAATAACTGTTGATAAATGTCGAAATGATTTAGATACAGTTTTTGAAAGGTCACTTCAATGTTGTTTGTTTGATTGAACCACTTCAAAACAAGCAATAAAGTAGATATGTACATTAGAATGGCCAAAACAAAAACGTATATATATATTAGGTGCGCAACTAATTCCTCGCTGTTTTTTGATGAAAATACAACTTTATTCTGGAAAAATGGTGAATCATTGAAAGTATTGCCCATCGCTGGCTACTACTTTTTCCCATCTTTCTGGTAGATCTCGTATACCGTCGCGGTAAAACTGTTCATCTTTTGAAGCTATCCACGGATCAAGCCATTTTTTGATGTCTTCATATGAATGGAACTGCTGGTCAGCTAGACCATGTTCCATCGATCGGAACAAGTGATAATTGGACGACGCAATATCTGGAGAATATGGCGGGTGGGGTCCGATTTCCCATTTCAGTGTTTCCAGATAGGTTTGAACGGATTTGGCAACGTGAGGCCGAGCGTTGTCATGCTATAGAATCACTTTTTCATGCCTTTCCGCGTATTGCGCCCGCTTCTCGCGCAGTGCTCGGCTCAATCGCATCAATTGAAGTCGATACGGATCCCCAGTGATGGGTTTTAACAGTTATTTTTAACATTTCATAATAAATAACACCAACTTGGTCCCACCAAATACATACATAACCTTCGCAGCGTGAATATTCGGCCGAGGCGACGACGTAGAAGCATGATGGATAGTCCCCGTGACTTTCTTTTCTTTGGATTGCTGTAATGAATCCATTTTTCATCACCCGTCATGATGCGGTGAAGAAAACCCTTTTTTGCCGCTGGAGCAGTTGTTCACAGGCGAAAAAGCGACGTCCAGCATCCCTGGTTTTAACTCATAAGGAACCCAAGTTCCCTGTTTCTGAATCATTCCCAAAGCATGCAATCGCTTGAAAATGGATTGGCGGGTAACTGCTAACACGGAAGCAAGCTCTTTTTGCGTTGGACACGGATCCTCATTGAGCAATGCCTTCAATTCAGCATCTTTGAAGGTTTTTAGCCTTCCTTCACGCGAACGGTCGTCAACATTAAAATCACCGTCTTTGAAGCGACGGAACCAATCTCGGCACGTTGTTTCACTTAAAACAGCATTTCCATAAACTTTTTGTAGCTCTCGATGCGCTTCACCCGCCGTTTTTTTCGAATGATAGAGGAAAATCAACACTTCCCGCAAATGATTATTCGGCACAAAAACCAAAAGATACCAAAACAAAATCACTAATGTGTCGAAGCCGTTTGTTTACCATATGTTTAAGCTTGGTTTATGACGTTTAGGATTTGTTAGAATCGACTAGCACACACTGCTGGCGGCACCTATTGACAAACAGCGGGAACTTCGTTGCGCACCGAGATATTTTGTTTCATCGCTCCAAAGTACGCTATACTATTTTTTCATACCCTCTGTTCCACACCATGACAGTTCTCGCTGACACTAAGTTGTTGATTTCAGCTGTAATGGCCTTTGACGACGTCGTTCTGTGATTTTTCGCGCTTAAGGGCATTCACAACAAAATTTTTGGACCGTCCAAGTGACTCAGCGATAAATTTTCACGATATGTTTTTCGAACATTAAAAACAAGCCGCCGCTCCTCAACTGTACAGTGTTACGCACGACCCATTTTTGAACGAAATTCATATTAATTATTTGTTGTTAAATTAACTATCTATTTTGCTACGTTGTCTACGTTACTTAATTAGTAAAAATGATAGAGTTATCTGCAAAGTACCTATTTTGGTGACCACGCGAAATTACACTTTATGAAAATAAATGACTGTGCAACCAATAACGCAACATTATATAACAGGTATAGGGTGTTTTTTTAGAGGTTAGGTTTTCAAGTTGGCACTACTTTTTTCGTAGATGGTCTTTTTTGACAGCTGCCACTTGATTTATGCTCAGTTTGGTTTGCCATTTCATAATGAATAGACTTACACCTGCAAATTTGGGCCCAAAACGAGATGGCCACCGATCCCGATTTTCACAAGAAAATTTTTTTCAGCGATGAAGCTCACTTTTGGTTGAATGGGTATGCCAATAAGCAAAATTGTCGCATTTGGAGTGAACATAATCCACAAGCCATTGCTGAGACGCCGTTACATCCTCAAAAAGTCACTGTTTGGTGTGCTCTATGGGCAGAGGGAATCATTGGTCCATATTTCTTTAAAAATGAAGCCGGCCATAATGTTACAGTCAATGGAGAGCGCTATAGAGCCATGATTAATGACTTTTTCGTGCCTGAATTGGACGATGTTGATGTGGACGACCTTTGGTTCCAACAAGACGGCGCTACATGCCATACAGCCAACGCAACAATGGATTTATTGAAGGAAACTTTTGGTGAGCGCATTATCTCGCGCCGTGGACCTGTGGCGTGGCCTCCAAGATCGTGCGATATAACACCGCTGGACTATTTCTTGTGGGGCTATGTGAAGTCGCTTGTCTACGCAGATAAGCCCGAGACGATTGACGTCTTGGAAGAGAATATTCGGCGCGTTATTGCTGACATACGGCCCCAATTGCTGCAAAAAGTGGTCGAAAATTGGGCCTCTCGGCTGGAATTTATTCGAGCCAGCCGCGGCGGCCACTTGCCCGAAATCATTTTTAAAACATAATGGCAAACCCTTATCTTTATAATAAAGCTAAATTCTTGGCCATAACATTAAATTATATACGTTTTATTTCATCTTGAAAACCTAACCTCTAAAAAAACACCCTTTATTTTAAATTTACTATGAAGCAGTGATGCCATGCGAAATTTCAATATTAGCTTTAAATTTTTCCAAGTGACACAAGGAAATCGATAGATAAAGGCAGCGTACCTATTCTAATGACCGTATGTGTATATCTGGTCATGAGAAAAAGTCGGTCACAAAAGATTTATTCCACATATTCGTTGTCTTGAAGAATGGAAGACCTAATGCGAATTAAAAACCCTTGAATTCAAATAAAAACATCCTCTTCTTTCGATTTACCAATGGTCGATCGATAATATTTTGCTTTGTTTTTTTTTGATAACATTACTGAGTTGGATTTATGTTGCGGAGGAAAGTTATGAGCACGCGCACCAGTTTACGAAAATTTTTATCGAAAACTAAAAAAAAATGCCTAAAATATTTAACATTTTCAAAACTTGTATCAAATACTCTCACAATCGACAATCGCGAACCACTGTATTGCCTTTCAATTCGCTATGTGGACTGTTTGTCATTTGCTCTTGCTGTTTTCTTCGTCTCGCTCAACTTCCGCTGACCTTTTATAGCAATTAACGGCCACAATTTCTTATTTCCTCATTCTTATTTTTCCCATCATTCACACTTTGCCCTTTGAGTCTTGTCTTTTGCCTTTTGTTTGTTTATCGTTCACCAGCGTTTAACTCTGCAGTCACGCTCCGACAGTCATAGCTCTTGTTATTCGTATTCGTTATTTGTTTAACTGGTATCAGCAAGGAATTTAAAAAGACAATTTGGACGCCTTGTTTGCTTTGGAACCCTTTAGACAATGTTGGGCATCTGATGGAGTTGGAGTGGTGCAATGGAGTTTGAATAATCGCTGGATGGCAATTTATTTGCTCCGTTACTATTCTGTATTTCCCCAAGTTCCTTTTTTTATTTATTTCAGTTTGCACTCTAATGGGCCATCCTGTTATATTTTATCACTTACCACTTGGCTTATGCATTAATTTTATTAATTTTCCGCTTCCAATGCTCTTTTTTTTCTTACAGATCATACTTGGCGATGTCAATGTATCAATTTTGAACAGAAACGACAAAGTTCGCTACAAAGATGACTACGAAAAGTTTAAATTAATACTCAACGTAATTGGTCTGTTAATGGCGTTTCTCAATCTGATATTCAACTACAGGTGAGTGGAGGATATGGATTGGTGTAGAAGCCTAACGCGTCATTGCGAACTGCACTCTGTCGTCGTTGGCTGACAGGAAACGCGAAATGATTTCTATACTTTTGACTTTTTGCTTTCTTCTTTGGCTCTTCTTTTCCGTCAATTAATGACTTTTGCCTTAGCTTTGCTGAAACTTTCCCGCTTGTCCTTTTGAGTGGCGTTATTTATTTTGCATTTTTATTCCCGCTCTATTTAGTTTTCTCATTCCATTACCACTCAAGATATTTATTTAAGAATTTTCGCGCGAAAACGAAATTATTTCAGTAGAAATTATTTCTCTGCTATGATTAAGTTTTGCAAATTGTTTTCTAATTGCATTCAAATGGCATTCCAAATACAATATTTGTTCGCCACCGAAGTTCTACAAATTGTTTATAATTTTCTTTCCAGTTAACTTTGGGTGCACTTTATTTATCTCGAAGTGCTAAAAGTTGTTTTGATAACAAGAGGAAAAAATTGTTTTGCTATTTGGGAAGAAAATAAATTTGAGAATGAAATTTTAATTTGTTTTGCAGTAAACCGTAAGAAAGTCATTAAATAAAAAAAAATTACATGAAAATTAAATTGTCACTATCAAAATGATGTGACATTTATAATTTTTCGTATAGTACATAGAATTTTGAGACCTCTGATCTCGGTTATATTGCCGTAAATATAAATATGACTTCCAACGATGGACAGGTAAAGTAATCGCCTTTAAAGGGCGCAAATTGAATATTTGGCTCATAGTTGGATCACTTGCTTAGAAACTTCTGAATGTTGCTGCAAATGATGAAAACGTGGATAATTCCCTATTTATCTCAGCTTTAAATTATTTTACAGTGCCGCTCAATTGAATAGGTTTGACTTCTTTTTTAGACTTAGAACATAATATCTTCATAACGAGCACTCGGATTTAAACCAAATAAATTTTGTTAAGTAAAACGATCAATTATTTATAAAATACAAATTTTTTTCTTTTTGGGTTTGGTTTTTATATTTTTTTTATTATATTTTCAAAAACATAGCTGAAAATCTACATAATTTTTGGCTCAAGTGAATAGGTTTGACCAACAAAACTATAAAAAAAATTATTCACAGCAATATTTCATGGCACTTGGTAACTTAAATAATAAAAGACACTATTTCTGCATTATTTAATATTTGGTATGACCACCCTTATTCTTAATTATTTCAAACATTCGAGTTGATAAGGAATCGTAATATTTTTCAATTTCACTCAGTGAAATAGTTGACAAGGCTTTTTTAATCGCTTCAACCAGGTTTGCCGAGTCTTGAAATTGTCTTCCCCCTTCATACACTCTCCTGGATAAAAGTCCCCAAATGTTCTCGATAATATTTATGTCTGGGGAGTATGGCGGCCACTCGACATTCCGGTCCTTAATCCACTGTTTTGTAACCCGGGCTGTATGAATGGGGGCGTTGTCTTGTTGGTACGTCCATTGAATGGGTCCAAAAAAACAAACTGCAGCTCGCAAGTTCCATAAAACGATATGGCTCCCAAAACCATTATGCCTCCTGTACAGGAGTGATGACGACTCAAAAAGCATTCCTCTTTTCGCATATCGTGAAAATAATAGTTGTAGCCATCCGGTCCGTCGAGATTGAATTTTTTTTCGTCGAAGAAGACCACAGCCTTCCACTCCTTGTTCCATGTCATGTGATCCCGCGCAAATCGAAGTCGCGCTTCTTTCCGTGCGCCATTGAGAGGAGGTTTTTTATTTTTATTTTTAATCTCTTTAAGTGTTTAGCACTCCGAATATGTAACTCGTTTAACCGTTGCCAAACTAGCATTTACACCGCATTCATCCCTGATTTTACTGACAGAGAGGTGGGAATTCGAAGCAGTTCGAAGGAATAGTCGCCTCTCTGATGCCGTTGTAGCATATTTTTTTCCTCCTTTCATTTTTTTCCCGTAATCGGCTTCATTACGAAGAAAATTGCTTACCTCGTTTTGGCTTCGATCAATCTTCTTTGCTATTTCATTATGTTTTAGGCCAGATTCAATAAAAAAAAAAAATAAATAATTGGCGCGTACACTTCTGTTAGGTGTTTGGACGAGCTCCTCCTCCTATTTGTGGTGTGCGTGTTCATGTTGTTGCACAAATGGAGGGATCTACAGTTTCAAGCCGACTCCGAACGGCAGATATTTTTATGAGGAGCTTTTTCATGGCAGAAATACACTCGGAGGTTTGCCATTGCCTGCCGAGGGGCGACCGCTATTAGAAAAATGTTTTTATTAATTTTGCTTTCACCCAGATTCGAACCAACGACCTCTCTGTGAATTCCGAATGGTAATCACGCACCTACCCATTCGGCTATGGCGGCCGCCAGGCCAGATTCAATATAGACTTTAATTTGACCTTTCTCAAAATCGGTTAAAGATTTTCCCCTACCCTTATTAAAAAAAATGGTAGCAATTACTTTAAATTTAAGTAGACTAAAAAAATTATGTGTTTTCAATCACGCAGTCAATCAAAAAGTGAAGTCAAAGTTGTCAAACCTAATCAGATGCTCCAAAAATAGACCACACATTTAGCGAATTTCACGATGAAAGCAAAATTCTGATTTACCGTTGCATAGAACCCGTTACATTTTTTTGTCATATTATGAGTAAACAAATGAATGTTCAAAACAAAACAGAAAGAAGGGAAAAATGCCATAGGAACAAAGAGAGAAGAAAAAATAGAAGAAATCATTTTCAAACCTATTCAGTTGAGCTGCACTGTATAAGCACAGAATGAAACATGCAATAGGCGAAAAAGTAACATTTATTTAACTTTTGCACTTTCTTAGCTAAACCATGCTCATAGCGCGGGTCCTCTGAAACAACTGAATTTAAAATTTACATTTTGCCGTATTTTAACCAGGGTTTGTTTTACAAATCAATTTTTGTATTTTGGAAAATTAGACTTTAATTAAGTACAGCACAATTATTTAATTCGACCCCACTGTGCAAAAAAGAAAAGAAAAAAGATTAGACTAAAATTAAGATTGAGCAATAACAAAAATAAAGCCATTAATTTTTTTTTTATACGTCAATGCAAAATGTTGCCAGCTTATTTCTGTATTGTTAGTTGATTTTTCCACTGTGTAAGGTTTACATAGCCGGTAAACTCATTGAAGAAAGCTTTTGTTTTTTGGATGATATCCCCTGTTGATTTGGTTAGGCATTTCATCACATTACCCTTTGGAGGATTTATTGAATTCAAAGCCACTGTAAAAGCAAGAGTTTATGAATAACGCACTAACCTCCGAAAATGTGAGATCTCCGGTTGCTTGCGTCAGATAAATTTAAAAATTGCCAATATTGATAACACAGTAAAATAATAATGAAAATCGCTTTATTGCTTTTCAAGATATTCTCCTTAGTAGTTAATATATTTCTGCATTCACTTAAACCAATTTTCAAAGCAATTTTGCCTCTCAGAAGTGGCTCACTCCAAAACGGAGTGTTTAAAAGCTTCAACAGCTTATACTGGCGTTCAAAAACTTTGAACTCGCATTTCATTTTTAAAGCTCGGGGAAAAAAAGAAATTATTAGGTACCAAATCAGAGCTGTAAGGTGACCCATTAATGTGATCTTTTAAGTGCTCAAAAACTCCTGTGTGAGCCGGCGATTGGTTTTCCTTAATTCACCGAAAACTTCTTGCAAGCAAATGGTTGTGTACCATTCAGAATTGATTGTTTTAAGATTCTCTAGTGGTACAGTTGCGACGCAATCAGATTCGCGCACAACTTTTATTGGATTAAGCTCGTCTTGGAACACCCTTGCAGTCGATTGCCGTGTTGTTTCCGTGTCATATGCATAGATCCAAGATTTGTCACCTGTTACAATATCATAGACGTGCTTAGAACCACCGCGGTTGAATTTCTGCAACATTTCCTTACAGCAATCGACACGAGTCCTGTTTTTGGGCATTTTTCAAATAATGCGGTATCCAAGCAGAATAAATCTTCTTGATGCATTTTTCAACTTACTGAAAAAAGAACAAATCGAGTTTGTAATTAAAAACGTAATATGTAAGTTTATAGTAAAAAAATTCCAAACTTTGTCGAAAAATGTTGAATTACTACTAATCACAATTAGAGTTGCGAATGCGCAAAATATAAAAGGCAGCCTTCGTGTTAGTAATAGTAGCAGCAATAGTTGCAACAGCAAAGCTATTATATTTTTTATGAAATGATCAATGGTCCCCCAAGTGTTTGCAGGGCATTCTTCGAAGTACAGGGTGGACTATATAGCGTTTGCTTTTTGAACCACCTATCTTTTTGAGAATGGTAGCACAAATGACATGTCAAATGTGTTCATAATTTACTTAACGGTTTGACATTTACGAAATGGGACGCTATACGCTTAAACAAAATTGGGAAATATTGAAAACCTATTTCCAAAGTGGTGAGTCTTCTACTCAAACTGTGAGAAATTTGAAAAATTTCAAACTGTGAAAAATGTAAAGCTCATTTTCACATCGGTGGCTACGTCAATAAGCAAAATTGTCAGATTTGGGGCTTAGAAAATCGACACGTTACTGTAGAGAAGCAAATGCATCCACAACGATTCACTGTTTGGTGCGGTTTTTGGTCTGGCGGCATCATCGGGCCATTTTTTTTTTCGAAAATGAGCGAGGAGCCGCGGTTACAGTAAATGGCGAGCGTTACCGTGACATGCTCAAGGAGTTTTTTCCCCCAAAAATTGAAGAGGATGACATGGACGGCATTTGGTTTCAACAGGACGGTGCAACTTGTCACACTGCCAAAGTTACACTCGCACGTTTTTGAATTCCGATATCAGTTGGCCGCCTCAGAGCTGTGATTTAAGCCCGTTGAACTATTTTTTTGTTAAGGTCAAATGCTATGCGAACCATCCAGAGATGATTGATGCTTGAAAACATGAAATCGAAGTTTCCATTCATGAAATTGGAGCCCAAACAATCGAAACTGTGCTTAAAAATTGGGTTGATCGAATGGCCTACTGTAAAGCCAGTCGTGGGAGTCATTTGAACGATATTATTTTTCATTGATAAATGGCAATGTTCAATATTCAAAATAAAAGAAAAAGTTTGAAAAAATATTGATCAGTTTTTTTTTATAGCCGATTCAAAAAGCAAATTTTACATGGCCCACCGTATACATACATGCAGAGGAGTATAACTCTTCAGCTTGACGACAGTGAATACAACATCGTGCAAATTTCTTCATTAATCTACCCGTTTTTAGTGGCTGCTCTAGCCTTCTCAACTTGTTAGAACAGGAATTTTAGGAACAACGAAAACGACAGCCTACAGATACTTTAGTAATCTGGAAGTCTGTAAATTTATCTTAAAAAAAGTTGCCGGGAAAAGACAACAGATACTGTTAAAACACTTTTCTTTAACGTCTTAAAACACACAATTATTTTGTTGCACTTTTGGTCTAAAAAATTAACTTATAAGTCTCTAATTGCCAGACGAAGGCACTGAAACCGTGAATGTCCGCCTAAGGCAGCTTTTATTGTAATAAATATCTATAATCATCCAGTGAAATCAGCTTCTTGAGGTCTTCAAAATTACATATAACTTTTCGAGAAAAAAAATTCAAGAATCACTACTTTGAATTATTTTTAGGAGAAAATTTTAAAAATATTTTTTTTTTTCTGGTATATGACATTAGTATTGTGGTTGACAATTTAGTATTGTGGTTAGTAAATACTGCGCCATGAAAGTACCGATGTTCTTTGAGGGGGAAAATACCGTAATTCGGCTTATGAATATAACTATTTCGGCGAATCATTTAAGTTAATAGTTTTAGCAATCATGAAGAACCAATTTTAAGAGGCAGTCCGTGATTTTTTACTAAAACAAAGGTCCACTAATAAATCAGTCGGCTTGTATTTACATTTTGCAGATTATTTTCATATAGTGAATTTTTGAAATCGGTGCCGAGGATTGAAATTGCCATCATCTAATTGGAATAAGCTGAACCTTTTTTCAAAAATTTTTGGGACGTTACCTAATGCCATTAAATTTCGAAGGTTTCAAGTATAGTCACCTTTCGGCAAAATTTTGAGCTTGTGCAGTGTAAATAATTTATGTTCCTGGCTTTGTCCACAGTGTCTTTTGTCTACCATATGTTTTATGATAGGATAAGGAGAGAATTATATAGTATAATAAAGGCGTTTTCGAACAACAAATGATTACGTGAAAAGTTTTGTCATAATTTTTTTTTTTTTTGTCGGGACAACTAGCAAGTGCAGCACTCAGACATTAATTGAGTCCATTGTACTACACTTGGATTCCCTTTTAATTTTCTTTAAATCTACCCGATGTCCGAAGAAATCTGAGTAGATCTTGTGGTGCCAAGGAGCCAAGATGGTCGCTTCTTAACACATCAGTGCCAAAGACCTCAAACCTGATTCGAGCGAAGGCGGGGCAGACACACAGGAAGTGGTTCGCCGTCTCATCCTCCTCTTCACAAGCTGGGCAGAGTACACTATCTGAGATGCCCAACTTTTCCATGTGCTTTGCCCACAGAAAGTGGCCCGTTATCAGTCCAACCAGCCGTCTGCACTCCCCTCTGCTTAATGACAGAAGGGTTTGCGACAGTCGATTGGACATGACAGGTAACATCAATTTTGTCCATCTGCAGCCTCTCTCAGCCTGCCAAGCTCGCTTGTGGGTGGTAATTACCCATTTGCTAACCGTGGCTGTGATGGCCACAGAAAGGAGTGGCAAAACGGGCTCTGGGCCAAAGAAGTTGGCCTCAGAGCCCATCTTAGCTAAGGAGTCAGAGGTCTCGTTACCCGCGATACCCACGTGTCCCGGGACCCATGTTAGCATCAGGCTATTATGTCTGCCGACATAGTTCAGCCTGTATTTACAGGACTTGACTACCCCTGATGTGGTTGGAGGGCTGTCTTAGGCCATAAACGCAGCTTGGCTGTCGCTGCAGACACATATAGATCTGCCTCTCCATCGCTTTTCCATAACAAAGTGCATCGCTTCTTGAACAGCATAAACCTCCGCTTGAAACACAGATGTATGCATTCCAAGAGCAAAGTGCAGTTTTGTCCCGCTGGATTCCACGTAGACCCCAGAGCCGGAGCCATGTTCGGTCCTGGAGCCATCCGTAAAAATGCGAAAACAGTGTTTGCCGGGCTCATTTTCTGAGTCTCCCCACAACTGAGCCTCTGGTAGCATGGAGTCAAGGGGCGTGGAGAGAATCGTTGAATCGACGTCCATGCCTTCTCTGTGTTCCAATGCCGGACAAGGGCCGTACCAGTTCCCACTGTGTTTCAGTCTGCAGATAGCCTTCAATTCTACTCGTCGTTCGAGACTTTTCAGCATGAAAGAGGTCATGATGATGGGTCTAAAGCTGTTGGGGCTGGTGTAGTCGTCTTTTCCAACCTTTGGGATGAAAGCGACCCTCACCATCCTCCAAGAGCGTGGTATGTAAGCCAGTGCTAGGCATGCCGAGAAGATTTTTTTCAGGGCTGCTGTCAGGAACTCTGCACCCTCCTTCAGCATGGCAGGATATATGCCATCTGGTCCGGGCGACTTGTAGCCGCCAAAAGATTTGATGGCAAATCGAATGGCGGCCTCATTCACCACAGATCTGGCAACGAACCAGTCATGCCGAGAAGGTGTAACAGCTCTGACAACTGCCTCTATCAATAAGGGCTGTTGCCGGCTGATGCTTATCTGATTACCAGGAAAGTGAGATTCCAATATCGTCTCACTTTTCCGCCATCAGATTTCCTAAGTGACCCCAGCTTTGCAGTTGGGTCCCTTTTCAGGATCCTAACCAATTTCGCCGTGTCACTCAGGGATTCAATACCGCTGCAGAATTCCCTAAATGAGGCTCTTTTCGATTCCCGAATAAGCCTCTTGTAGTTCTTCTGAACATCACGGTATCGCTCCCAGTCCTCTGCAAGGTTAGTCTTGAGGGGCCGGTTTAGAAGTTTTCTCGACTCACGCCTCAACATCTGGAGCTCTCGATTCCACCAAGGAACGGGAGTCGGGCTAGGGAGAGGTCGAATTGGACAGGCTGACTCAAAAAAATCGGTTAGGGCAGCGTTGAGTTTCTCAACAGCCGCCTCAATGGCCTGTTCTTTTCGAAGTCTTGGTGGCGCAACATCAAGGTCCCACAACGCCTCCCTAAACTTCTACTCGCCACACTGAAACTCAATGTACCTGTGGGCCGAGCACGAATCTTCGGCAAGGACTGCCCAGTTCTTGATTGACCACCCAAGTTTTGAGTTTGATAGGGTTAGATCAATCACCTCCTGCCTTCTAGCTGTTAAAAACGTTGGCGGCCCCTAAAGACCCAGAGCTCTTGCACTGCTGTTATGTGGGGTAATGTGTGCAGCTGGGAAAGCCTTCTACTTAGTAGTACAGTAGCGGCTTTGGAATACTGCAAGTTAATTTGCGTCACCGTCAAGGGACGGTAGCTACAGGAATCGTCGGAGCCAATCATTTGGGAAAGACATGGAAGCTGACCGTCCCAAAGAAGAGACTCAGACGGTTCCCGTATCGTGAGCCCATGACATCAAGTTGGTTTTCAAAATATTCTCCATGATGATCAATACTCTTTTGCATTCGTTTGAACCAATTTTCAAGGGTGGGATGGGATAAAGTGAGTGAGATGCATAGCGAACTGACCTATAAGTTGTACATTTTTTTGAATAACTTTTCCTCACAACTCAGGCCCTCCGAAGCAGGGAAACGTTTCTCAGACTCTAAATGAGAGGAGATTGCGATAGCAACCCCCGTCTCCTCCAGGATGCGCTCTCGCTCGTAGAGCTAAGAGACTTGGGTAATGGTTGGGGCCTCCAGAATCCATGCCCCTGCCGCCGAAGCGGGTGGATTGCCACTTGTGTGGATTGCACTTGGAGTAATAGAACCATTGTTTTCCATTACCTTTTTGGTTTTTTTTCGGGACTCCTCCCTAGCCAGTTTGGTTCGCGAATGGCACCCTGAATTTGACGATCGTTCCATGTTTGTAAGGGGTAAAGATTCAACCTACAATTGGATGTTTTGGTCGGTTCGTTACTAACAAACGCGTTCGCGTGCAGCGACAGCTCTTTTATACTTTTGAACGTTGCATTTAGTCAACAAAATATAACAAATTTAATAACTGCTTTTGACTTAAATAAAAATTTTAAAACATAAATATATTTTAATTTTTCTTCAATCACTAGGGCTCTGGAACTTGCCTACATTTTTCTGCTAGTCTGGTATTATTGCACCCTCACTATTCGTGAATCTATACTCAAAGTTAATGGCTCGCGCATTAAAGGCTGGTGGCGAGCGCATCACTTCATATCAACGGTGGCGGCTGGTGTGTTGCTTGTGTGGCCGCAGGGCGAGCATTGGCAGCTGTTCCGTACACAATTCATGTACTTCAATGTCTATATCAGTAAGTAGCCGCGACGGAGGCATATATAAATTTACATATGCACATATACATTTACATAAATAGACGGGCCATGTCGGCAGTGCCATTTATTCTGTCCAACCTTATCCTTTATAGTGCAATGCGCAGGCGAGTATACACACTTACAAAGCGCTGATTTATTTGTACTGCTATTACCTATTTATAACACACCACCACCATTACCCCTAACATCCTCATCATCAAAAAAAAAAAAAAAAAAATTGTGTAGTTATGCATCCTTCTTTCTTTCTTCCAGACCTTGTGCAATATTTGCAATTTGGCTACCAGAAGGGTTTGCTATATCGACTGAAGGCGCTCGGTGAACGTCACAACATGGATATCACTATTGAAGGTTTCCACTCGTGGATGTGGCGTGGCCTGAGTTTTCTGCTACCATTCCTATTCGGGGGCTATACATTCCAAGCATACAATGCATGGACGCTGTACAAGCTGACAACGAATCCGCCAGGAGCGCCATGGCATGTAAGTTGTCGGGTGTGA
This sequence comes from Anastrepha fraterculus, assembly GCA_037575425.1. Taxonomy (NCBI): domain Eukaryota; kingdom Metazoa; phylum Arthropoda; class Insecta; order Diptera; family Tephritidae; genus Anastrepha; species Anastrepha fraterculus. Next base: position 43,833 of record JAYXIM010048691.1, read on the forward strand.
AAAAGAATGAGCGAAGAAGACCAATAGAAACTTGGGTATGTGTAGGTGTCCGTCGGTGCTTGCTTCTGTGTGATTTATTGAGTGGCTGTTTGAGTGACAGCAAGCGGCTGGCGGGCATATCCACACTTTGTGTACGTGGTTGTGGAGCACCTTAAAGTACCTATTTGAGTATCTGCGCATACATACAATATGTATGTGTGTGCGCTCATGCCTGTAAGTGTGCTTGGTTGCGTCCTGGGCATAATGCATTGATTGATTGTGCCTGATTTGCTGGCTAATTGATTAATCCATTCGGCTAATTCGCATGCAATCACCCTTTCTGTCTGCCGTGCTCTGTACATATATTTAATCCTTGTTGACTTCCTGCCTTTCTGCCTTTTGTCTTTACATACACACCTTTTTTGCATTTTAATTTTGCTGACTTAACCACTTTTCTTGCTGTATTCCATGCTGTAGGTGTCGGTAATGTGCAGCCTCTTCCTCCTGCTCTTCAGCGGCAACATTATCACCACATTGTTGGTCGTGCCCGAGAAGATACGAGAACGTGCCAAGGAACGCTATCGCCTACAGTCCATGGGCACATCAATGAAATTGCGCAAAATGATGAGAGTGAGTATGAAATGGTTGAGTGCAAAGGCATTCACTTAAAATTTGTATGTAGGTATTGGTGCTTTAATATCGATCACACTACATATTAGCTTTACATGAAAATTTAATTAATCTAAGTTAAAATTTGTCTGAATTCATTTTTGTTTGCGAAGGAAACTTATGGGCTTGAGGGAACCGAGCACTAACAATTGAATATTTAGTTATCGTAATAATAGCAAGGGCGATCATAACATTTCATTAGCATTTTTTAATCGTACTGCAAGTCATTGTTCTAAAAAAGGCCGTTTTAAAAATATTTTGCTTTCCAAAAACTGACTAGTTTTTATACCATTTCGGCTTTGATTTTTTCTATTGATAAGTGTGATACTCGTATATATCTTTGGCATACATAATCGTATGACATATGCAGAAAAAATATTTTTCTGTAACGAATCGAATTTTCCTTGAAATATAATTACGCATTATATTCTCTGAACTTCCATATGAATACTAACATGTACATAGATATCTGATTTACAAATCCATTCTGCTTCACATATCAATTTAATACAAAAAAACTCATTCTTTCTTTTCATCTCTTTCTACAAGGTGGTGTAAACTTAACCATCCAATTTTTTTTTTACTAACTTTTTTATTAAAAAACAAAAAAATGATTTTGAGTGATGGAAGTCCTTATTTTGGCCTTTACGCGCTCCATTGCTTGTATTCTGCAGCTGTCTAGTCCAAAAACATTAAATACGATAGACGTACGATGTCATTTTAAAAATGATTAGTCTTGTGATAGGGTGATTAATTTTTCGCCACCTTGTATATCCAACCTCCTACAATATATTGTATTATATTACGTCCTACTCACAAATTCCGACTTGCAGTTTGTCTAATAGAAGTGTGACCGTCAAAATTTAAATTTATTTTGTGAATAATTTAGAACGCGTGTGTTGATGATCAATGAATTTCGCGCAAGAAAAACGATTTGAAGCAGTTTTCGTCTGTACACAGCTTAAAAGTCCAAAAATATCACGTCTGCCGCAAAGTATTTGAAGAAGTCGAAGACGTTCATACATAAGTGGGTACAACGATATACATTTATATAACTGGCGCGCACACCCTTTTGTGGGTTTTTGGCCGAGCTCCTCCTCCTATTTGTGGCGTGCGTCTTGATGTTGTTCCACAAATAGAGGGATCTACAGTTTCAAGCCGACTACGAACGCCAGATATTTTTATAAGGAGCTTTTTCATGGCAGAAATACACTCAGAGGTTTGCCATTGCCTGCCGAGGGGCGACCGCTATTAGAAAAAACTTTTTCTTCATTTCGGTGTTTCACTGAGATTCGCACTAACGTTATCTCTGAACTCCGAATGGTAGTCACACACCAACCCATTCGGCGACGGCGGCCGCCATGCAAACGTTATACCGCCATGCAACGGTATACCAAAGTTAAAAACGATGGCGACGATGCCAAAAAAAAAAATACTTCTCCGAAGCAGGCTCAGAAGATCATTGATTTGTTTGTGATAAAGGTGAACTTATCGTTACGTGGAACTGAAGCAGTTTAAAGGAAAAGTGGTGCTAATGTATCCAAAGACAGCATTCGGGGATGTTTAGTGGCAGAAGACCTCAAATTCCAGAGCATATTGAACAACTCGTCGCTCTCAATATCACACATTAAAAAAAGACTTAAAGAATTGGGGAAAAGTAATATTCACGGGTGAATTTTCCCTTTAGTCGAATAGTCGGTCTTGGTGTGCTGCTAATAATCGACAACTTCAACGAACAACCTCCTTCTGTTAAACATTCAGTTAAGGGGACCTGGTGGTCTAGAAATTTCAAAAAATCGATTTTTTGTTTATTCGATATTTCGAAAGTACGGCATCTTAAGAATATACAGTGAAATTTTCATGCGGAAATTCCCAATATTATAACTTCTACAGCCCATTAACTAAGTAGAGAGTGGTCCGCGCGCTCCTGTACCTCAAACCTTAAACTCATTTATCTCGAAACGACTTTTTTCGGCACGGCGGGGATGAAAACAAAAAAACTATTCAACCGAATCACTTGAACGTTGTTCACAACATGTATCGCTATCGTCGGAACTAGAATCATAATTTTATTTAAATAATTTTCTATTTTTTAAACTAAAAAACTAGTGAAAAAACCCGAACTTGTTTTTCCAAAAGTGCGCCATTTTGTCAATTTTTCATTTTTCGATTTGTTCTAGTTCCGACCATAACTACACTCTTTCTGATTAAGAATCTTCTTGAATTTTGTGTGTTCAGATGAGTAGAAGTCTCGAAATCATCTACGCCGTCCGGGTTCGATTTTTCGAGATGGTCATCTTCAGCGGCATTTTTATAATAATAAATATTGTTTCAAAAGTAAAAAAACAATTTTTTTGTATGCTCAATAAACGTACTAACAAGCCCGACAAGTTGAAACATCGTTTTTTAAATTTTTAACGGCAAAAAAAATCATGAAAATATGTGAAATTTTCGTGCTCTAGACCACCGGGTACCCTTAAGGTTCATGTTTGTGGCTGCTTCTCCGAAAAATGATTTGGCCGTTTATTTGTGCTTAACGCCAATTTAAATGCATTTTGATGAATAAAATTAACATTATTAGTTCTCAGCATTAGTAGCATTATTAATGCCAGTTGCGTCGATGTTTGGAAAAACCAACAAACCTTGGATTTAACAAAAAATCCAAATGTCGAAGCCGAAGTCGTCTGATGCAAACCATATTGAAAATGTTTAGGCAAAAGTTAATCAAAAACTTAACGGAGAACAAATATGGACGGCCAAACAATTATGGCAAATTCGGTTGCTTTGGAGTCGCTTACTCCCACAACTTGCGCAGAAACTAACGCAAAGTAAGACTCGAAGATGTGAAGCCATTATATCTAATGGTGGTGACCGTGCATCTTATTGCACATATTGCAAATAATAAATATTATAAGCCCATACAATGCAGTTAGTTCGAATCGAATTGGTCAAATAGTTTCTAAGTTATGAGGGTCACGTTTCTTTTAGGCAGACTGTACCTTTGCCCTTGAATCCACATCTCTTCACTCATAACTTACTGATACATAATGTAGAACTTACATTTTGCTTACTACAATCAAATAAATTTACTAAAACAATATATAACCTCCTCATTTTGGGTATATAACTTGGCCTTATTGAAAACAAAATTTGAAGCAATAATATGCTTTTTTTCATTAATTACTTTTTAATGTCAATTTAAAGGTATTCCTGTCAAAAAATTGGCCGACACTTTCTGACTTTGTCCCTTCTTTCGCTCAGGATTACATTTCAGTTCATAACCCAAGAACCCGATAAGTTATACTATTTTGTTAAACATTGTACTTAATATATTTGTATAAAATGTTAGGTACCAATTATTGTTAAGTTATTTAAATCTCTTAAGTTCTAATATTAAAATAATGAATACACGAAATTAGTCATTGAATTGTTTGCATTAAACGTATTAGTATTTACAAATAAAACACTTTATTTTTATTTATTCAAAAATAAAATTGGTTGCTAAACGAAATTCAAAAATTTTCTTTTAACTTTTTTGTTGTTTTTAGTTTGAAATAAATAAATATTTATACGTAGACACTCTCTAATATTTGTGTGTGAACCCCAAAGCCATTTTTTCTTTCTACCCATATACTACTGTGGGCAAAAAGTAAGGTGAATTTGGTTGTAAAATGAAAAATCTTTATTTATTCTTGTAAATCAATTTCATTCCCTTCAAAACAATCTCCTCTCGATGAAATACACTTATGCCAACGATTTTTCCAATCCCCGAAACATGCCAAATAGTCAATTCCCGATATAGCCATCGGCACTTTCTTCGATTCAGCTTTTATCTCCTCAATCGACTCGAAACGCGTTCCCCGGTGTGGTCTCTTGAGTTTTGGGAATAGCCAGAAGTCACACGGAGCCAAATCAGGCGAATACGGTGGTTGCGGAACGATATGCGTGGAATTTTTGGCGAAATGGTCACGAAGAACGAGTGCAGTGTGAGACGGTGCATTATCGTGATGCAAAAGCAAGAGTTGTTGGCCCATAATTCTGGTCTTTTTAGACGAATTGCTTCACGTAAACGACGCATAATGCTCAAATAATATTCCTTATTAACAGTTTAGCCAGGTGGAAGGAATTCATAGTGCACCACACCACGAAAATCGAAAAAAAGTGCCATGACCTTTATTTTTGAACGACTTTGACGTGCTCTTTTCGGTCTGGCCTCGCCTTTAGCACGATATTCGCTTGATTGCTCGGTTGTTTCCGGGTCGTAAGCATAAATCCAAGTCTCATCTCCCGTAATGATGCATTTGAGCTTGTCCTGATAGTCTGAAAGCATTGTTTCACACTCATCAGCGCGACAACTTTTTTCCAAGAAATTGAGAGTTTTCGGTACCAAACGAGATTTGACTTTTCGTAGGCCCAATGGTCTTTCAAAATGGTTTTCACAGATCCTTCTGATATTCCGATCATATCAGTAAGGTCTTTAACAGTCAACCGACGATTTTTGAGCATTAACTCCTTCACTTTATTGACATGTTGGTCATCTGTTGACGTCGATGGTCGTCCGGAGCGCTCTAAGTCATCAACACGTTCTCGACCCTCTTTGAAGTCTTTGTACCACTTTCACTTCACCACGTTTCCGCAGCCGAAATTTCATTCCGCAAACAAAATTTGATGGCACTTCTCTGCTCAATCAAATCAGACATTGTAAAAATCGAAAAAAGCACTCTTGGTCGTTTGGTAAACACAAGCGTAAATATATTACTAATAATGACATTCACATGAAAGTTGGCCCAGATGTTATTAACAGTGCTGCCAACTCATGAAAAAAATAACTAGAGCGAAATTTTAATCCGGCGTAGTTTGACAAATAAATTCACCTTACTTTTTGCCCACAGTAGTATGTTTATCATTATTTTTTCAAATATTTCTTGTTTTCACTAGATATATTGTTCGATTTTGTAATAGTTTGGCTAAATGTGTTGAAAATATGTGAAATCAGGATGTTCTGGGCGTGCAGTCCAGAATATTCTAGGAAGGCTTGGTAACATAGCTAGGAAAGGTTGTAAATGCATGGCTACTGAATTCGTAATTTACGTAATTTAGTCAATTCGCAACTATGTATTGGCGAAGGTCATTTAAAACTTGCCCTCGCAAGGCTGTTAGATCCCACAATAAAACTTGGTGCTACTACCGTTAAATTCATACCAATGTTTCCTAACATGCCTTCCCTATTTCTAAGTACACCCCGCGCAAAATGGTAGCACATCAGCATTTCGGCGATCTTTCTTTTTTTCTGAATGCTAAGTTTTTCTTTTACAAAAACATGGTTTATTGTCCAACAAAACCTATACTATATAAATCCAATTTTGAAATTGCATCCAAAAACTTGCAATATTCCCCAAACTTTACATCCCAATTCCTTGGTTTTTAGTAAGAATTTGTAAAAAGGCTTACGAGAGTTGCTGTTTATATTATATTTCCGGTCTTGGGGAGTTCTAGTATTTTCAGGCACCATCTGACGTTTCCATTGGTAAGTTTGACATATTTTTGATGATCAATAATGGGAGAATATATTGAAAAACAATACAGCTGTGTGCACTTATCAATTGTTAGGCCAGAAATATAAATAGTAATGCTCGTTTTAAATTTTAGCATAATAAAGTACAAGTTAATTTTCTCCATATAGCGAATGCACGACATTCCTTTTAGGCGTTCTCTAGAAACATACTTCCTGGCAAGCCAAATGTTTGATTTTAGGTGACAAATACTATTTGAAGTCTTCGCATTAATAATTTGGTATCCGAACTGAAACAGTAGCGGAACGTCAGCTTAGAGTTCACACATTAGTTTTAAACTGTATACTCCATGTTTAATTAGTCCTTGACATCTGACAATTTTCCCAAAATTCATAATCTGATTTGTTGCTTTGCGCACTATTCGTTCGTAAGACGTGAAATTAACAAATTTTTAGACATCGAGTGTGACCTATTTAGCGGCTGGTAATGGAAACTTGCAGCGCTTAAAATGAATAATTCATTTTTACTCAGTACCTGAAAGTACAGAGTAATAGATTTCTGGAATTTTTCATTCCAAATCTTTCTAAATTTCGAATCATGTGATTAAGCGATTAAATAATCTTAGAATAAATTTAAGTTGTATTTTTTTTTTTAATTTGAAAACATAAATTTAATTGGCATTCCCACTTTGTAAGTATTTATAGTAAGTTAGTGTATGTAAATGTAATGAATACTTTTTGTTGCTGTAATCATTATTAATCACACGAATGTTTTCTTTTTCCCCTCTTTTTGCGTCACGCCCTCTCGTGCACATATAGAATAGCATCAGTGAAACTGATATTTCCAGCCAACAACTGCTAGCCAATAATAAACTAGAAAACTCTACCTCCATCTATGCCACCGACGCTGCACCAGAAACAACAACGGCTTTGACAACAAAAATAGAGTCAATTACCGGTAATGCAAACCCACCAGCAGATGGCGATGTTATACAAAACCAACTAAATGAAGAAGAAGAGCAGCAAGAACAAGCGGAGACAGAACCAAAGGATAAGAAGACAAATTAAATGGGCTGTGGGATATATTATCGCAGGGAGATGGCAAAAGAGTAGGAAGGAATGAAGAGAGTTGCTGTTTTACAGTTACTCTTGAACTGATATTTAAAAAAAATGTTTCAGTCACAAATAAAACAAAAACAAAAAAGAAAACTCAAGATGAAAGAGTGAAAAAGTTAAGGGAAAGAATGTGTTGTGAAGGTAGGTAGAAAGGCGCAAGTGTTTAGAAACTTTAAAATGAAATTTGAATCTTCACATGAAAGCCAAGAACATGAATGGAGATAGAAACAAATACTACTGAGTAAGATAATAAATTACGATAATGGCATGTGACTATATGGAAATGGAAGTAAGGAATTCATATAAAAGCGCCGTGGAAATAAAAAGTAAATAAAGTTATGCATGGGCATTAATTCTAGAGTCCTAAAAACAAATAACGAACTTTTAAAAATATAATGAAACTGCTTTTATGTAATGAATTTTTAGCAAATATGAGTGTTTCTTTTTTTAAATATGAAATGGTAGCACTAATACTATTAATAGGTCGGAAGGATTTTGAAAAAGGTATTTATTGAAAACACTAATAGGCGAAATAGAGAGAGGAGGTAGTCAGCATCGTAGCGGTTTGTTATTTTCTACTTTAATATGTTTTTGATGATATAGTGAATTCAAATGAAATGCGCCTAGCTGTATGTTGAGTTTTTTTCGATGGATTAATGTACGTACATATAAGTAAACACAATAAATTTTTTGCTCTGAAGTTACTCAGATCGCATTTAGTAATGTTAACTCTGTAGGTATGAAATTATATCTGCTCACCTAGCACCCCGCGAACAAAATACAGCGCGACTTACACGTAACCGATTTTATTTTTATTTATTTATTTATTTTTTATATATTTTCTTAGATATATAATTCATAGTGTAACTGTAAATAAGGCAATTCAAAAAGAGCAGAAAAGTGCCAGTTTGCAAGAAATTCAACAGAAAAGCGGAAGTCAAATAAAGCTATGTACATACATACCTACCTACCATACAGAAATACGTATATTTTTAGCATTTACTTACAATTGTAGTTACATACATATATATGTATGTATATGTACTCGTACCAATATAAAAAACCAAATGGAATGTAAGAAATTTGGAAAGTGAGAAACAGTAGCAAAAATAAAATTCTGTACAATGCATAAAGACAAAGAAACAAAAACAAACAATGGCCAGAAATATGTAACCAAAATATATTTTCCATTTGATTGTGTGTATGTTTGTTTGTATTAGTGTGCAGCGCAAGTGCACTGCGGCGCGGCTTTAATTAAATCAGTGCAACCAATATGCCATAGTAAGAAAAATGCAATATCAATATTACCCAAACTGAATTCCATAAAAGTGTAGTGAAAATTAAAGTACATACATATTTATCGAATTTTTCTTGGAATTGAGCCAGCAATAATAATAACAAAAAAATAGTTCGTAGTGCATACTGAAATATGCGTTATGATGCAAACTAACTTACCTACAAAGAATGTATTGTAAACCATTCGTGTAAACCAGTTGACCAAACTTTGTAAAACTTTTAAACAATAAATGAGGCATTACAATAGTGAATAAACTGTACTATTTAACTGTAATAAAAAAGAAATCTGAATGAGTGTGCAAGAACATGTGAAAAGTGTAATTATTGTGGCAGTTCAAGTATTTTCAGCCAGTCAACGAATTATTGATAAATTGATTGGGATTGGCTATTCAAATAGCAGTTCACTGAAACCGGCATAATTGGTTTAATTATCGGCAGCTCTTTGGAATAATTGAGGTATAGTTAAAGTACTTTTTTCTACTAGTATTGAAACAAAATGGAGTTTTATGTTGCCCAGGAGATTGTTATTATTGTATATAGGTACATTCCCTCATAAAAGTTACAGGATTGTTGCTGAAGTGATATAAATCAGGTTCGTACCGGTAACTCAGAGTCCCTGATCCATATAATATTGGAAAACTATGGCTTTATAAGCCTTAACACGTAAAATTTCTATATACTCGTATAATATATTATATAATGCAATTTTTGAGAAAATATACTCATTTTAAAAAGATGACATGTGTATTTAAAAAATGGGTTTCTGTAAAATTTTTGTTTGAGAAATTTTATCTAGAAATACAGGATAGCAGGGCATACACATCTAAGCGGGATTAGTTTGTTTTAATAACAGCCATGTGTTAGGTGCAACCGATTCTTTTTCCTTTCTAAATTAATCAATATCTATTGGGTTGCAATAAGGCGTAGTCGATGAAGATATAGCGAACGAAAAATCCCACTTTGACCCATTTAGAGTGCTCCAATCGAGTTCAAATGTATGACTGACCCCCACTAACTTTGGACGGCTGATCCACTCATGCCAGCGGCACTCCCCCTGGAACTCCCCAGGGGGGTTCCCCATACAATCATTTCAAAATATCACCATTTTTGACCATTACATGAGAAAAGAAACTAAAAAGTTCGACCCAAATTGGGGGACATCAGAATTCGTTTTAGAGGTACGGTTTCTTCGCAAAGTTTCTTATTTTGATCTCTAGAATACGATTTTCACAGAGCAATGGGCGATTTTTTTGCCTCCCCACAAAAGACACTAAAAGTTCGACCCAAATTGGGGGACATCAGAATTAATTTTAGAGGTATGGTTCCTTCGGCAAAGTTTCTTATTTTGATCCCTAGAATATGATTTTCACAAGGGGCGATTTTTAAATCGACCCGCCCTAATATATATACAGGGCCGTAGAGAGCACATCCGGGCCCCGGGAGAAATTGCAAATGCGGTCCCTTTCCAATTATGTCTAATTCATATAAATACGTATAATCTCGAGTCCGGGCCCCTCTGAGAACTCCGGGCCCGGGGTAAAAAGTCCCCGATAAGATATATGTGTAAGTTAAAAAATATATGGTAAATGACAATTTATAAGACAAGTGTTTTTTAAGAGATCGCGAACTTGAGAAATAAAAATATTCTTGGAATGATTTTTTTTATTATAATCTGATAGATAATTTCATGGCATTTATTTTTTGAGTAAATCTAGCCGTATGTTGCCAATGAAGGCTTGAATATTGCAATAAATAGATTATTAAGCGCGCTCTTTGGCAAGTTACGCCGTTTTGTTGGAACCAAATGTCGTCGATGTTTAGCTGATTAATTTTTGTAAACAAAAACTCTGTTGTTGAATCATAGTTATCGATATCGATGGTATAGACAAGTATAAACAAGCAGATGTATCTAGGTCGGAATTCATAAGGATAAGAATGGGCTCTCAATAGTTGTATTCTTTTACTTTTCCAGCAATAATTCACCAGAAAGTGTTGGCCAATCGCTATCTGACCTCTCAAAGAGAACAATCTTCAAGATAGTTAATGTACCGTATAATGTGAGTAAGTAAGCCGAACAAATTGCAAAATCAGCTGATAGTTCGTTTACATTGAATACTAAAAGCAAGTATGAAAAATGGAAAATTCAAAAAGTTGAAGGTCTATTCCGAAGTGTTTAAAGAACATTCTGTTACTTCTTCCCTATCTTCTTTGTATTTATTTTCCAACGCTAATTTAAAATATACTGATTTGCATAAATTGCAGCCAGCTGTTTTTGATCAGCTGTTTTTCATGCTGTCATGGATTGCCATGGATTTTCCAATGCCAAAATAAAGCAATTTTATCAAGCGAAATTAAACTCGTTTTTAGTATTTTGAAGATTTTCTACTTAAAATCTATCAACAGTGGCACCAGTGGCAACTGTTGTCTGAAACAAATAATCTTCAACTTAAAAGACCCTGTACTACAGATTCAAAGGCTTTTAGGCATCTTTCGATACTTCTGCCAAGATATGTAGTAACTCCCATGATATACCTGTAGATTGGGAGGCAAGAGTTCAATAGTTAATTTTGTTGTTATTATTATGGAATTTCTGATACACATTCAACAAACAACAAATACATTTTTCGTAAATTTAAGATATCACGTTTTCATCGTATAATTGACAATTCATAACTCAAGCTCTCCTTTACTTAGTCCTATGCAGCGGTTTGAGTGTAAGCATTGAGATCCACAGAAGAAAGAAATTAGTTTTTATTAAAATCTCGGCATCTACCGAATAGATGACGAATTTATACCCATCCAAAGAGTTACAACAACAACGGGAAACGATATAAAATGAGACCGACCGAGCATCGGCCTCCGCTTCGGGCATGTTCGGCTAGGAAACTTGAGTTGGGTTTCGGCCAAAAAAGAGTCAAACTTTGGTCGAACATTTCTTTAAATTTTGTGTAAGTTTTTAACAAAGGGTTACAACAACAACGGGATACCATATGAAATGAGAACGACCGACCATCGGCTTCCGCTCCGGCTATGTTCGGCTACAAAACTTAAGTTTGGTTTCCGCCAAAAAAGAGTCAAACTTTGGTCGAACATTTCTTTAAATTTGTTTGTAAGTTTTTAACAAAGAGTTACAACAACAACGGGATACCATATGAAATGAGAACGACCGAGCATCTGCTTCCGCTTCGGCCATGTTCGGCTACAAAACTTGAGGTTGGTTTCGGACAAAAAAGAGTCAAACTTTGGTCGAACATTTATTTACATTTTTTTGTTAAGTTGTTAATTTTGGAACTTTTTTCGAATAATGATATTTGATTTCTTAAAACCGTGATTGTTTGTTAATTGGACCTTTTAAAATGCTCGGTTTACCTTCGGCTGAAATCGGTTCGGCCTTAAAAATCGGTCTTCGATGTTAGAAAGTCGAGGAAGATGAGATGAGATGTTGCCTTATTGATATTGTTTTTTTATTTTTAGCCACGCCCAACATTTTTTATTGCATATTTAATTTTTGTTCGCATTAAAGCAATGTTTTAATCCTTACAACTTAATATAAATTAGCAATGAATGAAAAAAGGTAGTTTTTATGCGATTTAGATACATGTCGCAACTTTTATATCATAAATAAATGCATCCATTATTATCTCAGCTCCTAAATCATTGGCGCAACAAAAAACCAAATATAAAACTAAAGAGAACTTTACACGGCACGACAATAATAAGCAAATGAAATTCAGTTGCTCTGTTGGCATCCGAAATGTGAAAAGTTTGTACCCACAACACAAAAACTGACAACGCGCCCCACTGTACTCATACCATTTACATACACACATGTAGTGAAGGGTCCTTCAAAAGTGACGCCTAGATGTCAGTGGTGAATAATTCCTTGAGGGTACCATTTTATGTTATCTTTGACATTTGCGAAGTAGACAGATGAACAATTTTACACGACAGAATAACGCATTAAAATTAGTGAAATTTATTCGAAAATGGTCGATCTTTAACAACAACATATCGCAAAATTCGTCTTTTTTTTGTAGAAATAATCGTCCGAAGGCCGCCGTAGCCGAATGGGTAGGTGCGTGATTACCATTCGGAATTTACAGAGAGGCCGTTGGTTCGAATCTCGGTGAAAGCAAAATTAATAAAAACATTTTTCTAATAGCGGTCGCCCCTCGGCAGGCAATGGCAAACCTCCGAGTGTATTTCTGCCATGAAAAAGGTTCGCATAAAAATATCTGCCGTTCGGAGTCGGCTTGAAACTGTAGGTCCCTCCATTTGTGGAACAACATCAACACGCACACCACAAATGGGAGGAGGAGCTCGGCCAAACACCTAACAGAAGTGTACGCGCCAATTATTTTTTTTTTTTAATCGTCCGAATGAGTCGACAATTAAAAGGTTGGCGGAAAATGTCATGTAACTGGTTCTGTCGAGGATAGAAAATTTACTAGCCGACCAAAAACTAGATGTTTTATTAGTAATATTAGTGCTGTGGCGTAAAGTGTTGCCGAACAACATTCAACAGCGATATCTCGACGTTATCAGCATTCTTAAATCGACTGTTTGGTAGATTTTTCCTGTAGACGTGCTCATGGTGGACATTTATAAGATGCCATTTCTCACATATAATTGTTAGGGGCCGCATTTTGAATACCTGAAAAAATCTAAATTTGAACATGTCTTATTTTAAAACAACATCTAGCCGTGACCTTTGAACGACCCTTTATAAGTGCTTGCAGAAGCTTGTAGGTATGATTTATTGTGTTCTTTTTGTTTTCCAACTCCAGCAACTGCCAGCAGTTTACTGATATGGGGCGTCTTATTGTTGGAGTAGACTGCAGGCAACAAAGTTATGTTGCTTAGAATGTGCGCGAAATTATTTCTATATCTTGAAGATACCAACATGACCGGCTAAGAATGTGTGTATGTGTGCAAGACACACTGCTCGCAAGGCATTGTGAATTTGAAAAGATTTCCAGGTCGCTCGTTATCTGGCATATTTTCTCGTCATGTAGTTCCTTTAGCGATTAGCCGAAATTATTATCACTGCATTTGTTGAAAAAGGTGGAAAAAGTTTTCCTTTAACATTTAAGTATGTAAATTTTATAAAATGCGCCGGTGATAAGCATAGGGGGCAGAATTTCTTTTGTTCTTAACTGCCAAATATTTTCTTGTTTGCGGTTGTGAGAAAGGAGAAATATATTGTATAATTTCCTTTGGAAAAGTTTTCTAAACTTTTATCGTAAGCAAAAATGCTACATTGCTGATTTTCAGAGATAGGAGAAAGAATGTTTTATGAGGCGTCCTTAGTATGTATTCACATACATACATACGAACATGTATGTACATATATGCGTATCTACGCTATGTGCTTCCAGGGAAGCTCATCGCTACCGAAGTTCGGCCATTTTAATGCCAGTTCAAACTCACATATCCACACACTTACGTAAGTACATATATTTGAGTGCATATGTATATGTAATCCTTGGATGATACTTTTAATAAAAAAATACTACTCGGAAAAGGATGGCTATAAAACTATATTTTTTTAACAAAAACTTAAGCCTAATTTAAATAAAACTATCTTTAATTTAACACCAGCTATTAAGAGTTTTACATCACTTCAGGTTCGTTTATAGTGGCTGCCGTCATTCACAGGAAGAAGTGAGCTCACGTGGACGAGCCAATTTTACTTCCCTATAGCGTTTCCTTACTAGAAATTCCTAATGCCTGCGGAGTCCACTTCAACTAGATAGTTACATAGTGATGACGTGTTTTAGTCAGCGCAGAACAATGGCATATTTAGTGATCGACGCTCTCCGCCTGCTCTTCATCTCTACACATGCCCGTTCACTTAAGAGTTTTTATTATACAATAACATTATTACTTTTATGAGAGGATTTAGCACTGCAGCCTGAAAGATCTGTTGTGATCGCTTCATGAGCTTAGACTATTTCTCTGAATCCAACTTCCTCCATAAATTTTAGTATCTGTCTCATTTGATTGAGTTTCATTTCCTTCTCTGGCAAAATATATTTACCCAGGTGTTTGTGCCGCTTATGCATCATAGCTAGGCACGAAGTCAGCACATATTTGTTCCATTGGAGTATAATTCCAGGCTAGTAAGATGATAATTCAATCTACTAAGTTAGACCTTCTGTAATGATGCTCAACTTGGTCTTATATAATTTCATACTATCTTTAAACGGTTTAGGTCAAAGCTACCTGCCATTGATTCTAACTATGAGAAATCCAACTAATTGTCCCATTATGATCTCTTTTGTCTTTTCTCTACTTACTCCTGAATAGGAGAGGGGAAGTTATCCTTTCCCAGGCCATAAAGTGACTTTGGGCTTATAAATGAGAGGCCGTTTCTTTCTTTGCTAATTTTTCTTCCAGTAATTTCCTGGCACCTATAGACCGCATTCCGACCAGCGAACCTAATTTAAATGAAGTTCAAAATCAGACTCCTGCATGTTCTCTTTAGAACTTATTTGAGCTTCATTTTGAAAAATTATTAATGAATCTTTGAACGCAAAATTTTCCAACTGCACTTTTTCGAAATTTTCATGTTCATGTATTATAGAGTATGTTCAACAATGTTCAACAACTTTAGTACATCGGAGATAAAATTACTGCTCAGAGTCCGACTGAGCATGGAGAACGAGTTCACGTCGGGAAGGAGGAAAAAGAGCGTGCTCTGGGCTAAGGTCGTAGATGAAGTAAAAAAAGTTAATAAAGATTTAAAAATAGATAGAAACATCGTCCAGCGAAAATTTTCTAATTTACTCATCACATATAAGCGAATAAAAAAAAGAAACAATACATCCGGTAGAGAATCAACATCATGGCTTCACTACGAAGACTTTGATGAGGTGTATGGTACCAGACGCTCAATCAATGTGCCCACTCAAAATTTACAAAGCTCAGTTGAGCTACCGATGTCGATGTTAACGGAACCTAATGATGTTGAGCCATCAAATTCCCCACAAACTTCAAGTCGTACAACCGCACAGTCTCGAAAAACTGCAAATAGCGAAATTATGAATTTTTTAGAAGATAAGGCGATAAAAGAACAGGCCCGGCACGATGAAGTCTTGCCTGTGGAGAGAGAAAAACTTGCTTTGGAGAAAGAAAGAATAAAAGCTGCTTTCAAATACTTCATAAAACATTTGATTAAAAACTCTGATGCAACTGGATATCAAAAACTTACCTCAAAAGTGGACCAATTCATTCGAAAATGAGAATAAAATATATCCTCGGGAAACGATTTTATTGTTTCAAAAAAAGACTTATTTTTGGGTATTTTCCGTTTTGATATTAAACTTTTGACAAGATATGTCCTTCTTTTAAGCTTTACACGTTTTTTTTTCTTAAATTTAATAAAAGACTATCGGTTTTTTCCTCACATACATCGTCCATGACCAAACTTAGTAACAATTCCATTTTACTGCACAGCGCGTTCATAAATGCAACAAATCTATTTGCAATTTTTCAACAAATCTATCAGTTGCATGAATTGTCACATTGACAGTGCTGCCAGCGCTGCAAGTACTGCGCATTATAATGCGTTTCTGAACATAGCCATATTCAAAATAGTTTTCAAAAGGGATCAAGACTCCCTCTTTTGCCATCATCACTAAATTTCCTCCGCGAGAATGTGAAAACGCTGAAATTCGGATATTCATGTAGTGATGCGGCTGTCATGATGTGTTGCCGCAATGCAGCAGTGATTTTGGATCTAAATTACACAGCTCAGCTTTTTGTATTACCAATGGTAAACAACAACAACAACAGCAACAATAACAAACACAAATTTGACAGCAACAAGATAGGCGACGTCAAAGCTCAAAATGATCCACAATTGTTCGGTTCCCGCCACTGACCGCAATTTATTTAATTTCCCATCGGGCACTTTGAGGTTATTTAATTTGTTGCTACAGTAGCTGCCCAGAGCAGCGTCGGTTGACACGCAACGCGGCTATTTAAAACGAATTTTACGCATGCAATGACGCCGCTGAGGCTAGTAGGCGCTAAAAGTTGTGGTTGTGATGTAAAATACGTGTATATACGCGTATGTGTGGGCTTGATTCAATATGTGTTTGTGAATTGATGGGCATTGATTTATCTATGATGATGCTGATGCTGCATTGAAATAAAAGCTGTGGTGGTGCACCGCCAACCCAATAGTGGTCACTAAATAGCACAGCTTTACTGAAATACTGACGTGGGCTTGGATTGAATGCGAAGGGATGGTAGGGAGTAAAGACCAATGGGGGCAATGATAGCACAAGACTTAGTGAAACTTTTTTAGCTCTTCATGTCATATATAAGTGTGAATGTGGATGTGAATAAGTTACATACAGTCTGTCTAATAAAAACGTGACCGGCAAAATTCAAATTTAGAGTTCCGCTATAAAAAAACTTGAATGATGCTAAATAAGTGCATCCCTTTCGCAATACGCATTGGTCCATTTGTCAGTTTTATGAGAAATTTAGAAAGCGTAAGTTCTTTTACAAAATGATATGAAGCAGAGTTCCTCTGTACGCTCCCTAAAGGTCTAAAAATGCCACGTGCATCCGCAGCAAAGTATTTGAAGAGGTCGAAGACGTTCATAAATATGCGGGTGTAACGGTACACTGACTTTGAAAACGTTGACAACTTCACGATCGAGGCCTAAGAATATCTCCCCAAAGCAAGATCAGAAGATCATTGATTTATTTGTGAAAAAGACGAACTTATCGTTACGTAAAGCTGAAGCAGTTTTAAGGAAAAGTGGTGTTAATGTATCCAAAGAAGAAGCAGTTAAGCAAAAACTCAAAGGAAAACAAATATGGTGCGGCCAAACAATTATCAAGGCAAATTCGGTTGATTTGGAGTCGCTTACTTACACAACTTGCGCAAAAATTAACTCAAAATAAGACTCGAAGATGTGAAGCCGATATAATGGCAGTTGGAAAATTTAGCGTTATAGCATTATAGATTTCATTGAATAATGGAATAAATATTATAAGTCCATACAACGCAGTTTGTTAGAATAGAATTGGTCACATAACATCCAAGTTATGGAGGGCACGCTTGTATTAAACAGCCTATAACAGTGGTCGCCAACCTTTTCAATGTGTTGAGCTACTTTCAAGTTTTTGAAATAAACAGCGAGCTACTTGCACAAGCCAACATAAATTAAATAATACACAGTTATATTCGACATACAATACATGTATTTATTTTACTAATATACGTTCTATATATAATAAACTTATGACTTATAGTGCTTATACTTATGCATAACTACATCCATGTTCACACCTATCAATCGTAACAAAATTTTTTGCAAAAAAAGCATATTTAATGAGAAGGTTGACATTCTGACTCATCGATAATTTTTTACATATTTGCAGTATAATTTGATACAGTCATTCGAATACAGTTATCCAAATGTATATCTGTAAGCCGATTGCGGTATTTATTTTTAATAAATTTCATATTGGAAAAAGAAGATTCACACAAATAAGTTGAACTGAATAACTCTTTCACTTTCAACGCAACATGACATAAAACTGAATACTTATCTTTACTTACTAAAGTCCATATACATTTTGTATTTGAACCTAAAGATTTTAAAGTCAAGTCACTTTGAAAAGCAATCAGTTCCATTTCTGTCACAGCAATGTCTTCGCCAAAGTTGTTCATAACAC
Source organism: Anastrepha fraterculus (assembly GCA_037575425.1). Lineage (NCBI taxonomy): Eukaryota > Metazoa > Arthropoda > Insecta > Diptera > Tephritidae > Anastrepha > Anastrepha fraterculus. The sequence goes on from JAYXIM010048691.1 coordinate 62,104, forward strand.
AAGTTGCAAACTGTTGTATATCAATGTCCATGAAGGGGGAAACAACAAATTGCGTCACTAAAGCAACTTTGCTGAAATCCTTGAAACGATTTTTGAAGTTTTCTTTCAAGTTGAAACTATTTCCATATGATATTTACTGTCATAGGGCTCTAATAGATTTTTGGATATCTTTCCGGAAAGAATAGGAAAATGCTTAGTATCGCGGTTTTTTAGGTTTTGTTCCCAAAATTCAAGTTTTGTAATAAATGCATTTATATCAGAAATCATTTCCGCTAATTCTTTATCCCTGCCTTGAAGCTGCTCATTTAAGCTCATTTAATTTCTCTGTAATGTCCACAAGAAAACCAAAATCTCTGAGCCAAGTCGAATTTTCCAGTTCAGGAATCGGTTCATCGCGTTCTTTGAAAAATTGGAGTACTACTGTGTCCAAAAAATAAGGTGACATTGTATTTATTTTGAAAATTCTTTATTTATTCTTCCAAATCAATTTCATCCCCTTCAAAGTAATCCCCTCCCGACACAATGCACTTATGCCAACGTTTTTTCCAATTTTCGAAACACTGGTTGTAGTCACTTTCCGGGATGGCCTTCAGTTCCGTCTTCGTTGCGGCTTGAATCTCCTCTATCGTGTCAAAACGGTGTCCCCGGAGCGGTCTTTTGAGCCTGCTGAACAGCCAGAAGTCGCACGGTGCCAGATCAGGTGAATACGGTGGTTGCGGAACGATATGGGTTGAGTTTTTGATGAAATGATCACGAATTACGAGTCCAAAAAATTCAATGTTTTCGGTACCAGTCGAGATTTGACGCGCTTGAGGCCCAAAACATCCTTCAAAATGGTATTGACTGAGCCTTTCGATATGCCAACATCATCAGCAAGGTCTCTAATCGTTAATCGACGGTTTTTCAACACCAAATCTTTGATTTGTTGGACGTGAGCTTCGTCAGTTGAGGTTGATGGTCGCCCAGGACGCTCTTCGTCTTCGACACGTTCACGACCGGCTTGGAACTCACTATACCACTTGTAAACATTTTTTTAGACATAGCCTCATCACCAAAGGCTTTCTGCACCATCCTCAACGTATCCGAAAATTGATTCCGCAAACAAAATTTAATGCAAATTCTTTGCTCAACAAATTTCGACATTGCAAAAAACGAGAAACTCACTTTTAGCAGCTCACAAAACGACGCGTATCTCAAACAGTAAATGAATATTTCACATGAAATTTGACATAGATGTCACTCACAGTACTACCAACCTTTAAAAAAAAAAGAATTCTCCTAATCCTTCAAAGCGCGCAGTTTAAAATCAAATGTCACCTTATTTTTTGGACACAGTAGTATAGCAGGCAGGACATCATTGAAACGTTTGAGCACTCGTCCTCTGCTTAACCATCGCACTTCAGAGTGAAGAAGTAGCTCTCCGTATTAACAGTCAATTTCATCAGCCAAGGTTTTAAATAATCCTCTTTGTAACGCTTGAGCTCGAATCTTGTTTACAATTTTCACCACCAGTTTCATAACGTTGTTCAAGTTTAGAAAATTTTCACATAATGCTTGCTGATGTATAATACAGTGGTAACTAAGAAATTGTGGGAAACTTTCATCCTTATGACATAGCGCCACGAGCCCCTTATCACAACCCACCATAGCTGGAGCACCGTCAGTTGTCAGGCCTACCATTTTTGATATTGGAATTTTCTCAGAAGAGATGAGATTTTTTAAATGAGAAAACAGCTCTAGCCCAGTAGTATGTCCTTTGAGTGGAATAAACTTCAAAAGATCTTCTTTAATTGTAAAATCACTAAAAGCCATCCTGACAAATATGGCCATCTGTGAGGTGTCAACTACATCTGTTGATTCATCCAGTTGCAGTGAAAAATAAATACAGTTATCTAAGTCACTTCTTAACTGTAAAAAAATATCATTGCTCATTACTTCTACTCGCCTCATCACTGTATTAGCAGAAAGTTGCATAGATTTTATAGCAGACACTATTTCATCTTTATTTCGCAAGTTGGCGAATAAAAAATCTGCAGCTTCCAAAAATGATTGTTTTATGATTTCCCCGTCTTCATAAGGTTTTTTCTTTTGTGCAATTATCTGGGAAACACGATAAGATGCTTCAGTTGCAGCCTTATTTTTGTCGATTGTTTTCAAAAATATTGACTGTTGTCCAATTAACTGGATTTTTAAATGTTTCAGTTTTTCTTTTCTGGTGGCAGAATTTAACGAGAATGCCTTCTCAAAATTCGAATGTACAGTTTTATGATGGCTCCCAATATTTCCTTTTTTAGGAACTGACACAGATGTATTACATAACAAACAAACACTTTTGCCTTTAACTTCTGTGAAGAAGTATTGTTCTTCCCATTCCGAATGGAAATGTATGTCTTCGCCTTCTTACTACTGCTTGCCATAATGTTTCGAACTCTAACCCAACCGCTGCACGCAGAACGTTGATAATGCCGTTCAGTATTAAACTGAGCGCAATGTCGACGTGCATTGCGTATATATAAAGCCAAAAAATTCTCGAACACGCTAATCGGTTGCAGCCGTTCCTAGAACGGAGACGCGACTTCGCGTCGTGTTTGTCGGAATTGCCAGAATTGTCTTTACCGGTAGCTCGCGATCGACGGGTTGGCGACCACTGGCCTATAATGTTCTAAACGACTATTTTGTTTACCAGTGTATATTGAATATTATATAAGAATAAACTACTTTCAATTTTATAAGTTCTGAAAATCTACTCAGGTTACGCGCAGTTATTTCACTGTTATATTTTATCATCAAAAAATTAACCAAACCAGAGTTTGAGGGTAAATCCAAAATTCTGAGTATGCAGGTTTTTCTACCTGACTGAACCTATTATGTGCCCAATTCTGTGAAAAACCATATTATAACTTTTTTTCTGATGGTGTTAATAATCATTACATATTTGTCAACCTGTGTTATTCAACATTTTTCACCAAGAGAACTATTTTCCATTCACATGTTTATTTATAAGTAATAGATTCAGCGTTCTTTGACAGTTCTTGCCTGGAGTGGGTCAATTTTTTTTTGTTTTGGTTGTAGTTTATTCTGCAGATTCCTGATAGATTACACTGTAAATAAAATTTAACCGATGAAACTTGGTTAAAAAATTAGGTAGGTAGGTAGGTAGGGGTGGTTGTCATAAAGACACACTTAGACCTCTCGCAGGTCCATCGTGATACCACTGGAGCTTATCCTTACCCTACGTGTACCTTTTCTAACCATCCGGTAGCTTTATTAAACGAACAGAGCTTCGTTAGTTTTAGATGGGCTATGTCCGCTACATCGGTTAAAAATGCTGTATCAAGAGTGCGCAGCCTTCTCATAGCTAAGCTTTCACACTCACATAAAAGGTGTCTGACTGTTTCCTCTTCTTCTGTATTAAGACAGCTTCTACAGAAAGCGAAGTACGGGAGTGCTAACCTTCTAGCGCGGCGGCCTATTAAACAATGACCAGTTAATATATCTATCATGTTTCTAATAGCTTCTCTGTTAAATCTTAGCAAGATCTTCGATCGACCGCTGTTCCAGTTCGGCCATGTCTGTCTGCTTAGTTCGCATGTTGTGAGGTTTTGCCAGCTTGTATTTACCTTTTTGATAGTTTCCCTGTCTATAAGTAATTTACAAGTGGCTACAAGGATGGGTATCAGCGCCTTATCCGGTTTGAGATCGAGCGTTGTACCGGTTCGCGCAAGTTCATCCGCCTTGCAGTTTTCTGCTATATTCCTGTGGCCTGGCACCCAGATAAGGTGCACTTTGTAGCACTTAGATACGTCATTTAGTAGTTTAAAACATTCTAGAAATGTTTTTGACGAGTGAGTTTTTGATTCATGCGCTTTTATTGCCGCTTGACTGTCCGAGTAAATGAAGACTTCATTTGTGGATAATACTCTCGTTTTTATTACCGTAAGTCCCTCTTTTATGGGAGTGACTTCCGCCTGAAATACACTGCAATGATCAGGTAGGCGAAATGATTGGGATACTCCGAGTTTATCGGAGTAAACCCCTCCACCTACTTTGTTGTCCAGTTTTGAGCCATTTGTGTAGATGTTTAAATCATTTTTCTTAACAATAAGCCCGCTATCTCATTCCTCTTTGGAAGGAAATACTGTGACTATTAAAATTGATGTCCTTGGTCTTACAGAAATCCGTTGTGCTGGGAATGCAGGCGAATTGTTCTAAAATTGAGGAGTGTCCTCTTTGGTTCGTTCTGAGTAGGCCGATTTCTCTTAGTCTGAGAGCTGCTTTGGCAGCTGTTTGCTTACCGAATTGCTCTATTGGTAAAAAGTTAAGCATAATATGGTGGGTGTGGTCCTAAAGGCCCCGCAGATGCAAAGACTGGCCATTCTTTGTACATGTGGGAAAAAATTAAATCAAATATTTATATCTTTTCAACGAGAATTGAGTACTCAGCTTAGGACAAAGCTTACCTGAGATGAGTTTTATAGTTCCTGTTGCCTGTTAGTGCAGACCAATATTGTGTAGCTCACTTTTTTAAAAATGTTTAGGACATGTGGATCGATAAATAGTAGCTTTGATTTAATCTTTCAAAGCAAATACTTACAGGCGAGTTAAGAGTTAGATGCAACTTGCTCAAGCAAAAATTATTTTAATGCATGGAAATTTTCAATTTCAAGCTCATTAGCTGAAAATTAGCAAAACCAATCATCGATGCAATGATTTGTTGAATAATGCGTCATTAGCGCTCATCTGCCTTTTAGAGCGTATGTATGTACTTTGTATGTATATACTCGTACATACAAGAGCATACATATTTCCCCACATGCACTTCATGGCTGCATTTGCAGTTGATTGACGTGAGTCAATTAAATTCGGAAAATCTCATATTTGCGAGCATGACACTGGAATTCTATACTCCAACTATTTGGGTATGTACAGTGTGATTATTTAAGTGTTGGCTGGCTGCAAAAACTGCTTTACCCGAATCGCGAAAGGTTACGTATACGCCCAACATGTGGCAAAAGCGGAATGGAATGCCTACCTGTAAAGATAAGTTGGTTATTTGTTAAACAGAGATTAATTTTTTGTGAAAGAATATTTCGAACAATCCACTAAATACATGAGCTAGCCGATGGTAGCTAGTAGATAATCTGACTTTGCTCGTATAAAAAAATGTACACATGGAATTATTGCAAACTAATGCCAACGCGTATTTTGAAAAATGCCATGATAAGCTACTAATGCAAATTATAATACTTTTAAAATTTTACCATTGATTGACCTATTTTTATATTGATCAAATTTGAGTTAAATTTTTATAAAATATACTTGTATGTATGACCAAACTCTAATCCAATTTATTTTGATATTGAGCGATCTAAATTTTATATTGCCTATGAACGGCAGTAGTTTTCCTGACAATCTTTTTCATGGCAAAAATATGGCTCGACAGTTATTAAACGAAAACTTTTCCTATTATTTGTTATTTCATATCCTCAGTGGATCTCATATCTGGGATCAACCGAATAAAGGTCACGCACAAACTCACTTTGCAAAGGAGAAAAAATAAGGTGATGCGGATATTAAAATGTCTAAAAAATTGTACGGTTCTAATCCTAATTATTTTATACCTACCTTCTGCTCAAATATGACGTTATCAATAAAACGGTTCGCGGATGACATATGGCAAAAATAATTTTTCTGTTTTTTGGTAGGACTGTTATAAGCTTACATGGCAAATTTCAGCGTGATATGTCACATAGTTTGTTTTCTGTGCTACTGTAAACAAGTCAAGCTCGAGTGTGTTCTTCGAATTCTCTTTTTCGACTTGAATTGTCTCAAAATGTTTTCCACGGAACGGCACCTTGAGCTTGGGAAACAGGAAAAAGTCACATGGAGCCATATCAGGCGAATACGGTGCTTGCGGAACGATATTAACATTATTTTTGTTCAAATAATCGCGAACAAGACGTGATGTGTGAGCTGGTGCATTATCGTGATGCAAGAATCATGACTTATTGTCCCACAATTCCTTCCTTTTAAGACGAATGTTCGCGCGCAAACGCTTTAAAACGTCTAAATAATATTCAGCGTTAACCGATTTTGCGATTTGTGCGATTTTCAAGCACAATTTCCTTTACTTTTCCGATGTTTTCGTCGTTTACTGATGTTGCTGGACGACGTTCATGAGGCAAGTTTTCAACCGATGTACGGCCCTCTTTGAACGATTTGTACCACTGGAAAACACGTGCACGCGATAGAGCAGAGTCCCCATAGGTTGTATGCAACATTTTTAAGGCGTCTGAAGCCGAAATTTTGTTGGAATAACAAAATTTCAAAGAAATTCTTTGTTCAAGTTGAATTTCCATCGAATTGGAGCAATTATTGGCATCAGAGATGGGCAAAATTTATTCGAATAACGAATGACAAATAAAGAAATGTTTTTTCGTTATCCCTAAATAATGAATAATTCAGTTTATTCCAATAAAAAATAAACGAATCTCAAAAAAATTATTTTATTTATTATTAAAATAATGAATTAAAATAAATGTAAGAAATATTCGTCTAAAGCTGAGTATTTCTTTTTTTTGTTCAAGTAGTGGATACTTAGAAAGTATGTAAGCTACATAATTATTTTCAAATTCTTTGGGCGAATTTGGTTTGATTGAGAATTATCAGTGTCCAAAGTCTCTTTCTCAAAATCCACAACGGATTAAACGGATTGCTTATTTTCAATACACATACCACCTTGATTGAAAAGTTCTCAGAACCGCCAAATGACGCTTAAAGTCAAATGATTTTACTTCTGTTTATTTTTTTTTTTTTTGCGTTAGGTTGCCACATTTGTAATTAACATGCGTACCAAAATTTGATTGCCATTGCTTGACATTTGTCGTCAAGGCGACGTAACTTTAATTCTGTGTTTTACATTTTTTACAGTTTTAAAAAGGATTTGAATTCGGAACAATGATTTTGAATTAAATTTTGCGTTCAAAATTGTATCTAATACAGCCCGAAAAATAGTTTTAAAGCATTAGAATGCGGAAATGGTGGTCAGAATTTGAAAAAAACCAACTGGCACGATTTTTGTAGGACATTTTAACCCTCTAACCTCTCAAATAAAGGGTTTTATTGTAGCTTATGTGGGAAGTAGCAAAAAATACTCATAACAGAGGAATATAACTAACGGCTTAAAATGTAATACCAAAATATTTGCCATAAAATTCTATTATAAGTCTCTTTATATACCAAAGCTCAAAATTTAACATAAACGACCGAAAAACGAGAAAACAGAAAATGTGCAACGGCTGGGCTCGTTAGTATGTAAAGGGTGTTTTTTTGTTAGGTTTTCAAGATGAAATAAAACGTATATAATTTAATGTTATGGCCAAGAATTTAGCTTTATTATAAAGATAAGGGTTTGCCATTATGTTTTAAAAATGATTTCGGGCAAGTGGCCGCCGCGGCTGGCTCGAATAAATTCCAGCCGTGAGGCCCAATTTTCGACCACTTTTTGCAGCAATTGGGGCCGTATGTCAGCAATAACGCGCCGAATATTCTCTTCCAAGACGTCAATCGTCTCGGGCTTATCTGCGTAGACAAGCGACTTCACATAGCCCCACAAGAAATAGTCCAGCGGTGTTATATCGCACGATCTTGGAGGCCACGCCACAGGTCCAAGGCGCGAGATAATGCGCTCATCAAAAGTTTCCTTCAATAAATCGATTGTTGCGGTGGCTGTATGGCATGTAGCGCCGTCTTGTTGGAACCAAAGGTCGCCCACATCAACATCGTCCAATTCAGGCACGAAAAAGTCATTAATCATGGCTCTATAGCGCTCTCCATTGACTGTAACATTATGGCCGGCTTCATTTTTAAAGAAATATGGACCAATGATTCCCTCTGCCCATAGAGCACACCAAACAGTGACTTTTTGAGGATGTAACGGCGTCTCAGCAATGGCTTGTGGATTATGTTCACTCCAAATGCGACAATTTTGCTTATTGACATACCCATTCAACCAAAAGTGAGCTTCATCGCTGAACAAAATTTTCTTGTGAAAATCGGGATCGGTGGCCCTCTCGTTTTGGGCCCATTCACCGAACGTGCGACGCGCTTGATGGTCGTTCGGCTTCAATTCTTGCACGAGTTGGATTTTGTAAGCCTGCAAACCAAGATCCTTCCGCAAAATCTTCCATAAAGTGGATGGGCACATCTCCAATTGCTGCGCGCGATGGCGGATGGACTCATTCGGGTCTTCTTCGATACTCTGCTCCACAGCAGCAATAGCGTCTTCGGTGCGCACTGTACGACGCCTCTAAGGATGCGTATTATCCACTAGAGCAAACGTGGTGCGAAACCGATCCATGGTTAAACTGATGGACGATTATGTCGACGGAATATTAAACGCAGGGCGCGATGCGTCGCGCGAACCGAACCATTATTTTCGTAATAAATTTGCACGATTTGCAAACGTTGTTCAGGTGTAAGTCTATTCATTATGAAATGGCAAACCAAACTGAGCATAAATCAAGTGACAGCTGTCAAAAATACCATCTACGAAAAAAGTAGTGCCAACTTGAAAACCTAACCTCTAAAAAAACACCCTTTATAAAATATACCGTGAGTTACAGTAAAGCCGAACTTAGCTGAAGCCGAATTTCGGTCGATCTGTAGTCATGATAAAACTGTTGGAGTTAAGCGATAAAATGTTTTTATTTGAAAAATAATTGAACTTTACTAGTTTATAAATAGTTTAAGGCTTGTCTATAGCATTAGTTACTATTATTAATAAACAACGGGTAGTACAATTTTGGTAACATAAGGACTATTTTGTGAAGAGATTTTCATAGTCCCTTCCTTAAGTTAACAGCCATAGTGGCAGATCATGTGGGTTAATTTTGTAGAGTCTTCGGTTTGGGCCTGCGGTAAAAACTAATTGAAAACACATCTAACGGCTTCAAAGAAATATCGACGTCATTTAGGATCCACCCAGAAGCGTAGTAAGGGCATTTCTGGAGTCGCCAGAAATCACCAACTCAAATATTTTTGTAAAATTAGAAACTTACTAAAACTTAAAAATATTTCCAGGGCAGGCGCTCCTTTGGGCATGACATATTCAGGTAGGACTTCACTCATTTAAAACGATTTGAATCGTACAAGCGTTTAACCCCACGATTACAATTTGAGTGTACATTTCTGAGAGACAATGTTGGAGCGATTTCGTACGGTAGGCCCTATCTTTCGGGGAGTAGTGAAATCCATTTTCAATGCATTTAAGTGTGAATAAGCAAAATTGTCATTATTGATCTCTTAAAGGACAGAACCCACTATTAAAATATCCACAGCCACTTCGCAGTCCCAAAGTAACGGTTGGTGTGCGTCGTCAAGCAATTAAATATTCAGTTCATTTTTTTTGAATATCGTCGAGGGCAAGACATTTCTGTGGACGGTGTGGCGTCTCTTATCGGTGCATACTGAACGATTATTTCACATATTTAATATTTTATAGGTACATCAGCTAAGATCCTTACGTGAAAGTGTTCACGTGGTTGAAGGACAAAGACCAACAAGCTCAGAACGAGTGTCTTCTTTGGTGTCTTCTTCAACACTTCGGTCTATGAACTTCGCGAACATTTTTTTTTTTTGTTGTCAAAATAAATTTCCACAATTTGGGAGCGTTGTTCTGGCTTTAAACGATTCATAGTGACTTGCCATGCCGTACTGAGCAGAAATGAAGACATATTTGACCATTCTCAACTGCCAAACCAAAGTTATCGATATCGATAGTTCTCAGGCAAACGTTTTCCAACGAATAACAAAGCAAATTGTCAAAACGGAAACAGTGTTTTCAACCATATAATTTGCAACAAAAGTTCCATTTCTACTACAAATTAAAAGTATTTTTTATAAAACGTCTACGTGCATATACATTTTTGTAAAGAAACAAAATGTATTCAAATTAAAGAGCCGATTTGTCAAGAGGGAATGAGAAAGCTGCTTACTTGCCTAATTCTCTGTAATTGAATCCTGGTCAATTTTTATATCAATTTGAAGTTTTTTATAGCCTTTTACAATGTTGGAGATCTTCAGGAACGACTTCAATACACAAACGTGGCAATAAGTGTCAGGAGAAACATTTTTACTAACCATTTTTTAATGTTTTTCATAAAATCATTTACCGCTTGACGGCACATTTAAATTTTCTGCCACCACAAATAGCAGAAGCATCTCGAAAGATTCTTTGGATAGTCTATACACGCGGTACCTCGTCTATATTTTCCCTTAATATTTTTTCTTCGTTTTCTAAGTACAATAAATTACTATTGTCCAAATTACGATAACCTTCCATTAATAGTAAAATCACTGGAAGAAGCACACGTTTTTAATACCACGTAACTCACGCCGCCGTAGCCGAATGGGTTGGTGCGTGATTACCATTCGGAACTCACAGAGAGGTCGTTGGTCCGAATATCGGTGAAAGCAAAATTAATAAAAACATTTTTCTAATAGCGGTCGCCCCTCGGCAGGCAATGGCAAACCTCCGAGTGTATTTCTGCCATGAAAAAGCTCCTCATAAAAATATCTGCCGTTCGAAGTCGGCTTGAAACTGTAGGTCCCTCCATTTGTGGAACAACATCAAGACGCACACCACAAATAGGAGGAGGAGCTCGGCCAAACACCTAACAGAAGTGTACGCGCCAATTATTTACAAAATTTAACGCACTTTTTTTTCCTTTTCTCTTTTTGTACACAAGTGTTTTAGTTGATACTGAATCTTGTGAAAACCTGCAGTTCAGTGCATGAATTTGAAACCAATTAAAAGTTAGCCTTAATGAGTAGGCCAAAAGTTAGCTATTTTAGAAGCCGACTACGGAATTCCCGACAGGGTAGGAGTAGGCATTAATGTACTAATTTTGAATATTCCCTAATATTTAGCGAGTAATGGCAATGATATTGGAAAAAGCAACAATGCTGCCACATAAAGCTTTTGGTGCTTACATAAAATTTTCTACCCCAACGTTTATGATGATTATGGCATTATTCGGTTAGGTGGCCAGCTGAGCCACTTTGCTAGATACTGCATATTGAGCAGCCTAAATGCCGCGGTAATTGTCCGCCATTAAAGCAGGCTGTCTAATTTATCAATCTTGCCGCTTAAGTCGAGTATGAGCCATGTGCAAAAAGTTGCATAGCTAATGGGATTTTTCGTAAATTTTGCATCCTCTTTTAACACTACAGTCGGAGCTAGATAACTGCATATATCGCGTTGTATTTGCGTTTATGTGTATGAGTATAGTGTTTTGTATATAGCTCTGTGGCTGTGTAAAATAAAACACAGTACCTAGCAAACGTTGTCATGCAATTTTATATAGGTAGGAAGTATGGGATAATAAAATGATCGAAGTTTTACCAACATGACTAGAAAAGCACGAACAGAGGGATGCTGAAAATGAATTAATGTACGGGCAGAATTACTGAATTTGTTTTCCGGAAATGCTCGCAAAATTTTATGGGCAGAGCAAAGATATGCGGAAGGGTATTACAAAATAGTTCTTTCTGAGAAAATGCAAAAATATCCCTCAATGCTTATACTTGCATTTGTGATTGTGAAACTTGACTTAGGGTGCGTGCATGTCAGAGCTGTGATAAGCGATAAGAGCGTCGATAAGAGCAGCGACAAAAGCATAGCGTCGAGCTTTAGTTTTGTGTGGTGTATATAACAGAGATGCGATAAGAGCGTTAGTTGCATTTGCAATTTAAGTTTTGAAAAGTGAAGAGCTATAATATTTATAATAATGAGTGATTCAGAGGAAGAAAATATGTTGTTGTTGACGCCTACTGCTACATATTATCATCTACATAATACTGTAAGGGAAAAACGTCAGTTTTCGGCGCATCCTCTAAACCAAGCAAGACTAGAACTCGGAGAATTTCACCATCTCTATAATAGTTTGAGACAGGATCCAAAAAAGTTTTTCGAATATATGAGAATGACAAGCGATACATTCGATTATATTCTGTCTAAAATTTCGGATCGACTGCAGCATAATTGGCAAAACTGCCACAACAGACCAATCTTGCAAGAGGAGCGATTCATGCTTACAATAAGGTACATACGTACGAATAATTTTATTGGAGAAAATAACACAAAAAATGAAATATTTTAAACATTTAGAATATTGTGAATCTAAATCGGATATTCATTGTTTTGTGCATTGTCATCACATCTAGCCGTGGTGTTTTCAGTGTTACATTCAATATAAATAGGTATTGATTTATTAACCAGTTCATGTGTCAGCTACAATACTTTGCCACAATTTATCCAAAATGAACCTGTTGTGGTGATTTGAATCTTTTTGATCCCAAATTGCAGTTTTTAAAAATACTGCACTTATAAAATCTTCTATGTCCATCATCGATAATAGCGAAGAAATTACTAACCTACAATTTCTACGCTCTTATCGATGATAGCGAGCGAAGAGTGAGTTAGCGCGCTGCTCCGACATGCACACTTCTATTAAAATATAAGCATTCATTTTCTACGCTTCGCTCTTATCGACGCTCTTATCGCTTATCGCATCTCTGACATGCACGCACCCTTAGTCGATTGAAGTCGCACTCATACAATAAATATTTATGTCGAGGCGGTGGTTAAAAGCAATGCTAGACTGCAAAAGGTAGTTGATGGAACTTGCTATACTTATATTTAGTGAATAAAAGTACTGGTGAAGTGATAATGGAGAATTTTCCAAAAGCTGGAATCTATAGATAGAGCAGAGTTCGAGAAGCTCAAAATTTGGCTCGGATTCCTGTTCTACAAGCAATAATATTGGAAATATAATCAAGCATATCCCAGTTTTATTCTTACCTTAAACCCTGGTTATTATTCTTTTCAAGTCTACGTATTTAACAAACGTACGCCTGTTTTTTATTATACCTAAATATCTTTACTTAGACCTACCAATACGCAATAGGCAGCTTGAGTTTGTTCTTTCCATTAAAGGCAAGACCATTCTCAACCTCTAGCGCCTTATCATGCGTCTACATAAATATACACTAGCGAAGCATGTCTGCCCATCTAGTCATTCTGCTTGATTATCCCATAATTATAACCATGCCGGGCTGGTAACCTGAAGGCTAAGGCCTTATCCTTCCTTTTTTAAATAGATTTAATTTGAAAAGGAATATCGCTTCTTAAATCACCTCATTTATAAATATCAAAGTTTAAGTGGTCTTTATCTGCAAATCGCCTGTAAAAAATCATTCCAATTCATTGCACTCGGTACTCAGGAAACGCGGTTATAAAACCAAAATTGGTAAATCAATCACTGTGGACCCTCGCTGACAGCATCATATTGTACAAAAACTAAATTGAGCAATCAAATGACGATGATAACTTAATCAACTAAAGCCATGCATGGCACCACAACCAACAAATCCTCCTTTTACACCACATCATAACAAATTTTTTTGGGCATTAAAAAAAAAAAAGAACTAAAAATTTTGCCAAAGTTTAGTCAACAGACGAATCGGCACCAAAGCAACGAATAAATATTTCGAAACGTCAATGACCTAAATTTTGTGCAATTAGGTCACGTTATTTTTCTGTTTGTAGTCATGCGTTTGAGAGGAGTAAATATTTGGCAGTGACAGAGAGTGAGGCAAAATTCATTGAAGCAAATGATTTGCTCCCAACAGTAAAAACAGTCAACCCACAAGTACCTACTTCCACACAGTAAATCGTTCACACTTTCTCACGCGACCAGCTAGCCATCCATCGATCCATTCGCACTCAGTTACGCCGAGTCGAGGCACATTTCCGCTTCACTTTCACTTTGATGGCCGATTGACTGTCAGTGAAATCGAACGTTTTGTCATTGGCATCAAATGTTCCGGGAGGAAAGAGAAATTATATGTATGTATGTGGATAAGTATGTGTGCGGATACACGTTTGTGAAATTATATCCGTGCATATCGCCTTTATTGCTGCGAAGTAAATATGGGTCAGTGGATATGCAGCTACAGTAAATGATTGTTCTGAAAGTAAACGAAATGAGGCGGAAATGGCAATGGAATGACGCAAAATAGGCACAAACGCTTTTGGAAAAAGGGCAAATCGAAAAACAAAGAAGAAAAAACAAAAACAAAAGCAGAAGTCAAACAGTGAAGCAGTGAAATGATACACTTTGAAACAATGCGGGTTGAAGATTGAAGTAGTTGAATGAGACACACACGCAACCACACTTGTGAACTGCCGCATCATACAGGTCGTATGAGTAACTTTTGTGTACGCATTTTTGGCAATTTACTTATTTCAGCTTCACTAGACCTCGCTACGCAAAAGGCACGTTGAGAAATATGTGGCGATGTGAAATTTCTTTGCATTGTATTTCTCTTCCTCGTTGATAATTTTATTGTTTTTTGGTAAAGTGTCTATTTATTAGTAATGCTGGTTTGCGGTATAGGAAATGGTGCAGGCATAAATATTAAAGCTACCATTTCAGTTGGGAAAAGGATATCCGGAGGACCATAAAACGTTTTTCCTTCAGATGTGATCTGCATTTTGTACTATTTTTCATATATTCTGTCTATTTCTGCTTCGATTATTATTTTTGGGTCATTTCGTATTAGACACTTACTAAATATGTAGATCATCTATATGAAGCACTTCGACTCAATAAACTTTTTGTTTTATTTATTAACTCGAAGAACTATTATGCACTTTATGCGCACATATATAAATATGAATTTATGTCCCCAAACTGTTGATACAGTCCTTTAGTTTTGTCTACTAATATTCCAGTAATTGAGTGTTTATTTATTTGCTAAAAGTAATTTCTAGTTTAACAATTATTTTAAAAGTAATTTAAACTTAAACTTAATTTTCCTAGCATATTTAAAATTAAAAACATACAAATACGGAATTCACCATATCATCAAGGCATAAGGTAAGGTCACCAAAATTAATGGGTGAATCAGTGAACGAGAACTCAGCAGCAACTTCTTCCGAGTCTGGTTCGCAATTAGAATGGAAAAAGTCGGCATAGAGTGTTCGATCTACATGTTTTATATATAACCAGCTAACTAATTTACACGGCAGTGTCATAATAAATGTTTAATACGCCTTAATGCAACCATTTTCTATAGTTTGAATGAATTACAAAATATTTACAACAGACAACCCTAAAAATAAAACTTAACTTTAAATAAACCTCTCGCTGATGCGGCTATCGCCATAGTCACAAGGAGGACGTTGTCTTGACATTAAGGTCCTGTATTCGATTTGTCAGAAATGCAAACAAAATTATAAGTTTTGTTAAAACAATGGTGGTAAGTATGCAAAACATTACAATGCACACACAGAGGTAACAATACAGCTGAAAATCGATGAGCGCACCATCGCCGCTATGTTTGCACCAACGCATACAAGGAAAACAACGCGGCTGCAAACACTGCAACTCCATCCGCAAAAAGAGAGAGAACTAAAACTAGTCCTAATGCAGCTCATGGAACAGATATATCGCCAAACACCAAGAGGAGAAGGTCGAAATCTTCACAGAACTTCCTCCCAAGGATCATAAAGAAAAATGGCAGGAAGTGCAAAGTAAAAAGAAGCCGGCAAATAAAAGGAACACCAACGGCTCACTTCGCCCGCGTTCCGATGTGAAAGAAAGGACATGTTTCGCGCTATCAAATCGAATGCTATGCTAAGCGGGGCTATTGATAGAGCTTAAAAGAAACAAGGACAGCGAATCATCTAGTTGTCAATCTGTTTTCATCCTGGCTAGTGTTGCAACAGTCCAGCTAAAGACCCATTGCATCACACTGCAATGCAAGGGCCTTATAACAGTACTGAATTTGGAGGAAAAGTTTCTGGACACGATAGCAGATCAAGCTCAGATAAAGAAGCCAGATAAATCCGCCATCAGAAGTATGCATGCCACGTACGGCGGTACCCAATAAGTCTACATTTCGTTGCACGCTGTGGAAGCCAAAAAGGTTATGGCGCTCGGTTCCCCTAAGAGGGGATGGGTACGCTGCCTGGTATCAGAAGTCATATCTCCAAAAAGATGTTATAGATGCTGGTCATACGATCATGTAGCGACAGTATGTAAATCATCTGATCGCATGAAACTCTGCTTTACTAAGTCTTTTTGGGAAAAAGATTTAAATGGATGTACTCAAAGCGTTGCTAATGTGGACGAAAGAGAAAATTTAAGGAAAAGTTGCATAATTTATTAAATCAACCTACGCGAACATCACTTAATCGAAGAAATTATAATTTATTATACCACAAAGGAGTTGAAATAGTTTGTGGTGGAGATCGAAGTCAATATCTTCAAATGGTTTAGGCAGTTAGGCCGACAAGTGTTGATGCTGAAAGATGTTTTTTATCAGTAAGATTTATATGTTACCAATTCGGGTCAAGGCTAGAGGTCCCACATTAGTGGCTTTCCTGTTCTTACATACACATTTTAAATGAAATAATAATAACTATTTTTTGCTGAGATATGCTAACTTTTGAGGAATTCAACAGCTTCAACTCTCTCCTATAAAGCCATTAAGATACATATTTATAAATACGAGACTGAATTAAAGTAAAATTTTACTCTCCTTAAGTATCATTTTTAAAATTCATTATAGGCAAAGGCGCTCTAAACTTTAACGTACCTAGTTCGCTGGGAGTAAGAGATAGAAGATATGCCTCCTTATCACCGAAGACGCTAATTTAACAAAGAGGCTGTGACTGTCTTTAAAAATCGTACTTGGGTGTAAATTTAATTTCAACTTCGCCGTAGGAGGCTCCTGGAGTCCAATATCGTTCCATATATTGTCGGTTTGGCAATCTTCTCGTAGCGCTCATAATCATTATTTATGAAATTCCTTCAAGTGATTTAATCTGACTCAGTACGAATATAAGTAAAACTGCCATATATGAAATCAGTTGAAAACTATTTTTTATGCAGAATTTGGCTGAAATTCGCTTGACCATTTTTGGCATTTCCGTTGCCGCCCACTATTCAATAATCTTTTTTTTTTTTGAAAATCGTTAACTAATTGTCTATAGAAAGTCTGCCCACAAAACCACAACTTATTTGACTCTTTAATCCGAATTTAAAGACTCTTAATAAACAAAAACAATGCCAACAAAATTATGTATTTCCAAAACTCTGGCAATTAAGTTGCATCAGACAGTTCGAGGATTAGCTTACTAACTACTAAATTCAGTTTATCTGCAGATTGGGCGAACAAATAAATGCGAGTGCAAAAGTGTGCGGCTGACACACAAATTAGTTCAGTTCAAAAAACCACAAATGGCTTAAATTTTGTACAACGCAAAGACCACAGCAAAAGCACAGTAAAACATTTCGAAAGCTCATAAGTGGCAGAAAACTTGCAAATGTGCCAAACGACGAAAACTCATTCCCGCGCAAAATATCAATGCGACAATATTACTACTTCCAACTTCTAATCAACTGAAGACCACTAAAAATTTAACTAATTTCGAGCACTGAAATATTAAGTATTTGTGTTTGTTTTTAAGTGTGAACTTTCTAAGCGAATTTCTACGTAGTTTGCCACCACAATTGCCTCGTGCTGTATTTATGTGCATAAGGGAGCATCCCAGCAGAGATATCCGCGGGTTTCAAATTAATACTTTGCTAGAGAATCCACAGTCAAGATGTCGGACTTCCGGCTGAAATTATTAGTCAAAATTCTTGATTGAGTGTTTAGAGAATTGGATTCCCAAATTTTGAGTCGACTTGTTGCACTTTGGCAAGTAAATAAACAGAAAATCGTTTACCACGAATCTGTATCGCTCATCCTTTACCAAAATAGCATTTCCTGCAGCATTTTCGGAGAAAAATGTTGTTATGATGCCACCTCTCCAAAACATGTACTAAACTGGTACTCTTTGTGGATGAATTAGCTTTTCGTCGATGTGCGGGTTTTCCGATTCCCATCGAGTTAAAAATACGCTTCGCCAGAAAATATTATTTCGACTTCTATTCAATAAATCCACTGTTTCGACTACACAACAATATTTTCCGATTTTATTTAATCGCAGCAGTTACTGCAAAATAATTATTAAAAAAAAAACATCATGTAAGGCACCCCTGAAAACTGTCTTGTCATTACTTAAAAAATCTTTTGAACCTTGCCCCATGCCCATATGTATGTGTATATCAAACCTCTTACTTGAAATATTTTAATTAAACACTGAGTTGAAGCGCATCAATATTTATCTTATATGGAGAATAAGTCTGCTTATTATACGATTTCTCTAGTTTTTAAAATTCAGCTTAATATCCAAGTTCAATGTGTCTATAATATTTGGTAGATATTCTCATATAAAGGGTTGTCACTTTGTAGATGTCACTTTTGAAGCTGTCAGTTTTTGATATTTGACAAGTAGAAACTATGCCATTAATAAAAATGGAACGATACACACTTAAACAACGCATTGAAATTACTGAAATTCACTATAAAAATGGTGAAAATTTGGCAGAAACGGTTCGTAAAAATCTAGCATTTTTGGGTCAGCGTGAAGCACCTTGTCGGCCCGCAATACAGAAATTCGTGAAAAAATTCGAGCTGTTGGGACAAGTTAGTGATGTGAAGAATAAAACCCGTGCACGTCACTCAAGAACAGCCGAAAATATTGTTGTTGTAGCCGAAAATATTGTTCTTGTAGCTGAAAATGTTGTAGAAAACCCTGGTTTGTCCATTCCTCGTCATTCTTTGGAATTAGGCATTGAAAATTACGCGGAATTCCATCGAAAACTCATCTTGAGTGATGAGGCCCATTTCCACCTCGGTGGCTTGGTCAACAAGCACAATTGTCGGATCTGGGGCTCAGAAAATCCAAGAGTTATTGTTGAAAAGCCTCTCTATCCTCAACGTGTGACTGTTGGGTGCGGTTTATGGTCCGGCGGAGTCATTGGACCTTATTTTTTCGAAAATGAAGCTGGAGCAACAGTTATCGAGAGATGATTAACAATTTTTTTTTTGGCCGGAATTGGATGGTATTGATCTGGACAGCGTTTATTTTCAACAAGACGGCGCTATGTGCCACACAAGCAGCGAAACCATTGATCTTTTATCAATAAAACCCTTTAGTTATAAAGATGACCACCCCATTTAGGCAAAAATGAACAGAAGGGGCATACCCTTTTTCAAATTTCTTGCTACCGTATTTTCATTTTGGATTATAGTAATTGAATTTAAATTGAAAAAATATTCTGCATTATTGGAAATATAACCATGCTGGAATTTACCGTTATACGAATGGAGGCTAGTGAGCGAATTAAACTCGACTTTACATATAAACCTAATTTAGACAGGACCGTAATGCGTTATATATCACTATTAATTTGAGATCTTAAAACTTGAGCGGCCGGCGTAGTCGATTCGGTTAGTGCGTGACTACCATTCGGAATCCAGAGCGAACGTATGCTCGAATCTCGGTGAAAGACCAAAATGAAGAAAAAGTTTTTTCTAATAGCGGTCGCCCCCGGCAGGCAATGGCAAACCTCCAAGTGTATTTCTGCCATGAAAAAGTGCTTCAAAAAAAAAAAAAAACTGCCGTTCGGAGTCGGCTTGAAACTGTAGGTCCCTCCACTTATGGAACCACATCAAAGACGCACACCACAAATAGGGGGAGGAGCTCGGCCAAACACCCAAAAATGGTGTACGCGCCAATTATATATAATATACAATAATAATAGTACATTTGTGAGTTTTATTTTATTGCTGGATGGTACAGTTATATATCGAGTAATATTTTTTGATAAAAAATTTAACTTATTTTTCGAGTGCTATTTTATCGCTCTGAAGTAATGATTTTATTTTATTTATATAAAATTAGCTTACAACATAAATCTTATAAGCTATTTTAAGTTAGGAGCTATAGCAGCGAGGCCTTAAGCTCGATAATTTTATATACATATGCATACTTCCATTCTTAAACTTAGTAGATACAATTTTATTTTAAATCTTATGGTAAAGATTGGTTCTTTTGAGGAATTTTGTTATTAGGGATATTGACTCATTATGATTATTTGATTTGGTGGCAAGTCATCGTGAATCGTGTAACGCCAGAACAACGCTTTCAAATTGTGGAAATTTACTTTGGGAAAAAATAAATCAGTCGCGAAATTCATAGATAAAAATGTTGAAAAATACACCGAAATGTCGATTTGCCGTCATTCGCAACTTATTGGGCTTTATTCTCCAACTTCTTGGAACGTTTTACGTAAGAATCTTGGCTGCAGGCCCGACGAGAGGGGGGGATCGGGTACTTTTCCCCCGGGCCCGGAGTTTTCAGAGGAGCCCGGCATCGGGAGTAATTCGAATTATATGAATTAGACATAATTTGAAGGGGCCCGCTTCTCAAGTTTCCCCCGGGGCCCGAATACTCTCTCCACGGCCCTGCTTGGCTGACGTACCTATAAAATACAGCTCGTGCAAGAATTGAAGCCAAATGACCATTGTTTGCGGCGTATTTATGCTGATTGGGCCTATTTAGATTTATTATTCAGTTTTATTGGAAAAAGTAGTCGAAAATTGGACTGATTGAGTGAACCAAGTAAATCATAGCTGCGGTGGATATTTTTGTCCGATATCCGAATGAAAAATAAATGTCATGAAATTATCTCCCAGATTATAGACCAAAAGTGGTTTATGTACCAAGTTTCGATTAGATATTTCAATTTGCACTCAGAGTACTTTGTACTTACTTTATTTTCTTACACATTCTTTGTGGCCATTAAAAACAAAACCTGCTTACTAAGAATAGGGCTTACTATCGTTCACTTTCTACAACTTAGAATATTTTGGAAGTGGGAATTTACTTCAGATTTTTTCCTACAATTTTTTACTTCTTCTTCAGATGGAGTTTATACCATTGAGCGTTCCTAAAGGGATATTTTCCTCCTTCAAATACATCCAAATATAATATATATACAGATACATTACCACAAGCGAACTCATTAGAAACATTTTGAATGCGCGAAAACTTTAAAATACTTCAAACCAAACCGAAAAATATGTACAACAATAAAAAATTGTCATACCATCCATTTTTATGTGAATGATAACAAAAATAATAGAATTAAGTTACTCGTGCGCTGGTAAATACAATTTCACAACTATAAATTGTTGGCGTAATTTAGAAAATATACCAAATGGCATCCACCACCGACTTTAACAATAAAATGTGAAAATTAAAAGCTGCACATACACATTTGAAAATGTACACAAAAAGCAAAATATTTCATTTTTGATACTAGTTTGAGTGGCTTGTAGAATTTTACCCCCGAAACTGAGTGAAATTAAAATGTTTAGTTTGAATTCAGAGTAAAAAGTTTACACCTAAAATGTTTGTGGTCTAACGCAGTCGAACATAAAATCTGGGTAGACCTTCTACGTAGGTACAGATGTGCATACAAGTTATACTCGTATGTACCAGTTTCGTAGGAAATTAAAAATAAGCAGCACTGTTTAATAATGAACTAATAGCATGGAAACTCGAAAAGTATTGCGCCAGCTTTCATGACTTTAATATAGAATTTCTTTAAAGCAGAAATACACTGCATAACTGAGACATAACTGTTTTAAGAAATATCAATGGTCCTAGATTTTGTTGAAGAAATAAAGTGTTTCTTCAACTAATAGTTATTTTCAAGGAGAAAAAGTTTTAATTTTTTAAAGGGTGATCCTTTCTAAAAATAAAACATAAAAATTAGTAACGCATCCTGTTAACACAATAATCCCAGAACTTGGTGACCGTTTCTGACCCTATCTCACGAATTTCCTGTTAGATATTGGCCTGAAAAGCATGAATCGCTAATGAATTCGCTCTCAAAAAAGCCTAGTGAAGTCAAATTGCAGCTCCGTACTACATTGTCGCTCTCTACGGATGCATTGACTTCTCGACGATCATGTGTAACTCTTCTCCGCAGATTTGTTTTTTTTTATTTTTATTATTTTACATTGCGACTAGTTACAAAGAAAAATTTTATTAACTAACGAGCAATTTGTTTAGAATGTAGAAAATAAGGTATATACAACAATTAACGCTACATTAAGTCTTTGGGCTTTCTGCGTTTCAGTCTTCTTCTCCAATTAGATGGATTAGCGAGAATAGTGGCCTCCGTATTGACGTGGTTTTTTAACCTTTCATTATGGGCTTTTGCCATCTTTTTTATTGTGTCTGCCACCGAGTCAATATTTAGGTCGCGTTCAAGATCGGAGCTACGGATATACCACGGAACACCGACTGCACATTTAATAATTTTGTTTTGGAGCCTTTGTATAGATTGAATGTTACTTTGGCTGGAGCAACCCCATAACTGTGCCGTAGGACCATACAGGCTTCAGAATTTGTTTGTATACAATAATTTTATTATTGGTAGATAGTACTGATTCTTTTCCCATAAGCCAATACATATTTCTGTATTTTAATTCCATTTCTTCTTTCTTTTTCTTTACATGGGCTTTCCATCTTAGCTTGGCGTCTAGATTCATGCCCAGATACTTTGCAGTATTTGAGTATGGAACCTGTCTACCATTTAAATATATTGGAACATATTTGATTTTGTTTTGGGTGAAATTTATATGCACAGACTTGCTTTCATTTAATTTAATATGCCATTTATTGGCCCAGTCATATATTTCATTTATGGCTAATTGTAATTGTGATGTCGATGTGTTTTCCGTGTTTCCTATCGAAAGAATAGCTGTATCGTCGGCAAAAGTAGCTTTTACGCAGTTTGAATTGCATGGAAGATCGCATGTAAAGAGCAAGTACAATAAAGGGTACGCTTCCCTGGGGAACCCCTGCTTTGATTGGTTTGAGACATGAATATGAATCTTCTTGTTTTACTCTGAAGTAAAGGTCGGATAAATACGAATGTAGGATGGTGAAGTACTGCTTGGGTAGCAACGCATTTATTTTCTTCTGTAGCCCATAGTGGCATACTTTGAACGCCTTGGATATATCAAGGAATACCGCAGAGCAGGTTTTTCTTTCTTCAAAAGCATTTTCTATTATTATACATAGGATAGTACTTGATCGATAGTCGAATGAGGTCGTAGCCTGGCGATTTTTTTATCTTTAGATATGAAATTTCTTCTATTATTTCGTCTTGTGAAGCCGGAGGGATCTCATTTATAGCATTGCTATCGCCATCGTGATCCATATCATCAGCCATTACCGATCCATATGGTGTGAACGTCTCCTCGAGGTAGTTTGCGAATGTATCTGCTTTTTGTTTATTTGTTTTGGCCCACTTATTGCCATGTATCTTGATGGGTGTGTTCTGAGATAACGGTTGTTTTAATTTTTTAGTACATTTTCACAGTGAATAATTTGTCTTCCGTTCATTTGTTAATTCTTGCAGGTATTTGGTGATGAGATGGTTTTACTTGTTAATATAGTCAATTGAATCTTGCTGTTGGAGAATTCGTATATATTCTCATAAGCAAATAATTCGGTTGCACTTACTGATTACCAAAGTCAAATACGTCACGCTAACAATGGTGGATTACTTTATAATAATTATAATAAGCCTCATAAAAAAGAGTCTATAGTTTTTTATGGAAACTTAATCGCTCAGGCAACATTTATTAGAGGAGCGTACAATTGCTGTCGTATACCGATGATTTTGGTATCATTGGCCTTAACAATTGCGCTATTAGTTCAACTTTGAGCAGTAAAGTGCTCTCTCGATGAACAAAACTAACACATTATAAATCTGTCACCACGCTCGTCTTTTACTCCAGGGCGTTGACGTGTATCGCTCACGATGGAGCTCCACGCAGCCATGGCTCACTTGGGTGCGTCATGACATACGAATGGACACAAATGTTCCAAATGTGAAAGTATTTTATTTGGTACCAGCTTATGGTAGCAGAGGAAGACCTCCTTTGCTTTGGAAAGATCAGATGGCGAAAGATCGTGGCTTCACTTGGTGTGTCCAACTGGCGCCGGTTAGAAAGAAAAGAACCGACTGGCTCGCTTTCTTGAACTCGCCCAACGTATCGGACTAAATTTATTTAACTAGTGTACAAATGGCTTTTGTTTGGTGAATTTTGCTAACCGAGTTAAAGTAATGAATAGGCAACTTCAACTCCTTGCATTATATGTTTTTTAGTTATCCATTTATTTATTCAGTGCGTGAGACTACAATTTTACGGATTAGAGCACAAAATTTAGCTAATATAATGTACGGCGGCCGCTGTAGCCGAATGGGTTGGTAGGTAGGTTCATATATGCTATGGTGGGTGCAAATCGGCAGGCAATGGCAAACATCCGAGTGTATTCCTGCCATGAGAAGGCTTCTTCTTCTTCTTCTTAATTGGTGCGATAACCGCTTACGCGATTTCAGCCGAGTTTAGCAACGCGTGGACACACCAAGTGACGCTAAGTCCTTCTCCACCTGATCTTTCCAACGCAGAGGAGGCTTTCCTCTTCCTCTACTACCACCAGCTGGTACCGCATCGAATACTTTCAAAGCCGGAGCGTTTGTATCCATTCGGACGACATGACCCAGCCAACGTAGCCGCTGGATCTTTATTCGTCGTTAAGCTCATATAGCTGATCGTCCCATCGCCTGCAATATTCGCCGTTGCCAACGTGCAAAGGTCCAAAAATCTTACGCGGAATCTTTCTGTCAAACACTCCAAGCGTCGCTTCATCGGATGCTGTCATCGTCCAAGCTTCTGCGCCATGAAAAGACTGCTCATAACAAATATCTGCCGTTCGGAGTCGGCTTATGGTAACAGGTATCCTATAAACAGCTTTCTAATTATCCCCGGGGCGTATGCGTAATGTGAAATGTGAAAAGTAAAATTGCTGCACATGCACGGCAACGGAAAGGCTGGTAGAGTAAAGTGAAGTTCAGGCACAATAATTAAAAATGCAACCCACTCTAAATTAATTTATGACCAAACTTATTGTTTTCACTAATTTGCACTCAGGGCATGAGAAGCCATACACCTTCCACCTCACCTCTGTGCAATTTCATGTGTGCAGGCAGCCATAACTTTTCGGTCCATTGCCCATTTTAGTTTTTATAAATGTGCGCTTTACGTCGGTGTTGTACAATGAATATATTATTTTTCATTCTTCTTTTCTCTTCTCACACATGTAAATAGCTCCCAGCGCGAATCCAGTGCACCAAAGGCAGCAGCGCAAAAACTTCTATTTAAAAAATAAAGGTCAGCCATAAAAGCGCTTCAGTTGAAAATCATAAGGCTACGCTGCATGCATTTCAACGCGCCACTTTAATGGCACTGTTTTATTTTTACACATTTAAACATTTTTATTGTGCGAGTGAGTGCTGGCTAGTGCACACTACTACTCCTTATTTTTGATTTAATAGTTTCGTTCGTAATTCATTTGACGTAGTTTTCTTCGCCTTGTTTATGGCTTCACCGCAGTTGCGCAGCTTCTCAGCTGTCCGAGTGTTCAACACATCCACAAGTCGCTCGAGTTCAGCTTTCAACTTATGCTCTTGCAGTTCTAAAGCCCGCGAGCGTGTAAACTGTCGTTGCAAATTTAATTGTCACATGCAGCTTATGAGTACAACACCCAGCCGTCTCTTGTCATAATATTTTTGCTTGTCATCAGGCAGTCCAGGGTTGAACTATAGCTATTCACAGTAACATCCGGTCATTGCTATGCTCAAAAATTGTTCTCACACCCAACGAGGCACAATTCGAAATAACGGAAATGTGGAAAAAAGGAAATTTTACTGTGGAAAGTTAGTGGAATTTGCCACACCAATGTCTGCAACAACTATTTTTCATATGTTCGTGAAAGCGAGTGTGCTGTGTATGTGTGGGCATCAGCAAATAAATGGCCAATGGGCATTTGTAAGGTGTCAACACGGACTGGCAAAAGTTTGCAATAAAACAACAAGTAGGTGTGCCTGAGGAGTGGATAAAACAAGTTAGGGGACAAATATTTAAATGTTTTGTTGAATTTGAATTTGAATTAGAATTTCATTTATTTGCATATGTATTTTAATATTTTTGGAAACTGGATATAAGTGTTTTGCAGGATGAGGAAAAAACAACACTAGGAAAACGTAAGCGAAACAAGATCATTTGCCATCTGTACTTTCCTCTGTATGTGAAACTTGTCGGCCAACATGGTTGAATCTTCTGAGCCGGTGGCCTTCGTAGAATCAACCACATACATGCAGGTATGTATATACGAGCATATAGCACAGCATTACTCTAGTCGAGAAACAATGCTTCTTCGCTGGAAGTTTCTCTGGATCACTCTACCAGCCGCTTTATCAAATATTATCGTTACTCGAATTTAATAAGAACGGTATGATAAAATTCCCAAAGTTTAGGCGCGATTACAGGCCGTCCGTCGTTAATTTCACAGTAAGTGGTGGTTTCTCTGAATATGAGGTTCTCTGCTACCTGGATTCTAAAATCGTAAACTGTGCCGTCTGGACCACAGCACTGGAGCTCATCAAATGATATAAGGTCAGACTTATGGTCAACAAATAAATAATTTATTTTTAACTTGATTATTTTTTAAATTAACAAATAAGTACACTCTAAAGCTTACTTGACTGTCTTACTCAGTGACATACGAGGGGTGCCTTTTATTTGGCAGGATTTGGCAACCCTGGTGTTGCAATCTGGCAACTGGCAGCTGTATCGCAAAGTTTGACATTATTTGGCTTTTACGTACTCAGAACGTTTTGAAATACCAGCGCTATTTCTGTTGTTTACAGTAACTTGAACTTAACTTCATTTCGGTCCAAAAATGGAATTAAATCGTGTACATTTTCGTGCGATAATTTTTTACAACTTTCGACGTGGATTAACTCAGCAACATTGCATGGTTGAACTTAATTCATTTTTTGGCGATGAAGCTCCATCAAGGACCAGTGCTTATCGATGGTATGGTGAATTGAATCGTGGTCGTAGTTCACTCCAAGACGAATTTCGTGAAGGTCGTCCAAAATCAGTTGTTGTTCCGAAAACCATTGATGCTGTGCGCGATATTGCAAGATCGTCATGTGACCTATCATGAGATTGAGAAAATCTTAGATATTAGTGGGACCAGCGTACATTCAATATTGCATAATTATTTGACTGTCAAAACAATATGTTCGCGTTGAATTACACACAATTTGTCAATCGCTCAAAAAAAGGTTCGAGCCGACTGGTCGAAGGAAATGCTCAAAAAATACGATCGCGGGGCTTCGAAATACATCTATGACATCGTGACAGGTGATGAATCATGGATTTATGCGTATGAGCCCGAAAGTAAACAGCAGTCGACTGTATGGGTGTTTCAAGATGAGCCAAATCCAACAAAAGTTGTTCGCGCACGAAGCACTTCCAAGCAAATGGTCGCCTGTTTTTTCGGAAAAACTGGACATGTCGCAACCGTACCACTAGAATAACGCAGAACTGTACATTCTGAGTGATACACAACCATTTGTTTGCCAGTTGTCTTCCAAGAAATCAGGAAAACCAATCGCCAAAGGCGGATCACTCTTCACCAGGACAATGCAAGCTCTCACACATCGGCTCAAACAACTGCATTTTTGAGCACCCAAAACATCGAATTAATGGGTCATCCGCCGTATAGTCCTGACTTAGCACCGAATGACTTCTTTTTATTCCCGTACTTAAAAGACAAACTGAGAGGTCAACGTTTTTCGATACCTGAAGAAGCGGTTGCGGCATTCCGAATGCATGTTTTGGAGGTACCTCATTCAGAGTGGCAAAAGTGCTTCGACAATTGGTTTAAACGCATGCAAAAGTGTACAGATATTCATGGAGAATACGGTATGATGAAATTCCCAAAGTTTAGGCGCGATTACAGGGCGTCCGTTGTTAATTTCACAGTTCTCTGAATATGAGATTCTCTGCTACCTCGATTCTAAAATCGTAAACTGTGCCGTCGGGACCACAGCACTGGAGCTCATCAAATGATATAAGGTAAGACTTATGGTCAACAAATAAATAATTTATTTTTAACTTGATTATTTTTTAAATTAATAAATAAGTACACTCTAAAGCTCACTTGATTGTCTTACTCAGTGACATATAAGTGCATTATACGCAACGTGATCACAACTTTTAAAATAAAGAAATGCTATATAATTAAAACAAATGCACGAAGCACCAAAATGATAGGAAAAGTGTTTCTCTGCTACTAGCGGTCAGCCCATGACAGGCAGTGGCGAAAATCATAAAAAATATCTGCCGTTCGGAGTCAGTGGAAACTGTAGATGTCTCCATTTGTAGAACAACATCAAGACGTACACCACAAATAGGAGGAAGAGCTCGCCCAAAAACTCAAGAAGGGTTTAAGCGCCAATTATAGAAATACTCGTAAAATAAAAAGAATGAGTAAAAATGCTAATGGATAGTCTTAATTTTATCGAAAAACTAATACAGATCACCTTCGACTGCAGCTCAATTCGACTGATAAACGCACTAAATTATCTTCTAAAAGCATGCCTTTAACTCCCGGATAAAAAACCCTTCTTTGGGTCAGTTCTAGAAGCTTTAAACTTGTAATGAGTGAAACTGAGGAAACAAATAAATGGTGAAATACCTTTTCAATTATTTTCCGGTTTTGAAGTTTTTCGGCTAAAACATTCACGATAAATTGTGAAATCCTTATTGCCATTTCGGATAATTGTCCAACTGATAAAAGACAATTAGGAACAATTTCATTGACATGAGCTAAATCTGGTTTTTATCGAATACCTCAAATAAAGTATTGCATCTAACTCCGCAGTGTTAAGAGAGGATTTCTTAAATTTCTATTTTAAACTCCTTTGAAATTCTTTATGAAAAAGTATATGTTGAAAATTTTTATATAATTTTGATAATAGAAAGTTTTGCACCGTTATATATTGGCCTACGAAATGTGTCCATGCACTTTATTAGAAAAAACTTTCTATTATTTGATAAAGGGTTTTTCAATTGGCGCGGGTCGATTTTGGACCCCGTGGCAGCCATTTTGTTTTGGTGACATCTGTCAAATCTTTTGTTTATTATTCAGTTGTTTATGCTAAATCATCATGACAAGTTACACGATTGAACAGCACGTTCAAATGATAAAACTTTATTATCAAAATGAGTCCCATTTTTCGGTAGACGTGGTGGCCCTTCAAAGTCGACTCTTCAACGTTTGGTGGCCAAATTTGAGACGACCGGCTCAGTCAACAATCAGCCAACACCCGTACGTTCAAGGATCGCAAGTTCAGCTGAAAACATTGCCGCGGTCCGTGAAAGTGTACAGCAAAACCCGAGGCAGTCTATTCCTCGCCGCGCACAAGAACTTGGCCTTTCGCAGACTTCAACTTGGCGAATTTTGCGTCGGGACTTGGGCTTACAGCCGTACAAGATCCAACTGACCCAGGAGCTCAAAGTTGATGACCATAGACAACGCCGTTTGTTCGCTGACTGGGCTTCGAATCGTTTGGAAGAGAACCCCAGTTTTGGGCGAAAAATCATCTTTAGTAACGAGGCGCATTTTTGGATGAATGGCTGTGTTAACAAACAAAATTGCCGTATATGGGACGACACCAATCCACACGAGGTTCACCAGGTGATAATGCATCCTCAAAAAGTTACCGTTTGGTGTGGATTTTGGGCCGGCGGCGTCATTGGTTCGTACTTTTTTGAAAACGACGTTGGTGAGGCGGTCACCGTCAACAGCGAGCGCTACACAACGATGATAACCAATTTCTTATGACCCATATGAACCTAGGCGACATGTGGTTCCAGCAGGATGGCGCTGCGTGCCACAGCAAACGCCACGATTGACATTCTGCATGAACGATTTGAGGGTAAGGTTATCTCTCGCAGGGGTGATGTGAATTGGCCACCAAGGTCATCCGATTTGACCCCGCTAGAGTTTTTCCTGTGGAGTTTCTTGAAGTCTCAGGCCTACGCAAATAAACCACAATCGACCGATCCTGTAAAGGTGAACATAACACAGGCCATCGCTCAAATTCAGCCGGATCTATGCGGCACAGTCATTGAAAATTGGACCACTCGGATCCGTTCCACCGTAAGAAGCCGAGGCGGGCATTTGTATGATGTCATATTCCACACTTAATGGCATATATGCGTCTTTCAAATAAAAAAATAATTTTGTCAATAACTTACACACAGCTTGTTTTATTCCATTTCAACATCTACCCGCCCTTATTGGAAAACCCTTTATTTCATGCTCTGAGATTCGAACCCCTGCACTTCCGAATGGTATTAATGGACCAACGCAGCTGTGCAGCGCTTTAGCTATTACAAATATATGGTCTGATTGACCAAAAATCCGCCACTCAATCCATTTTGCTTTCTTTTACATCAACATTTTTATGAAAGACAAAGTCGATTTTTGATAAATTCTTTATTTAATATTTCGATTCAAATTTTCACTGACCCGCAGCTTCACATCAGATCAAATTGTACAGTTTACTAATAAAATTACAACTTTTTACATGCTAACCGACTTAAAGTTACGGAGAAAAGGAATATTTAATAAGTCAAAGGTCTCAATAGCAATGTTGCCAAAGAAAGAAATTTAATGAATCTGAAACACAATGCCTAAAATAAATTGATACTGCAGTAATTTTACAACTGATAAGACAACTGGCACACCTACTGGTATTCCTATTAAACCTATTGCCACTTTGTCGCACTGCGACAATTGCCAACTTTTTAGATTTAAGGCCGTAACTAATGAGAAAAGTTTACGTAATTAAATTATCACCTTACTGCAAGTATGCATCTGATAATGATCTGAGACTGAAACCACAAAGGCTCTCCTGCGAAGTTGAATTTCTCAGCAAAAATTGGAATAAGATTAATACAGAAATCAGTACAGTTGAACTTTCTTTGCCGCAGTTGTAAATTTTTATATAATATATTTTTCTTAATTTGTGATCACAAATAACTACAGCAAATACCTAAATCTTGCATTAGTATAATTTGAATCAAAAGTTAACCCCAACAATAACTGGTATATTTAGCGATGCCAAACAATCAGTTTTGCTTTGCGAAACTCAGCTCTCGAAGTTTTGATACTGATAATTAAAACATTTCATCATAAGCATAATAGAAATGCTTCATTTGCAAATAAAAAATTTAAATTTGGCACAAATAATTGTCGAAAAGAAATTATTTTTAAGAACATACATTCGCCTATCCGCTCAATAATAATATGCATACTTTATAAAGTACTTCCCATATTATTATTTTCTAACGTAAGCTTAAAAGCAATGCCATGGAATATTTTTTCTTGAAGCTCCCGTATATGTTTTCTTGTTATTTGCCATTTCTTGTATATTAAACAGGGGCTTTACTTATACGAGTATAACATCTACTGTGGGCAAAAAGTAAGGTGAATTTATTTGTCAAACTTCGCGGGATTAAAATGTCGCTCTAGTTATTTTTTTCATGAGTTAGCAGCACTGTTAATAACATCTGGGCCAACTTTCATGTGAATGTCATTATCAGTAATATATTTACGCTAGTGTTTACCAAACGACCAGGAGTGCATTTTTCGATTTTTACAATGTCTGATTTGATTGAGCAGAGAAGTGCCATCAAATTTTGTTTGCGGAATGAAATTTCGGCTGCGGAAACGTTTAGTATGTTGCAGAAGGCATTTGATGATTCGACCAAGTCGCAGAAAAATGTTTATAAGTGGTACAAAGACTTCAAAGAGGGTCGAGAACGTGTTGATGACTTGGAGCGCTCCGGACGACCATCGACGTCAACAGATGACCAACACGTCAATAAAGTGAAGGAGTTAGTGCTCAAAAATCGTCGGTTGACTGTTAAAGACCTTACTGATATGATCGCAATATCAGAAGGATTTGTGAAAACCATTTTGAAAGACCATTTGGGCCTACGAAAAGTTAAATTTCGTTTGGTACCGAAAACTCTCAATTTCTTGGAAAAAAGTCGTCGCGTTGATGTGTGTGAAACAATGCTTTCAGACTATCAGGACAAGCTCAAATGCATCATTACGGGAGATGAGACTTGGATTTATGCTTACGACCCTGAAACAACCGACCAATCAAGCGAATATCGTGCTAAAGGCGAGGCCAGACCGAAAAGAGCACGCAAAGTCGTTCAAAAATAAAGGTCATGATGACAGTTTTTTTCGATTTTCGTGGTGTGGTGCACTATGAATTCCTTCCACCTGGCCAAACTGTTAATAAGGAATATTATTTGAGCGTTATGCTTCGTTTACGTCAAGCAATTCGTCTAAAAAGACCAGAATTATGGGCCAACAACTCTTGGTTTTTGCATCACGATAATGCACCGTCTCACACTGCACTCGTTCTTCGTGACCATTTCGCCAAAAATTCCACGCATATCGTTCCGCAACCACCGTATTCGCCTGATTTGGCTCCGTGTGACTTCTGGCTATTCCCAAAACTCAAGGGACCACTCCGGGGAACGCGTTTCGAGTCGATTGAGGAGATAAAAGCTGAATTGAAGAAGGGGCTGATGGCTATACCGGAAATGGACTATTTGGCATGTTTCGGGGATTGGAAAAATCGTTGGCATAAGTGTACTTCATCGAGAGGGGATTATTTTGAAGGGGATGAAATTGATTTACAAGAATAAATAAAGATTTTTCATTTTACAACCAAATTCACCTTACTTTTTGCCCACAGAGTACGTTATCTCAAAATGCGTTCAATCTTGTTTGCAGATGCAAATTGTTAAAAACTCGTTAAACACAGTGGCTTTTACTAACTAAAAAGTTAATTAAACTTAAATCTTAGAGGAAATACTAACATATAATAAGATAAAATTATAAGCCCTGGTAGATGATACTTTTTGTATCTATTGGCTATAAGAATGTTTGATATACCTGTATATCTAATAAATAAGAATACTAAAATAAAACTGAGCTTTTTAGTTCAGAAAAGTATTTGCCTGACTTAGCCCTGTGTGCCTTCTGTCTATTCAATGAACTACCGAACAGAGATTAATAGCGAGGAGAGCAAATGGTGTCACAGAACAAATCTGAGAGATATGTAAATAATGAAGAACTACACAAATTTAAAATTATAAACAAAGTCATTTGATAATACGAGGGTTGCCTTTTATATGTTGCATCTTTGCTTACATATTACATTTTCAGTAACGAGCTTTATTTGTTCTTATTGCAGTGAATTCAAAAACTCATCAACATTTGGTCGCCAAGAAGTTTTGTCCTCGTTAGTTACCGCATCATTTTCCAATGCGAGCTTATTCCAAAAAAAAGTTGTTTTTTGATGAAGTACCTCAAAGCAAATGGTCGCTTGTTTTTTCGTAAAATCTGTTGTTTTTGGAGAATAAAGAAAAACAAACCGTCGAAAAATGAAAGAAGATAAAATGGGAAATCCTTTTATATTAGGTTAGTAAGTAGTTTTTCTTATAAGCATTGCAACTTTACTTTAGGTTTCGTATATAAGAAGCAGCGTTCAATCATTTTTTCTTTGCGAATTTCAGAAATATTCTCTCCCATATTCCTAACTTAAAACTTTTCCAAATTTTTTCGCGTACAAGGAAGGAACGTGGTTTTTTTTTCAACACAGCACTGCTAAAAATAGTTTCCCACACAGGTAATATTTACGAAGTGATACACATGCATATGTATGTTTTTTGCGTGCATAACAAACAAACAACAGTGCATTTAAACCACGCGTGAAATATTTACCACTAAAATCCGATTGTATTATTTCCTGAACTCTGGCTCCCACTGAACTTCCTATCAACTGCGGTCACAATCGATGTTGCGTATTGCTACACACCAGTGTAGCGCCATAAATATACACATACAGTATCACAAATATACACATACAGTATCACAAATATACTCATACAGTATCATAAACATACAGTTGTGTAAATGTGTTCAATGCACATCAAACAATTTTTGAATTTGTGGAAATTGAGCCCACTTTTTATTAAAACTCCAACTCAACACATTGCCATTCGTTGCAATACTCGTATATTATTAAAAACTTATGTAGCAAGCAAATTTTCACATGTCAACCTCAACTTGAATGAATTAAATCGGATTTCACACCTGTATCGCTTTTGCTTAATCACAAACAGTCATTCACAGGAAATAAGTAACAAAAAAGGCTTGAAATATTACTCCACTCTTCTCTGTTCATGAAGTATACACGTACATACATACACATATGTGCGTAGGTGCTATGTACATACAAATCCATGTCGACATGCACGTGTGTGCACAAACGCTCTTCTGGCAATTAATGACACTGCAGGGATAGTGCATAACGTGGTGGCTTACCATGTACCAGCGTTGAAAGCTTCAATGCTGTCAATTAATTATGAAAACGCACAGTTTGATGGAGAAAAAAGTAGAAACGAAAAGCAGAGCGTAATTGGAGAAAGGGATAATATTTGCTCTTTAAGGGGTTACATCTAGTTAGAATTTTCAAAAAATCGATTTTTTTTTTATTTCATTTTTGTAATGTACATATATTTAAGTAAACACTATGAAAATTTCAAGTCATTCCGAAGATTATTTTTGAAGTTATACGCATAAATGTAACGACGCGTCAGAGCACTTTAAATTAGCAGGCCGGCGTTTAACCTTGTTTTTCTCAAAACTGTGTTTTGAAAGTCGGTGACCACGATTTCTCGGAAACGGCTAAACCGGTTAGTCTGAAATTTTTACACCGGCTTCTGAACTATATTTTCTAGTACTTAATCGAAGCTTTTTTAAAACCGATAAACATTTTTTTGTTTATACACAATTTAAGGCCAAAACTATTCCAAAAAATAGATTTTTTTTTTTGAGAAGCCGCCATTTTGTCAATAAATTTTTTTTTGCTTATTCCTTCGATTAATTACAAGAATATACAATACTTTAATCAAATCCGCTTGGTTTTTTCATTTCAGATAATCCACTTCGGAGATATAGTGGTCACCGTAAAACGTCTTTTTTTGGAGGGGTTCCTGGAAATCTGCTGTAGCAGCTATAAAAACTGTTATTCTTGCAAATAAAATTTTTTTAAATATTATTCAAAGTTACCATAATATGTGTACAAAGGCTTAAAACAATTAATT
Source organism: Anastrepha fraterculus (assembly GCA_037575425.1). Lineage (NCBI taxonomy): Eukaryota > Metazoa > Arthropoda > Insecta > Diptera > Tephritidae > Anastrepha > Anastrepha fraterculus. Next base: position 97,204 of record JAYXIM010048691.1, read on the forward strand.
CAGAAGTTTTCTCAGGAAAATTTTTTTAAAAACCTCATTTTTCAGGGCTTCTAACTAGATGTAACCCCTTAATGAAATATTTCTTCTGCGCTTGCGGTGTATTATATTTCCTACCGACAGCTGGGGCCATGCCAGAATGGTCTGGGTAAGTGTGGTGCTTCATACCGTGTGATACCTTATATTACTTCGAGAGAATAAAAAGTACACCTAGTTTGCCGAAACACTATTCGATTGTAATGGGTGCAAAGGTCCACTTGAATGACCAGCATCAATTTGTCGCGAGCGGCAGAGACCAACAAAATTCAGTTAACCGTTAAAAATCCAGTTATACATATTTATCATATATATGATTGGCCCCTTACATTGTTCGTGGGGGCTTTGTCGGGGTCCTTCTCGAATTCGTGGCGTTCCACAACTGAATTGGTCTACAGTTTACATATCCTCCAAGTGACGAGAGTGTTTTTATCGGTAGCTTTTTCAAGGCAGAACTACGCTTAAAATTTGTTTTCAATATCTATCAGTGAATTCCAGATTAGATGACATTTTATCGCTGCTTTGCAAGCCGTACGCTACATTTTAGGGTATCAACAGCTCTGGCTGACTCTACATAGATATGCGCTTGTGATACTTAGCGAGTGATACCAGGGTGGCACTTCTACCATTTCACCTGCCTACCTACTTGAGGTAAGGCACATTATTTTTCTGACCATTGTCCACTTGCAAATAGGAACAGTTAGTAAATAATAGGTATCAAGTCCGGACTACATGGGGAATGCATTGGAGCCTCCCTATATCTCTATCCCTTAAGTTTAGTCTCTATCAATGTTCTGGATATGATTTCTTTCACTGATAGCCAGGCGTCGATGAGAGCCCTCACAAAGCAGTCGAACACTTATAAGGTAGCAATAAAATACCATAAATCTCTTAAAGAGTTGGCTAAGTCATTTTACCTAAAAGTAACATGGGTTCCTGACCATTGTGACATTGAGGGAACTAGCGACACTCACCACCAATTTGGCCGATAAAGGCAAAGACAATGACGTAGGCATACCCTTTGTAAGGTACTTACCTTTGAGGAAAACTTAAGAGCAGCAGAATCATTCTACAATTGTGGCCGACTCTCAATGCTAAAGCACAGAACCTCTGCTAAGTCAAAATAAGCACAGTCTTAGCACACGGATTTCAGTTATTACGGAGCACTGCTTAATAGGTAGGCACGCCCAGAGGATGAGTGTGCAAGCACATGACTTCTGCAGAAGAGGAAGCGACGATCTGGCAGCTTCTGTGACGTTGTTCTGATCTATCCAGATATAGGTTTACCATTTTAGGTAGACAATTTTTTAATGAATTGCGAAATTTTAGTTCAGCGCAAATCAGAGGTCTTCTAAAATTTTTGAAAAGTACACACTGGTTTTAGGAGTACCTGAGCGTATCCCACAGGACAATCGCTCCAACCTAACATAACCTAACCTCTATCAGTGTTTGTGAGGTGGATTTCTTTTAATCAATTACAATTCCCCTACTAAAGATCAAAGCTTGCTGCTTCTGAGGGCCTGCTTGTTCCAAACGGAACAAATCTGCTTGTTGCAGATAACATCGGGCGTTTTTTTAGCTGTTTGAGAATTACCAGCTAGATTCATTGGAAAAAGTTGTCAAAAATTGGACTACCATTGGATCAAATGGACCACGTAACTCGTAGCCGCGGCGGATATATGCCGGATATCGCATTTCAAAAATTAATGCCGTGGAATTATTTACAAAATTATAATAAAAAAAATCTTTCCAATATTATTTATTAATAATATATTTAATAATAATATTATCATTTCAAGTTCTCAAGCTCTTCAAAAAACACCTGACATAATTATGAATTCGGAATTTAGCTGTAAAGGAATAGCTCAACTTATTGACCGTCAACGTTTTCGATTGATGTTACCGTAGGGGACTCATTTTCCATTACCAGGGACCATCCACGATGTCCCTTGGCATCAAAGTTGCCGAAATAGAATCGAGGAAACTAGAATGGCCTGATGCCATACTCAGGATCATAAAAACTATTCACAACACTGTCAGCCGCCTGCCTTCAGTTGTCGTCTTCATCGAAAAAACTGGAACTAATGGGGTATTTTGTCTTTGCTTGATGTCCATTCTGGAAGTGTCCTCAAACAATACGGAAGTATCCTCAAGCAATCACAAAACTGTCACAAATATTGTTTAAAGCAAAAGCGTATTTTTACAAAGCGTACTACGCTTCACATTTGTTTCACTTGTAATTCTATGTTAAATCCACGCGATAGCCTATTGCCAAATCATCTCATCTCACCCACACGTCAGGTACAGGGATCCACTAATTTGGAACATGTTATGTTAGATTCGTGGCTCGTACGATATTAGAGGAGCGAAGAATATCATAAGCCTAGACTTTTTACTCTGGCTTTTATTTAAAACAGAAGTCTTGAAGGTCATTCTGAAAATAATATCTTTCTTGAAAACTGTTTTCGCCGGGCTATTACTCCCTAAAGTTCTCTAATAGTATGGAAATAATAAATAGATCTCCAATTACTAAGCTTCACTGTCAATTCACTGGGATCCACTAACAATCTGGTACACGTTGATTTTGGAAATATAGTTCAAAAATTCTAAACTAATAATTGCATTCACGCATACCAAAGCCCAAAGGTGATTTGGCTTTTCCCATTCTTTCCCTCCATATTTGTCGACTCCCCTATCTTGCCAAAGTGGCAAACCTTAAAATAAAATCGCACTTTCGCACCAAAGGCAATTTCATTCACATTCAGTGCTCTTCACATTTGTGTTTTGAAGAAAGTTCCACGAAATTGCCTACGCTTAAATTACAATGCCACACAGCCATAAGCACACACACACACCTTAATTGTAGTGATATTCCACTTCAACTTTCAGCTCCCACCGGCGAAGCATTTTGACTCGCGCGATAAAATGCCAAAAGCTTAACGCTTCACTGCACTCAGTGAAATAACAGCTTTAGCAAAAGCAACAGCAATAGTGCTTTAGCTGGAGCTTATGGGAAGAGAAACGCAGAGAATTTGCATAAGAGTGTCTGCAAGCAAATTGAGCATGCGTTCCGTAGGGTTTAGCATACCAAAAAGGCACAGTGCTGTACAAAAATTCGAAGCAAAAGTAGGAAAATAATGCCGTAGAAAAATGCAGCGATGCTCAAGTAGATGTAGGCATGAGTATATATATTTAGAGGTATTTGGGAGACTAAACGTACTTGGTGTGGATGTGTTTGAAGAATCATGAAAATACGTTCACATATGCACTTATATATTTGTGTGAACTAAATACACATCCACTGCATCGTGATCAACACAAATTCTCAAAGGTAGCACCATGAAATTCCCACAATTAATTTAATGGCACATAAAATTTTCGCCTTTTCAAAACGGATTAAGGCCAAGTGAAAATTAAAAAAAGAAAGTTCTTTTGGCAGGAAGGCTTGAATAAGGACACTCATTTATTGTGATGGTAAAGCGCAGAAAACAAGTAGAGAACGAGTCGAAGCATCAGTTTACTGATTAATATTATTTTTCATATAACGTATCTAAAACAGTTAAAAGAAATGCTAGAAAATTAACGTTCATTAAAAAGTGGCTTTGTTGCATTTGGAATGAATTTTGAAATTTTGTATGGACTTCAATTTAATGGATTTGAAATTGAATAAATCAAGTTATTTAAATGACATTGACTCAATTATTTCCTTTATTTCCAAATGGACGTCTGAACTCCGTTTTTTGATGACATCTCCACATAAATGCGGTTTAATTTGATTAAAATCGTCGTTTGGTGTTAAAGGCGGCAATCGCTGATGGTTTCCCTACGTAGACCAACGATTCCGCGTAGTTCCACACAAATCGGTCTGACTACGTTAAGGGGCACGAGCTGGTGGCCAGCGACTAACGCCGCCACGCGACATAAGCAAACTTGAACTTCTTCTTCAATAACGGCTTCCCGTGCAGTGTGGCGAGCGGTGTCATTATCTGGAAACCACACGTTTCTGGGATCGACATCACCCATCCTTAGGAATGGGCTAAAGTTTGTTATGATCTTCCAGTGTCAAACGCGATTGACATAAAGCGAAAGAAATAAGAAGACAGTAATGTAATGAATGTTTCGTATATTATTTCTTTACGAACGCATCTTACCAGAAATGAGCATCATCACTGAGGTTAATTTTTTCTCCAAAATGGAATTCGAACCACCTCTGCAAAATTCCCAACATTTGGGTAGAATATTTTGACTTTACGAGGGGTGCCTTTTATATGTCGGGATTAGAGAACAAAAACAAATTTTAATAATCGAAAATCACTTTATTGTTTTTCAAAATATTCTCCATGAAGATCTATACACTTTTGCATTCGTTTGAACCAATTATCGAAGCACTTTTGCCACTCTGAATGAGGTACCTCCAAAACATGCATTCTGAATGCCGCAACCGCTTCTTCAGGTGTCGAAAAACGTTGACCTCTCAGTTTGTTTTTTACGTACGGGAATAAAAAGAAGTCACTCGGTGCCAAGTCAGGACTATACGGCGGATGACCCATTAATTCGATGTTTTGGGTGCTCAAAAATGCAGTTGTTTGAGCCGATGTGTGAGAACTCGCATTGTCCTGGTGAAGAGTGATCCGTCTTTGGCGATTGGTTTTCCTAATTTCTTGGAAAACAACTGGCAAACAAATGGTTGTGTACCACTCAGAATTTACTGTTCTGCGTTGTTCTAGCAGTACGGTTGTGACATGCCCAGTTTTTCCGAAAAAACAGGCGACCATTTGCTTGGAAGTGTTTCGTGCGCGAACAACTTTTGTTGGATTTGGCTCATCTTGAAACGCCAATACAGTCGACTGCTGTTTACTTTCGGGCTCATACGCGTAAATCCATAAGTCATCACCTGTCACGATGTCATAGACGTGTTTCGAAGCCCCGCGATCGTATTTTTTGGGCATTTCCTTCGACCAATCGACACGAGCCTTTTTTTGAGCGATTGACAAATTGTGTGGGATCCAACGCGAACAAATTTTTTTGACAGTCAAATGTTTATGCAATATTGAATTTATGCTGGTCCCACTAATGCCTAAGATTGTCTTAATCTCACGATAGGTCACATGACGATCTTGCAATATCAGTTCGCGCATAGCATCAATGGTTTTCGGAACAACAACTGATTTTGGACGACCTTCACGAAATTCGTCTTGGAGTGAACTACGACCACGATTGAATTCACCATACCATCGATAAACACTGGTCCTTGATGGAGCTTCATCGCCAAAAAATGAATTAAGTTCATCCATGCAATGTTGCTGAGTTAACCCACGTCGAAAGTTGTAAAAAATAATCGCACGAAAATGTTCACGATTTAATTCCATTTTTGGACCGAGATGAATCTTTTAAGTTACTGTAAACAACACAAATAGCGCTGGTATTTCAAAACGTTCTGAGCACGTAAAATCCAAAAAATGTCAAACTTTGCGATACAGCTGTCAGTTGCCAGATTACAACACCAGGGTTGCCAAGTCCCGAAATATAAAAGGCACCCCTCGTATTAGTTATCTTAACAGCAGAACAAAGCAATACTAAGTTTTGCAATAAATCTTTGTAGACAAAAGCATTTTTTAGATGTAATTACGAGATATGTTGTAAGCACTAGACCTTTAAAATCAAGTTCTGCGTTTTTCTTAATCATATTCCCTTTATATGGAGGAATTTTCTAGATAAGAAGCGGACCCTTAAAGATTCCATGTAGCTTAAAGATTCTATACTCATTAGCATCTCGTCAATCATCTTAGAAACTTTAGAAACGCTGTTGGAGATGCATGCTCGCTGGGGAGTCTGATGCTTTGAACCATACAGCATGCATATATCACAGGTCGCTCCACAGAGTCTATACCACGTGAGATCGTTGGATGAGCTGCTTTCTTGGATATGAGAAAAGTTTTCAACATTTTTTCTTAGAAGTAATGGAACTGTCTTTTATCAATTTCTCGTTTAAACATTTAACTATTACCTGGAACTCGTTCGCTCTGAGTACTACGATCATTAGTGCAAAGGTAGTTAATGCCGATGATATCACACACCCATGCAGAGGGACCTTAAAAGGAAGTGCCTTATATCTTGTAAAATAATGTTCGAGAAAAAACCAGCAATTATTTCATACGGCTCATGGGCTTGGTGACATTGATAAGGAGTTCGTACTATACTCGTATCTCTGAAAAGATAGGAGGATGCAAAAATCGGCTGCATTGCGGCTAGGTTGATTGTACCACTGGTATATCTGTTTATCAAGGAAAATATTTCTCAAATCTATGAGGCTAAGAAATCTGGGATTTTGGAAAGGTCGGCTGCATAGGCATTGACATATTATATCTTCTTTCAAAGAGCGGTGAGTTCGAAGTGGATAGATGTCCTTGGATAAAAACTTTTACTGTGTAGTTATATAGCAATGCTAAGCCTATTTATCGATTTCAAACATTTCCCGAAAGATGGCGCCAGAAGGTACAAACATATCTGAAAAGCTTTCAATCAGTTATTTATATAATTTTTCAATTTTACAAAACTAAAGGCTTCAAGTAATTTTCAAAGTAAAATTTATTGCTAATGCATGCTTATATGCATACATACATACATACATAGCAAATGACTTAAACTACACAAGAAATCTTCTTCAATGTAAATGAAAAATAATTCAGCATTCCCACATGAATTTCTATACTTAAATTAAGAATAAATATTGCGCAGTTTGCTGAAAAAAGGTTTCAAAAAGTTTCTATACCATTATACATATTTACATCTCCACATGTACAAATGTGTAAGGGAGAGTGTATGGTTGTGATGTTGTTGCTCATACGCTCCGGTCCATGCTTTTATCTGATTAATAACGAACTAGCAAAAGTGGCAAAGTTTTCTACTTTACCTTCATAAATCATAACATAAAATAACGTAATAACTAAAATTTGCAAGTACAAAAATCGGAAATGAAAAAAATGTATTAAAAAATAAAAGACCAAACTGTAAAACCCGTATTACGAGTATCTAGAGTAAATTGCCAGAAAAAATATTTTTACTAAATTTAGTTTTACGAGTATAAGCTTTCATTACATAGGAGTATCTGAAAGATAGCAAATATTGTTCATCCATTACTGCTTAAAAATAGTTTTTAGCAAATTTGTAATGTGCAATTTCCACTATTGAAAAAAATATTTACACCCACACTGAGGTTAAGTTAACTTACGAAGGTTGCCATTCTCCGTGAGGTTGACAAAGGGTCCACTTAAGCCTGGATGCCGATTGTGATATCACCATGGGTGCAAGGGTGATAGATTACCAGATTTCTCTATCAGCTATGGTGAAAAACGAAATTGAGCCACGTCATCGGTGGCTCGGCAGCAGACTTCTGCCAGCTCATTTCACACGTATTCACACATTCATCCAATCAGTCGTTGTTTAGACGGCAATGATTGTTCCCACGACAGTCGGTCCTATGTTACCGGAATGTCCCGGATTTATATCCGGCCAAGGACTGTCACTTCAGCAGCATTCCCCATATATGTATAGGGAATGATTATGCTGCTACAACAACAACAACAACTAGCGTAGACTGTGTTTTTAATTAGCTTGTTTAATTGATTTCACGAGACCTAATAATAACAATTAGAGGTAAATGCACCATTTATATAAATTGACGATAATGGTTATATGAAAGTTTTACGAGAGGAAAGTTTCCTATTTATATTCTAACCCACTCGTGGTGTTTCGAAACCCCTTCACCTTCAGTGAATAGACGCTGTTCTGTCCTGGCAAATTCGCAAACGGTTTATCCTAGTTCTGCGCAGTAGAGTTAAAAGTCATTTTGTGCAATGAGATGCTTCTGTAAATTTTGCGCGACTAAGCCTCCAAATGAAATTTCGTAAATTTAGAAAGCGTTGAGAGACACGACCCTTAATAAAACAAGAATGTCGTTTGCCCGTCAATCACTTCGTTAGCATGTATGTTTTGGACCATACCGCATATCATAGTAATGCAATACCGACCAAATAAGTGCTTAACATTCGGCATGCACTGCTATACACAGCTCAATGAAAATATTACATAGCCAGTAGAACGATTCCGTGTTAAGTAATAATTTTGGATGTTTGTTTGGATATAATATTAAATATTTCGGAAAATTGGTTTATTTGTGAATTTGAGTATAATAAGAAGAAAACTGAAGCAATTTAAAAAATTAGCATTTTGAGAGTCGTTTTCAGTGAAATATCTTCCGTTCTTTTTAACATCTTTATAACTTTTTTTTTTTATTTTTCAGGAAAAAATGTTCCAAAAAATTTGTTTGGCCGAACAGTTTTGAGAAACACTTTGGTTTTTTACCATTTGTGAAAAACTTGTGAGATAAAAAATAGGAACGAGTTTTTTTTTTTTTTTTGGGAAACATTTTTTACAAAGCATGTTTCTGAAGTCTGCTAGTTGATCTCTAAAACCTTCTGATCCCATGCCTTGCTACAACACGCGACTACTTCTAACTGACCTTCTACTTTTTGAAACGAGAAGTTTAATTCTTGCTTACTTTCGTGTTTGGTATTACTATTCGAGCAATTGATTGTTCGTATTTACTTGAATGCAATATTTATCTCTTGTCGCTGCGGACCTGGCGTTATCGCAATTCTTTGTATGCGAACAAGATATTCACTTAGAATCGATAATTCTACGCTGCTTTTGAAAAAGCAACAGGAACAAAATTGATAAGCTTTTGAAATATTTATTTTTATTTTAATTATTAGACGGCATTAAACTTATTAAATAAAGTGCATAACTTATGTCTTTTGGAGTGTGTCATTTTTGTGTGATCACACCATTTAATAAATAAATAATTGATTTTATTTGAAACGCAAAAATGACACACTCCAAAATCCTACATTCCATTATAAAAAAAATGAAGTATTCAAAAAAATGCATTTTTTCAGTAGCTTGTTCGCTATCCACGATATTTCAGCACTTCCTTATATCTTTCAAGCCCTCTTTGCTTGTAGTTTGGTATTTTCTATATTTCTTTCCAGAAGCACCCATAAGTGTCCAGAAGTGTTTAAAGCTTTCGATTAGAGCTGCTGCCAACAGCTTGGGGCCTTTATAGAGAAGCAGTACTCGTTTGACAACCCCAGCATCTCGGTGCTCAGATTTCCTTAACACAATTTTTTTTCTTTTGATATGAACTTGCTTTCATCCAAAAAAATAACTTTGTTCCAAAATTCTGTAGGTGAAAGCAAAGATTCTTTGTAAATTTATTAGAAAAAATGTATGGCTTTTTCCTAGCAATTCTTGCATTATAGCCGGCTTTTCTTAAGGCTATTTTCGCAGTTGAAGCACTAATCAATTTTTTAAACATATTTCTTACTTCATCTTTGAAGCAGTTATTTATAAAATAACTCCTCCTCAAAGGAGGGACCTACAGTTTCAAGCCGACTCCGAACGGAAGATATATTTATGAGAAGCTTTTTCATGGCAGAAATACACTCGGAGGTTTGCCATTGCAGTTATCTTTAATTCTGGTATTTTTATTGTTTTGAATTACTGTCTGAACTGATGTTCATGCTCTGTCTGCTGTTCTTTCTTTTTTTCGATAGTTTTGGTACTCTTTCCACATATTATGGTTTTCATATCGCCAATGTAAATTTCTTTTAATTTTGTATGCATAGTAAGAAGTCACACAGAGTTCTATTGAATACCGATAAACTAAAAACTTATTACTTAAAAATAACTCTTTTTCTTACCAAAAAATCGTCTAGCAATATAAAAAGTCAATATGCAAATACTGAGCATACACTTTTGACACTCACCTTACTGCGTATTAAATAAAACTGAAAATAAGTACTGATAGAATCGGAGATGGTTCCATGTGTAGAAGTCCACGCAAGTGGGGAAAGTTACTGATCGCCATTCACTTGGGAGTGGCCAGGACGATTCTTCTACATATGGTTCAAACAGCTCACAACGTCCGGGATTAGCCCACGTATCCTCTGGTTAGCTTCCGAACACCCGTTCGGGAGTGAGCTAAAGTGAGAAGGCGAAGCATCCCAGCATAGCTGGTTGTGCGCTGGGTTTGGGACCCGCCACTTAAAAAGCCCCCCCAATGAAAACAGCAACAAAGCCTCGGATGAGACCTTCCAACACTGATGACGACCCCTGCAAACGAAATAAGGAATACGATTTGAGGGCATGCACCTGGAATGTCCGGTCCCTTAATGGGGAAGGTGCCTCTGCCCGGCTGGTTGATGTCCTCGTGAGAGTAAAGGCTGACATCACTGCCATCCAAGAGATGCGATGGACGGGGCAAGGTAAGAAAAACATAGGACCTTGCGACGTCTACTACAGCTGCCATGTAAAGGAGCGCAAATTCGGTGTCGGATTTGTTGTGGGAGAGAGACTTCGTCGCCAAGTACTGTCGTTCACTCCGGTGGACGAGCGTCTCGCAATAATCCGCATCAAAGCGCGATTTTTTAACATCTCGCTAATTTGCGCCCACGCCCCGACGGAAGAGAAGGACGATGCGACCAAGGATTCTTTCTATGAGCGCTTGGAACGTTCCTATGAGCGCTGCCCCCGCCACGACATAAAAATCGTGCTTGGCGACTTCAACGCCAGGGTGGGCAAGGAGGGAATTTTTGGTCCCACAGTCGGAAAATTCAGCCTACACAACGAAACATCCGGTAACGGACAGAGGCTGATCGACTTCGCCGGGGCCCGAAACATGGTAGTCTGCAGCACCAGATTCCAGCATAAAAAGATACACCAAGCTACCTGGCTGTCTCCTGATCGAAAAACGCGAAACCAGATCGATCATGTTGTGATAGATGGAAGACACGCTTCTAGTGTATTAGATGTACGTACGATCCGAGGAGCCAACATCGACTCGGATCATTACCTTGTTGCAGCCAAACTGCGCACACGCCTCTGTGCAGCAAAAAACGTACATCTACCTACGCAAAGAATGTTCGACATCGAAAAGCTGCAATCACAACAGACAGCCAGAAGATTCGCCACTCGACTCTCACTCCTGCTCTCGGAGAGCACTGCCCAACACACCGGCATGCGCGAGCAATGGAGCAACATTTCTCGTTCCCTACGTACCGCCGCCGAAGAAGAAATCGGATTCCGGCGAGCCCGAAAAAACAATTGGTACGACGAGGAATGTCATGCTGCCGCCGAAAGAAAAGATGCCGCCTATAGAGCCACGCTGCGATCGGGCGCAACGCGAGCCATGTGGGATCGCTACAGAGAGCTGAAAAAGGAAGAGAGACGTATTATCCGACAGAAGAAACGAGAGGCCGAAATACGTGAGTGCGAGGAGCTTGAGATACTGGCCAATAGGAACAACGCCCGAAAATTTTACCAGAAAGTTCGGCGGCTTACAGAAGGTTTTAAGACCGGGGCGTTGTCCTGTAAGAACAAAGACGGCGATCTGGTGACTGACGTACAGAGCAATCTTAAATTATGGAGGGAACACTTCTCGAACCTATTAAACGGTGACAGCTGCGCATGTCATAGAGAATGTGAAGATCCCGATACCCCAATCGTTGACGACGGAATTGTCGTTCCGTTACCCGACCATGACGAGGTGAGAATAGCAATATCACGGTTAAAGAACAACAAAGCCGCGGGCGCCGACGGACTGCCGGCTGAGCTATTCAAACATGGGGGCGAGGAGCTGGTAAGGTGCATGCATCAGCTCCTATGCAGAATATGGTCGGATGAAAGCATGCCTGCCGATTGGAATTTAAGTGTGCTCTGCCCAATCCACAAGAAGGGCGATCCTGCAATTTGTGCCAATTACCGCGGGATTAGTCTTCTAAATATCGCCTATAAGGTTCTAGCGAGCGTATTGTGTGAAAGGCTGAAGCCCACCGTCAACCAACTGATTGGACCTTATCAGTGTGGCTTCAGACCTGGAAAGTCTACCATCGACCAAATATTCACAATACGCCAAATCTTGGAAAAGACCCATGAAAGGAGAGTCGACACACACCATCTTTTCGTCGACTTCAAAGCTGCATTCGACAGTACGGAAAGGAGTTACCTGTATGCCGCGATGTCTGAATTTGGTATCCCCGCAAAACTAATACGGCTATGTAAGATGACGTTGCTCAACACCAGCAGCGCCGTCAGAATTGGGAAGGACCTCTCCGAGCCGTTTGATACCAAACGAGGTTTCAGACAGGGTGACTCACTGTCGTGTGACTTCTTTAACCTGATGTTGGAGAGCATCGTACGAGCCGCAGAACTTAATCGCTCAGGCACAATTTTTTATAAGAGCGTACAATTGCTGGCGTATGCCGATGATATTGACATCATCGGCCTTAACAACCGCGCTGTTAGTTCTGCCTTCTCCAAACTGGATAAAGAGGCAAAGCGAATGGGTTTGGTGGTGAACGAGGACAAAACGAAGTACCTCCTGTCTTCAAACAAACAGTCGGCGCACTCGCGTATCGGCACCCACGTCACTGTTGACAGTTATAATTTTGAGGTTGTAAAAGACTTCGTGTATTTAGGAACCAGCATTAACACCGATAATAATGTCAGCCTTGAAATCCAACGTAGAATCTCTCTTGCCAACAAGTGCTACTTTGGACTAAGTAGGCAAATGAGCAGTAAAGTCCTCTCTCGACGAACAAAACTAACACTCTACAAGACTCTCATCATGCCCGTCCTAACGTATGGCGCAGAAGCTTGGACAATGACAACATCCGATGAAGCGACGCTTGGAGTGTTCGAGAGAAAGATTCTGCGTAAGATTTTTGGACCTTTGCACGTTGGCAACGGCGAATATCGTAGACGATGGAACGATGAGCTGTATGAGCTTTACGACGACATAGACATAGCGCAGCGAATAAAGATCCAGCGGCTTCGTTGGCTGGGTCATGTCGTCCGAATGGATACAAACGCTCCGGCTTTGAAAGTATTCGATGCGGTACCAGCTGGTGGTAGCAGAGGAAGAGGAAGGCCTCCTCTGCGTTGGAAAGATCAGGTGGAGAAGGACTTGGCTTCACTTGGTGTGTCCAATTGGCGCCGGTTAGCACGAGAAAGAAACGACTGGCGCGCTTTGTTAATCTCGGCCAAAATCGCGTAAGCGGTTATCGCGCCAATTAAGAAGAAGAAGGATCGGAGATGGCGAATTCCGCAGATACTTTTTAGTCGCCAGCATGACTGCTACGATAGTAAGCAACGAAGATGACTAATTTGATCTTTGATCTTTTCACAAATAGGAGGATCGTAGAATTATGGCACCTAGTGTATAGGCAATAGCGTGTATACAAGGTGAAGTCCAAAATAAACAAGACTGAGCTAAAATAGAAACAACAGAAGCTTTGTTCAGATAATTTCAAGTTTATTTATTCAAAATAGTCCCCTCTGGCTTCTATATACTGTTTTGCGTGATCTAAAAGCTTTCCGAAAGACTGTTTCAGGTCTTTGACCGGAATGTCCTTCAGGATGTCGGTACAAGCTTCTTGGATGGTCTCTACGGACGAAAAATGTTTTCCTTTCATGGCCAAATGCAATTTTCCGAATAGATAGAAGATACAGGGAGCCATATCAGGTGAATACGGTGAGTGATTGAAGGTTAAAATGCGATTTCTAGTCAAAAAGCTGCATAAAGGAGTGCCAGCACGGGCTCCGGGCCAAAAAAGTTTAGCCCAGTCTGGCTAAAGTGTCAGAGATCTCGTTTCCCGACATAGTCCAGCCTGGATTTACAGGACTCAACTACCTTTGAAGTGGTTGGGGGGCTGTCTAAGGCTATGAGCGCAGCTTGGGTGTCGCTGCAGACACATATAGACCTGCCTCTCCATCTGTTTTCCACAACAAAGTTCATCGCTTCTTGAACAGCATACACCTCCGCTTAAACTACAGATGCATGCATTCCAAGAGCAAAGTGCAGTTCTGTCTCGCTGGATTCCACATAGACTCGAGATCCGGAGCCATGCTCAGTCCTGGAGCCATCCGTGAAAATGTGAAAACTTTGTTTGCCGTGCTCATTTACTGAGTTTGACCACAGTTGAGCCTCTGGCAGCACCACACTGTATCTCTTGTCAAGCACGCTTCTAGATGGCATGGAGTAAAGAGGCATGGCAAGGACCGTTGGATCGAAGTTCATGTCTACTCTGTTGTCCAGTGCCGTACAGGGGCCGTACCAATTCCGATTGTGTTTCAGCCTACAGATGGCCTTCAAGGCTTCTCCATGGATGAAAACATCAAGTGGTGATAGACTAATCAGAGCATCTAATGCCGGGCCTGAAGTAGTCGGAAAAGCTTCGGTGTAACAGTTGGACACAGTGCGTTATAGTCTCGATAAGATCCTCCTGACTCCCACAAGAGAGAGCCTACTCATCGAGACCACTGATGCATAGGCGATAATAGGTCTTCTGATAACAGTGTAGATCCATAGGACCTTGCTAGGAGAAAGACCCCACGTTTTCCCAAAGACACCTTTGCACTGCCAGAAAGCTGTCAGTGCTTTGGATGTCTTTGTTTGAATGTGTGACTTTCAAAGAAGTTTACTATCGAGGATTACTCCAAGATATGGATTGTGACTCCTTTTAGCTTAGGCAGAACGAGTCCATCAAGGTTCCTCCTTCTAGTAAAGAGGACAACACAAGTTTTGGGGGGTGTTTGCCGATAGCCCATTCACACAGCACCAAATGTCAATCATATCCAGAGTTTTCTGCACTTTTCTTCAGATGTTCATTAGCGAAGGGCCCATTATCAGATAGACAACGACATCCACATATGCTTGCGTGTAGACTGCAGTATCATTTAAAGTGGTGAGTAGAGGATCGATCACCATGCACCAGAGCAATGGAGACAGCACACCACCTTGGAGGCAGCCTCTATTAGCCCCGGACGGCACCAGAAGACCCTCCTCCGCCTGCACCGTGTCGATTCTTTGTGCTAGCATTGAACGAATCCAATTCACCAGCACCCGGTCAACACCATGTCTACTGGCAGAGCTGCACATACTGTCGAAAGTGGCATTATCAAAAGCCCCCTCTATAGCCAAGAAGATGCCCATAGCGTAGTCCCTCCTGTCGATGGTCCCCTCTATCGTAGCAACACGGTTTTGCAGTGCCGACTCGTAGGATTTTCTGCATGCTGAAATGGAGAAAGAGGGTGAACCTTCAGCGACCTCCGATGCATATACAACTCCACTAGCCATTCGAGACTTTTCAGCATGAAAGAAATCAAGGCAGTAAACTCATTCGGTCTGTATAAATTAAATTTAATCAAGTAATATCAGCAAATTTTAGTTACTTTAATATGAGGTTTAAAGCTAACCAAGGAGCTGACTTCATTGTAGCGAAACTGGTGTCTCAAAACATCTCTTGAGAAACAACATACGGAATACAAGTGATAAGAGAACTTATTATACTTCAGTGATAGATAAACAGCCTTTCTTTTCAGCTTTTCTAATTCAAAGTCTGACTCAACTGCTTACGATTAAAAGACACATTCGTTAGAACTTTGATGGTATAACTTCACGGATAAGAAAGAGATTTGAATTATTATTGGATGTTAGTTTTGGATGGTATTTATTAGGAACAGGCATCGCAGGTACACGCATTGACACAAACTGTAGAGCATATGACCTTATAATATCTGCAAATCTTTCCGATAGGGCGCCCGGTAGCTAGTTGCTTTGGAAGTGAATAGCTAATTAAAACAAGGAAATACTCGTATACACATTTCCCGTAAATGTTTTGGTAAATGGTAATGCTGCGCAGTGACCAACGTTGTCCTAAAAGAAAACTGTCTTAATGTTGAGCTTCGAGGTTGTTTGACAGAAGGATTCGTCAGCGTCAGGCTCAGTTGCAGTCAGAGGTACTGCAGGAATAGGCATTGACAATATACATAGATACCTCGGATAGAGTTTAATGGACTGAGTGTAATTCGCCAGAGTTGTCGAATGACTCAAATTAAAGTAAAAGGAAGATATAATGCCAAGGTGGCTCATATCGTCTTAGTATAGTAGATTAACCACAACACTTCGAATCTACCTACATACCTACCTACCTACATATGGTACTTCATGTATGGATACTGTCTTTCACATAAAAAAGTATACCCATAATTTCCTTCTCACAACTAAACCTTTTCTTCTCTGTACTTAGTCCTGCCATAAGTTCTGTTACAAGTTAAGTTATGATATGAAATTAGAATACTTTTTTCAATGAAGTCAGTTTTATTTAATCATGTAGATATTAAAAAACAGATTAAAATTTTCATTCAAAATGGCTGTCATTTGCTTTTAAACAAGCCATCACGCGATGAGGCCATTCAGCTATTGCAGCACGCACGGTTTCGATAGATATTGACGTCGCTCCTCGAACCAAAGATTGTTTGAGCCGCTCCAAATTTCTGTTAGGTCTTCGGCAGGCCATGTTTTCCATTTTTGACCACTGCCTGTAGTCCAATGGATTCAGATCTGATCTTTCAGACGACCAATCTTTTGCGGCTATGAAACCAGGAATATTGTTTTTTAACCACTACTGGGTGGTTTTGGCCTTATGGGCTGGAGTGGAATCTTGCTGGAACATTCAACACTCTCCATTGAAGAGAGTACTATTCAGCTTATTCACCACGCCTTCTAAGAAATCCTGTTGGTACACTTTTGCCCCGGTCTTAACCCCTTTTTTACTGAAATGAAGAGATTTAACGTCTTTGCAAGACAGTCTCCACCAAACCATTACGGAGAGTAAATGGTGGCCACGCTGAACCCTTGGAACAACATTTTTTGCGTCTTTAAAAGTTTTAGCATAGATTTTATCGTTTTACTTATTAAAAACTCTTTCATCAGTGAAATTTTTCTCATCTGTGAAAATAATATTTTCATGGCTGTTGGCCGCGTGCCTCCAAAGTAGCTGATTGCATCTGTCAAGTCTAATTTTCTTCAAGCGCATTGTCAAAAGATGACCAGTTGAGCCACGCAAGGTTTGTATGTGAAGATCATCTCCAATTAGTCTTAACATGGACCTGGTCGATACATTCATTCCCCTGGTTGTGATTTTCTCCTTTCTAAGAGGATTTCTGCGAATTTTTTCTTACACGGCTTTTAAGGCTGCACTGGTTCGAACCACACGAGGATGACCACTTCGTTTTCGGTCTGTCACTTCAGGCATTTGGGAAAAACGATTGATCGTAATCCCCACTCCATTATTAACAAGCGAAATTTGCCCGAAACTGAGTATAATTTATGAGTAGACAATGCACATGAACAAAGGCAAAAAGGGTGGCACTTTTTTCGGCCAATTTGTTTTCGCCGTATGCATTGTAAAATTTGTCACAGAATTTATGGCAAGACTAAGTACAGAGAAGAAAAGGTTTAGTTGTGAGAAGGAAATTATAGGTATACTTTTTTATGTAAGAGATAGTATCCATACATGAAGTACCATATGTAGGTAGGTAGATTCGAAGTGTTGTAGTTAACCTACTATAGACGATATGAGCCATCTTGGCATTCTATCTTCCTTTTACTTTAATTTGAGTCATTCGACAACTCTGGCGAATGACACTCAGTCCATTAAACTTTATCCAAATGCAAACTACCAAATTGGAATTGTAGCATCCTGTCGCTCCTGTACCTCATTGCACGTACTTTTCACTGTTTACACTTCCTTCCACTATTCGCCATCTCTTCCCCATGAAAGCGAGAAGAGTCCAACTGCCATTTTTTCACTTTATCCACGTAGCTGCATATTTACGCAACGCAAGCACTTAAATTAATTTTATTAAATAATATGAAAAATATATCATTTGCCCAGAATCTTTTTCTGTATTGCGCATTTTCTATCCCCCAACTTCTGGAACTGGTTGATGGTATTACATTCTGGCGATGATTTATTTCATTACTTACTGTCCCCTAAAAACTTTTGCCAGTTCTCCGTACATAATATTTCAGGTAACACGATGTGCAAGGTATGCACATTTAAATGTGTGTATATATTAAGTACAATTACACTAATGAAATATGCAGCATCGAAAGATAAAACGTCACATGTTCTGCAAAATTCGAGTAGGCGAATGAAATGTAGACTTTTAAGAAGATGAGTGGGATGACTAACTTTTACTGCTATGAATAGATTAAACAACATATTTGTATTTGATATAAGTGGCTCTTTACTTTTTTAATCTGTCGAAAAACCAAACTTTATTAAGTTCAACTTGTTTATGCCCATACAATATAGACACAAAGCAGCACAAACACTTAAATGCTCCAAACGCCCCCTGATTTTCCACCTCCTTAAAAAAAAAAAGATCCAAAACTTTGTATTCACAGCTCATTGCACATCGCTGCACAGCTCAGTTCTTTATACATGTGTATGCATGACGTGCCTCCCCTGCTTCCGCGTTTTATTTCTCGTGTCATTATCATAAATTATTTAATTAATTTTTTCTGTCAAAGTTATTCATTTGACTTGCACATTATTGTTTGACTTCTAAATTTCACTCAACATCCCACATCCGCCTTCGCCTGCTGTACTTTTTTACCTGCTCATCTTCTTCCTCTTAATTCGCGCGATAACCGCTTACGCGATTTTGGCCGAGTTTGACAAACCGCGCATGTTGTTTCTTTCTCGTGCTAACCGGCGCCACTTGGACACACCAAGTGAAGCCAAGTCCTTTCCCACCTGATCTTTCCAACGCAGAGGAGGCCTTCCTCTTCCTCTGCTCCCACCAGCTGGTACCGCATCGAATACTTTCATAGACAGAGCGTTTGTATCCATTCGGATGACATGACCCAGCCAACGAAACCGCTGGATTTTTATTCGCTGCGCTATGTCTATGTCGTCGTAAAGCTCATACAGCTCATCGTTCTATCGTCTGCGATGCCTACGGGCAAAGGTCCAAAAATCTTCCGCAGAATCTTTCTCTCAAACACTCCAAGCGTCGTTTCATCGGATGTTGTCATCGTCCTCGTTAGGAGGGGCATGATGAGAGTCTTGTAGAGTGTTAGTTTTGTTCGTCGAGAGAGGACTTTACTACTCAGTTGCCTAGTTAGTCCAAAGTAGCACTTGTTGGTATGAGTGATTCTACGTTGGATTTCCAGGCTGACATAGGTGTTAATGGTGGTTCCTAAATAAAATAAGTCTTTTACAACCCCGAACTCATAACTGTCAACAGTGACGTGAGTGCCGATACGCGAGTGCGCCGACTGTTTATTTGATGACAGGAGTTCTTCGTTTTGTCCTCGTTTACCACTAGACCCATTCGCTTTGCCAGCTTGGAGAAGACAGAACAAACAGCGCGGTTGTTAGGCCGATGTTCGCATACGCCAACAGTTGTACGCTCTTAAAAAATATTGTGCTTGGGCGATTAGGTTCTGCGGCTTGCACGATCCTGTTTAACATCAGGTTAAAGAAGTCACACGATAGCAAGTCTTCCCGTCTGATACCTCGTTTGGTACCAAACGGCTCGGGGAGGTCCTTCCCAATTCTGACGGAGCTGCTGGTGTTGAGCAACGTCACCTTGCATAGCCGTATTAGTTTTGCTGGGATACTAAATTCAGACATCGCCGGATATAGGCAACTCCTTTTCGTACTGTCGAAGCTTTGAAGTCGACGAAAAGATGGTGTGTGTCGATTCTCCTTTCATGGGTATTTTCCAAGATTTGGCGTATTGTGAATATTTGGTCGATGGTAAACTTTTCAGGGCTAAAGCCACACTGATAAGGTCCAATCAGTTGGTTGACGGTGGGCTTCAGCCTTTCACACAATACGCTCGCTAGAACCTTATAGGCGATATTTATACGACTAATCCCGCGGTAATTGGCACAGATTGCAGGATCGCCCTTCTTATGGATTGGACAGAGCACACTTAAATTCCAATCGGCAGGCATGCTTTTATCCGTCCTTTTTTTCCCAGCTCCTCGCCGCCATGTTTAAATAGCTCAGCCGGCAGTCCGTCGACGCCCGCGGCTTTATTGTTCTTTAGCCGAGTTATTGCTATTCTCACCTCATCATGGTCGGGTAGCGGAACGACAATTCCGTCGTAGGCGATTGGGGTATCGGTACCTTCATGTTCTCTGTGACATGCGCAGCTGTCACTACTTAACAGGTTCGAGAAGTGATCCCTTCATAATTTAAGTATGCTCTGAATGTCAGTCACCAGATCGCGGACTTTGTTCTTACAAGAAAACGCCCCGATCTTAAAACCTTCTGTAAGCCGCCGAACTTTCTGATAGAATTTGCGGGCGTTGTTCCTATTGGCCAGCATCTCAAGCTCCTCGCACTTACGTATTTCGGCCTCTCGTTTCTTCTGTCTGATAATACGGCTCTCTTCTTTTCTTAGCTCTCGGTAGCGATCCCATATGGCTCGCGTTGCGCCCGATCGCAACGTGGCTCTATATGCAGTATCTTTTCTTCCTGCGGCAGTATCTTTTCTTCATGACAGTCCTCGTCGTACCTACTGTTTTTTCGGGCTCGCGACAATGTGTTAGTATAGGGTTTGCACCTGTTTTCTCGAAAGCTGTGTCCATGGATTTGTAATTTGCGTTGTCGAAGGCTCCCTCTATGTCCATAAAGGAACAGAGGGCTATTTCTTTTTGATTTAGAGCCTTTTCTATATTGACAACGAGTGTGTGCAGTGCTGTGACTGTGGATTTCCCTTTTTGGTAAGCAAATTGCAGCGTATGGAGGGGTTTTTTGAAGATTACTTCTTCTCTTAGATGGTATTCAAGTAGTTTATCCATTGTCTTTAACATGAACGACGATAGACTGATTGGTCTGTAAGATTTTGGAGAATCAGGGGGTTTGACCTCCCTTAGGAATACATATTAGCGTCTCTTTCCTCCATATCTTTGGAATGTATTCCAATATGTATTCCATGACTCGGATCAGTTCCACAGTGCCTTTGGATAGAAGTGCTGGGAATATTCCATCCGGGCCTGGTGATTTAAAGGGTTTAAAGGAGTTAATTGCCCACTCTACCCTTTCAAAATTTATGATTTTGTTGACAAATGAGACCGTCGATCTCCGTTAAAGGTGAGTTACCATGTCTAGACTATTGTCGATTGATAGGTCATGACTTTTACAATCTGGGAAGTGCGTCTTTAGAAGAAGCTCTAGTGTTTCTACGAATGTGTTGGTAATAGTTCCGTTTGGACCTTTTAGTGTACCTATGGGACTTGAGTCACCTTTGGATAGTGATTTTTGAATTCTGGCTGTTGCTGGAGTATCTTTTAGATCTTCGCAGAAGTTTTTCCAAGAGTTTCGTTTGGACTTCCTTAGTTCTTTGTTATAATTAGTCAGGGATTTCCTATACTCCCATTTATTTCCCCATTTATTTTTTTTTCTTTGCAGTGTTGAATAGTTTCCTCGTTGCTTCATTCATTTCATTTTTAGTGGACAACAGTCTTGGTATGAGGCTATAATTGAGTCAGTCATGTCTGTTACTGCCTTTTCTAGCTCCTCTGTTGATGTTATTTTGCTTACGCTGTTATTAAGCTTAGCTGAAAGACATTCATTGTATCTTTTTCAGTTTGCTGTTTTTGGGCTTCTGTAACGAATTTGTTACGTTTTTATACAAATAAAGTTCCAAGTGGATTGTTCAATAAAAGTCACAAATTAATCGAAATACAACTTGCTTGTTTTAACACATTTTCAGCATTTAATCGACTTACTGTTAGTTAAGGCCGGCGGGCCAATTACAAGATCAAAAAAATCGATTTTTTTTTTTCCTGAAATCAATAGCTTAGATATTCAAGAACATGAGACACAAATTTTCAGAGTTAAATTCCAAGTATTTGCAGAGCTACAGAGCCGAGCGTAGTGCGGCGTCGAGCAACCGTGCGCCTACTTTGAAACTTTGAAGCGCGTTTTCTCGGCTTTTCATTTTCACGATTTTACCTAATTTATGTACACGATTGCAAAAAAACTAAACGAGCTATCCATTTCATTCAAACTGCGTTATCTTCAGTATTGTTTTCTCTTCTATGTGAACTAAAAAAAACATCCAAAAACTTTTTTTAAGTGAGTTTTTTACCCAGTTGAAGAGTTTTTTTTTCCTTGAAAAACCACTTTTTTTTTCTACCTTCCCCAAAAATTCGAATTTTACGTGTTTCTCCCAATTTTCTTAGTTCACATCGAAGATAATTACATCAAAATTAATAATCTTTTTTTTTTTTTGTCTTGAGATGAAAATTGCAAGTTGTATCTTGTACACAAGTTGGATACTTCAGTGGCAACGCGCTCTGGGAATCTATTGATAACTCGGCTTACAATATATTGTTGGAGATTGTACAAATTGTTTTTTTTAGTTCAAATATATATTAAACTATCCCCAAAACTTCATTTGGCTAATTGTTTTTTTTCTCATCCTACAACGCTTCGCGAAAACTACTGAATTTAGGGCATCTAATTGGCCCGCCGGCCTTAACACACTCACACGCTTAAATTAAGACTGTATTCCTTATGCGTCAAGTTCGCGCCATCTAAATTGCCACAATTGGTTCCTGAACATTCGCGTTTTATAACAAGATGTTTGCTATTATTTTATGTTACTTAAGCATTCATATGCGATGTTTGTTTAGAAAAAAATGACTTAATTTTTCTTGAAAAACCGGTAGTGGTGCTCCAGCCGACTACCAGTTCTTACTCGGGCTACAGATAGCACTTCCAATTTAGTTTGACTGTTGCTCTTAACTACAAGAAATAACGAAACGTAGTTAGGAGCGGAGCAAATCAGTTGCTGCTATGTTTTACGTTACTAGCTCTACTACTCATCTGTGCAAGTTGGGAGCAGTAGCGAGAGAGCAGGAATATTTTTGTTGATTGCTACTATGAAGTAGTTAATGCAAAAACTTCTCTCATCATTCTGGGTGTTTTAGTAACAATGGTCTATATCTAGCCTATTACCATTTTATTACAACCAATATGTGAACTAAATTAAAATACCCTTGTGGGCACGAATGCGCATATGCCCTAAAGGTGTTATACCTACGTAGAAAAAATGCTGCTTTTTTAATGTTTTATATCCGAAAAATTTTAATCTTATCAACGACCATAATACTAAAATTAGGAGGTGCTCGCATAAGCAAACTTCAGCACAGTGGTCACCAGCAAAATATATATGGAGGGACCTACAGCCTTATGCCGAATCCGAACGTCAGATGGTTTATTATGAGGAGGTTTTTCATGTCAGAAACACACTCGAAGTTTTGTCATTGCCTGCCGAGGGATGACCGCTATTAGAAAAAACTTTTTCTTCATTAGGGTGTTTCACCGGGACTCGAACCTACGTTCTCTCTGAATTCCGAATGGTAGTCACGCACCAACCCATTCGCCTGCGACAGCCATCAGCAGCGAAATAAATTTCTCAAATTGTGGTTTCATGATAAACCCTTCTATGTTTGCCCTGAATATCGACCTTCTGTATCGCGCACATAAAAATCATTAAACGCCAAGGAGCAAACATCATCCAGCTATACGTTTACTAAAACAGCTTTCGAATTGCCCTTAGCAAACACAAATTCAAACCAGAACATTCAGGGCCGTTCGGCTACGATTTTGTGTACGTTTGTATGTGTTAACTAATATAAACTGGCATAACCTTCTCCACATCTATTATTGTATTGAACTGCACTTTATCGCATTGGTTCTGCTTCTTCCGCCCCCGTTCCCTTTACCATTCATTTATGCGAATATCAAATGTGGTTGTTGTTCTTCAGGATAGCTCGTAATTTCGCGCAGAATACCTTTTTCCAGCGCCATTGAAAGCAATCATTTCAGATGGGAATCCACTGAGTTGCATATTACAAGTAGCAGTATATAGCAAGTGTGTGTTACTCGCACATGCCACATGCCACATGCGACATGCCACGACTACATACATGCCACGTATCCATCGCTAACGTGATAACGTTTTACGCATTTTCTCATACGCACAGCCATGCAACGGCAAACGAAGAAAATAAGAATGGGTGAAAAGTAGAAAATGAAAGAAAATTGTTATTTCTACCATTGGCTATGCCAATTTTTCTTTGCTATTGTTGTTGTTTCAGCAGTTGCTTCTGCTGCTCAGCCTACTGCTGAATGCGTTTTAAATTATTTGATTACCGTTTTTCTCCCCAAGCGTCAGGCATTGAGCTGATTGCTATAGAATATTCCTTGCTAGAAATTTCACACAACCACACAACTCGTGGGAATATTTCACCTATTTTATCGCCCTGCAGCTTGGCAACTTTGTCTGTCATGATGATTTCCCATACCCAGAATTTCTGTGAAGCTGAAGCTCAGGAACTCGCGCGAGCACTTGGCATTCGTTAACACTGCAATTTGGAGTCTACCCTGTTTCCCATTACGTTTTCTACTGCAACAGTTGTCTGTAGCAAGCAGTAGGTATCAGGCGATGCTGCCAGTTCCATTTGAATGGCTATTTTGGCGTGGTACGTGCAGAAATGGCAATTAGTCACAGCTGGGAGAAGAGTGCGCTGAGGTCGCCTGTCTGCGAAATTAAGCCTCCTCGAATAAATTTAAGTATTCTACTCGGAGTTGCATTCATGTGTGAAAGGGTGGAAAAGAAAGAAATTTGCTGACTTCTTGGCTCTGACTTGTGTTTGAATTGCTCTGATCTAAAGAATTTGCTGGTATTTTCATTGTCTTCACGACATCATAAATTGGTAAGTTTATTAGTGCAATTTCTTTAGGCTAATTAATTCCAAGGGATGCCAAAGGCATGTGGACTCTACGTGTGGAATTGGTTGGCTTTAACTTTTGTGTTACTTTGTTTTCCTAAGCGTCTGTTGGAAGTAGCAATGACTGTGCTGCTTCATTTTCATCGATTTTAAGGTACAATTGTTTGGTATTTCTGGACGAGTAGGTATACATATATACTACAGCATAGCGCGAGAGTACTCCTCATACAACTCCGAGAAAATTGATATGTATGCGATACTTGAGCTCAACTATAGTAAATCACTACGTCAGGACCAAAAAGTTGCAGATACTACCCAAGATTTGAGAAATTATTAGGTATAAATCTATAAGGGTATTTTATCAGATGATAAGACAATGTGAACGGGACATAATAAAGGTTTTTAACTGCAATTACAATAGAATTACAAAAAACTGGACAGAAAAACCTTTGCAATTTGTATAAGTCAATATTCTAAAAAAACTTAAAAAAAAATATTAAATTTGCATCGATTTTAAAAATTCTACATATGGTCAATGTATGCCATTGGATATGCTACAATCTTACGGCAAATTTGAAAGTACAATTTCCAACTTCATTAACCAAGCGCTGATCCTCATATCATATTGGTGTCGTGTTGAAGCATTACCTAAAATCCTAGGAAGACAATCACTGTTCCTTTCGCCCACAAATTTAAATTGGGCCTTGGTGCAAGGAGCTGCTATAAGCTTTTCCAACGCAGAAAAATATCTATATTATCTTGACAAACGCCTAAGTTGGAAACAGTAATACAAAAACCATTAGAGCCATGTGGGCTTGTCGAATGGCAGAACATGGAGTGTAGGCTCCAAAATTAATCATTGGATGCATACCATGATGATTAGATCGATCATGATCTATGCCCAGTTTGGGAGCTAATTTCAATCTGTGTGGGAATAAATCATATGCGGGGCAACAAGGGTACACACATAGCTATATGCTCACACATTCTGTGGAAGCGTAACTAGTGTGCGCATGCCTTAGGAAGCTTAACCAACTTAGTATAACAAATAAAACTATACTTTTCTATGTTCCTGATCATTCTGGAATAAAAACTAATGAAATTTCTGATGAACTCACTAGGGCGGAGTTGGCAGCAGATTTTCACGTTCCCGAGCCATACTGCGGTATCAAATGGACAGAAGCTAAATGCAGGGTAAATAGTTAGAAAAATACTCAAATAATTACCCATTGGGAAGTCACGCACGAACTTCGTCTAGCCAAAAGGCGTGTAAGACCTTTTACCTACAATAGCAAATTGCATTAGATACGTAAAAGAGACACCAAGAAATTAGCAGGTTTTCTAACAGGTCACTATTACTTAAATTAGCATCTCTCGAAAATTCACATTAAGATTGACACAGAGTGTAGACTCCGTCTGGAGGATGATGAAATCACAGAGCACATCTTGTGCAACTATTATTGTCTTGGCAGTGACAAGACTACATATCTTTCATAGAGATCAAATGGATCCGAATGACATCGGGAATACTCCTATTGCAGGTATTCAGAAATTTCAACCAATTCTCAGTCTGAGGCAGGGAATATCTAGTTTAAATAGAACCTGATGTAATAATTTAATGGTAGAAGTGCCAGTCAGTAGGTTTAGCATTAACTACTTCTTAAATCTGTAGTAGGACACAAAAGATCGTTTAGGTCGAAGTGTCGGTCATTGGACACACTGCAGATTCTAAACTATTTATTTTTGCTTTTGCCTAGGGTCTATATAGATGCGAAGCCTGGACGTTAAAAACTGCAAGCATACACCGGCTAGAAGCCTTTAAAATCTGGTGCTATGGAAAAATTATGAGTAATAGTAAAAATATTTAAAAAAAAATTTATAAACGCATTTCTTGAATAAGAAAAATGAATTAAGTTACAATTCGAGATTAAATCAAACTAATTTAAGGCACGGTGCCACAATAGGGGCTTTTTGCAAAGAGGATAGATTACAAGGTTTGGCCATCTCAAGAAAAATTGTAAGAGTAACTTCGACTGCCACGCCAAAGGGGTTTCGGGAGCTAAATTGTGCTCGGTTATTTTACGTGTTTATACGCTACCCAATCAGTCGTGCATGCGACAACGAAATAGGATGAGCAATGGCTGTGTTGATTTTTGCTTAGATCTGAGATCTGATGATTTTACGCGAGTTCTCTTAGCGATTTTCAAAGTAGAATATGATTAATTAGAAAATGTTGAGGCAATGAAAGAGTCTCAAATTGTAAACCGCCACATTTCTCACTTTTCTAGTCTTTTCTTAGGTTATTATGGAATTGAAATATTTGCGGTTACATTTGACACCAATAACATTGAAATAAAAGTACATAAATATAAAAAATTTCACTTGTTGTCATACCTGGGTCATAGTTGATTTGACCGTTGATTTCTCATATAAATTTCTCTCCCAGCTATTTTACTGAATTCAATCTGACTGAAATACAAGTACAATTTTATCTTCAAAGCTAATAAAGCCCATCGTTAACCTGAAATTGTATCAATACTTTTCTTCCAATAAATTGTCTTTCAAAGCTGCATTTACAGATGAATGTGGAAAATGGAACCATCGACGTGGAAAACTAGCAATTTTGTGGTGTTTTTGGTTTTTGTTGTCAGCAAGTGCACTACAGTAATACCGAATTCTTTCCTTATCAATAAAAATGATAAAAACATTTTGCTGGCAACATTTCATGCAACAATTGTAACTACAAGCGCACGACCCAAGAATACGGCAAAGTATAAAGTAGAAAATTTATATTTGTATATTCCAATTTTACTATGTGCAACCAATTTCAAATCAATAAAATTTTCATAGTTTCTTTTTTATGACATTTTACAAGTGCACTCAAATGGCGCATAGACATACATACACACACCCGCACATTCTTTGATGTGTTCACGCTCATGCCAATAAAAGTGCAACATATGCAGCAGCATCTCCTATTGATTGGATAGCCCAATAGTGTACAACTGGCGACAATGTCAGTGCCATATGTATGTATGGGCATGTGTGCGAGTTGTCACATGCAAATAAAGGTTTATTGGATTATAAATATGTAAGTTTAATACAATACAGAAAGGAAAGTTTCCTGCCCACTCGAACTATACGATACTTTAATCGATCGTTCAACGGGAGTTTATACAGTCCTGTGAAAAAAATATAGCTCATTACTGCATTCAAAATGTTATTTCATGAAAAGAAATGGTGCACGGTTTGAAAGTGTTATATTTTTTATTCATATGAATTCGAGTTAAAAAATCTTGAAGATCCAATTTTCCAGTTCTACTGTAATAAAAATCTTTCAAATACTGCCATTTTTCTAGTAGTCGTGTATATATTTGGAAAACAGAATTGACTGAAAATTTTTCAGCCATTGCTCGGGTAATTTCTTTCCATTCGCCAGTTGAAAATCACGCTAATTGAGAAATATTGGCAAGATACTGAGCAGTCTTGCGATCTCCAAAAATAATCCAGAAAATCTCAAATAAATTATGATCCTCAGATGGTAGCCACTCTGGAATTTTATTATTTTGACTTCATTATCAGTCTGGAGTGTAACGTACAGCAGGTGGTAGTGCCTAGACCTTAAAATTATACCTTGCAAAGACATTTCTTCTTCAACTTCCAACAAACGTATTTTTCTGGTTAGTCATGTCGCCGGCATTGCATAGGTAGAAGTATCAATATCAAGACAAGACTCTTACTGTAAATATGTGATTTCTTTCCACCAAACCAATCCTGTGGGAATTTTTTTGCATTTTTTTCTATGCAAAATCAGTGGTTTTTATTGCCCAGGCCTCAGAAAAGTTGTCGAAGAAGCTCATAAGTAATTATATTACATATATTACTATATTTTATTACAAATTTGCGGAAGATTTCCTGGCTTCAGGAAAACCCATTTTATTTCATAATATGAATCATTCCGCCCACATCATGTTTTATAATCGTGGGTGACCCTCTTGTACTCGAATTTGCTTTTACTGGCCTTTTTCATCGAATTCTTAGATATTTTGTGCACAAGACTTACTTATTTGAAGGTTTTCGCTATCTCCCTTTGAGAATTATGTGAATGCTCTTCGTGCAGTGTCCCAGCCTGGTTTTTTATACTGGCTTACTATCGCTTCAATAACAGTAAAATGTACTTAACCCATTCGCTCCCTCGTCTTTGGCAGGGCGTCACGCTTTGCCGAGACGAGTATACTCCTCCTACTTTAAATATATGTATTATAACATGCAGGCTTTTGAATTAGCAAATTTTTGTGGCCACAAACATAATACTACAAATAAAATTTTTTTGAAAAAATACTACAAATAAAATTTTTACAAAAATAATACTTTATTTCTTAAAGAGAATGATCTTTTACGTAAAAATCAACTTCATCGTGTATTTATATACATAGTGTATTTTCATATTTAGAATTTAATTTAAATTTTTTCAACATAATCACTTATAATACCTTCCTTATCTTTATGAGAGGATTTGTAACAAAGTCCAATACATAATGGAGGTTTATGAGGGCATCTCGGACAGTAATATCGAGTCTCCTTCGAATGTTTTCCATTGCGAAAACTCTACATTTGCGAGTTGGGTTTTTGTTTTTTTGTGGTGTAGGAGGAATAGCATCAAGATAATGAAGGTAACTTTGTTCCAGGGGTATGATTAAGGTAACTAGATTGATGAGATTGAATGACTGCAACTTGGCATCCATTTAGCCAATATTGTATAACTTCTTCTCTAAATTGAAGAGATGTTTTATTTTCTGCGTTCGGTTGCTGACAATACAATATATGTACTATATATGCATTATGCGCAGCCATTTCTGTGATGTGTACAGCTATTTTTTTATACCACCGAAGAGTTTTTCTCATAGCACTATAGCTGGACAGCATTTGATCCGAATGATCTACACTTGCCATATCTTTGTGTTATCCCTTGCAATATTTGGTTTGATGGAGACTTGTCTATTTCGGTTAGCAACTTCAACCATCTCAGCTTTGTGCACATTTGATATGGTAAATACGTCTCTTTTATCCCTCCACTTACAAACAACGACCGATTCGGATCGCTTCCAACTGTACTCGCCCGTCTTCAGTTTTTGTTTGTTCTACACATATATGTCGAGCACAATATTAGCGATACGGAGTAGTAAAAATTGTCCATATACAAAACATGACGAATATCTAGAAAGCTGTCCATAAGGGAAAGCACAAACGAAGTGCTGTCTGACCGAATCTCATACCCTGCGATTCGCATAATTCATATACTCATTAGTTGGCGGCCGCCGTAGCCGAATGGGTTGGTGCGTGACTACCATTCGGAATTCAGAGAGAGAACGTTGGTTCGAATCTCGGTGTAACACCAAAATTAAGAAAAACATTTTTCAAATAGCGGTCGCCCCTCGGCAGGCAATGGCAAACCTCTGAGTATGTTTCTGCCATGGAAAAGCTCCTCATAAAAGTATCTGCCGTTCGGAGTCGGCTTGAAACTATAGGTCCCTCCATTTTGTGGAACAACATAAAGACGCACACCACAGATAGGCGGAGGAACTCGGCCAATTATATATATATATATACCTGTATACTCATTAGTTTCTTGAACCAACATATCAATAAATTCTTCACAAATGAATATGTCAATTAGTTCGCAATGAGTTCTTAGTTTTCTCGGAAGATTCAAGCCGTATTGCTTTCACACAATACGCTCGCTAGAACCTTATAGGCGATATTTAGAAGACTAATCCCGCGGTAATTGGCACAGATTGCAGGATCACCCTTCTTATGGATTGGGTAGAGCACACTTTAATTCCAATCGGCAGGCATGCTTTCATCCGACCATATTTTGCTCAGCTCCTCGCCGCCATGTTCGAATAGCTCAGCCAGTAGTCCGTCGACTCCCGCGGCTTTGTTGTTTTTTAGCCGCGTTATTGCTATTCTCACCTCATCATGGTCGGGTAGCGGAACGACAGTTCCGTCGTAGGCGATGGGGGTATCGATATCTTCATGTTCTCTGTGACATGCGCAGCTGTCACTATTTAACAGGTTCGAGAAGTGTTTCCTCCATAATTTAAGTATGCTCTGTACGTCAGTCCGCCGAACTTTCTGGTAGAATTTTCGGGCGTTGTTCCTGTTGGCCAGCATCTCAAGCTCTTCGCACTCACATATTTCGGCCTCTCGTTTCTTCTTTCGGATAATACGTCTCTCTTCCTGTTTTAGCTCTCTGTAGCGGTCCCATCTGGTCTCTCCATCTACAATCTGCAATTCGAAGGTATTTTAGGGAAATTGCATTCTTGACCGCACCTAGTGGAGTGAACACTGGTACTGCAAGAGCACTATTCATGGCAGATCCCCCTCTTGCCAGTTCATCAGCTTTTCGTTACCTTCTATGTTCCGGTGTCCCGGGACCCAAATTAAGGTTACTCTATGGTTTTCACTCAAGATGGTGAGGCTATTCCTACTTTACTCCACCACTTTAGAGGTTGTTATAGTCGCGTCCAGCGCCTGGATTGCGGCTTGGCTATCCGAAAGAATAGCAATATTGCCCTTAAAAGAGAAATATGCGATTAGTAACCTACAGGCTTCCCCAATTGCTAGTACTTCCGCTTGGAAGACGCTACTGGTATTAGGGAGACGCACAGATTTTTCAATTCTAAGTCTATGAGAATATATACCAGCTCCAACACCACAATCCATTTTACTGCCATCTGTATAGACTGTGGTATCGAAGTTGTTTAGAGAGAATCCCTTATTCCATTCTTTTTTAGATGGAAAGAGTGTGGCAAAATTCCTATTGAACGTTACCATCGGGACGATGTAGTCAGTCCTCACCGAGGTTAACTGAGTTTGTCGCGATAATAGACTAGCGTGACCATCAGTTTTTCCTTTCCAGCGACCTGCTTCATTTAGTCGAGTGGCGAATCTTCTGGCTGTCTGTTGTGATTAGGTCTGTGATAGGATTGTTAGTCAAGTAAAATCTCGCCTAGTGAGAGTAAAGATAAAGCAATCTACTCGTGCTACGTAAGTAAATATTCATGGCACCAGAAATAATAAAACAGCAAACAAAACAAACATGTTGCCGTTTAATATCGAAATTGTATTTCTACCGCCTATGTGTGGAATAGCCCATATGTTATCCGTGTTTGTCTATTGAGGATATTTGAAGATGTTCTGCTGATATTGTTCTTTGCTTCTTTTTCACGTTGCAAATCTCTTATGAAGCGTATGTATTTTACTTTATAATTTACCAATTTCATTATTATGGGGAAATGAAAATACTTTTCATATTTCCACATAAAAGTGATGAGTGAATTGGAAAAGTAAATCCTTCAAAAAGTAGTGAAAACATTTTAATAATTTCGAAGTTTTTAATTAAACTTAAAAAAATTTGAGTTTTTATTACTTACTGCAATTTCCTTACTATCAGTAGACTAATATTTTTTCTTCCCCTTTCCTTACACATTCCCTATGAGATTGGTAACCAATTGGCATTTTTTTTTTTCAATCTTAAACAATCAGTAGTTCAGTTCTATTGCAATCTGAGAGGAGAAGGAGCACATCAAGCAGTTTTTGGCATCCACAATATTGAAGCGCACTGATGTTGAGTTGTGCAGCAACACAGGAAAGAAAACAGTTGCAATTCTAGGCAACAGCTCCTTTTCCCAGAAGTCAGCAACAGCGAACAAATGCAATTTCACGAGCAACACAAATAGTATTTATATATTTACATACATACATATGGATATACTTACATACGTGAGCACATCGCTGTGTATTGATTTAAGGGGCACCACAATACATATGGTCCGGGCATGCACTTTGTTATTTTACCCTTTATTTTTCCAGCAGATTCCCCTATGGAATATTACTCATACGCTATGTATACCAACACAACCAAGTAAGGTTGGATACAATGGCGCCTGAAGCGAACGTTCCATCCCATGCTACAATTTTCGTATTGTTTACTTCTGTGTTGTCTCTTCTCCTTTATGCTATGCTTGCTTCCGCTTTACTGCGCTGTTGCGTTGTGTGTGTTTCCTGGCCACGGCAGCAGGCACTTATCGTTTTGTCGAGCAGCAAGTGCAACAGATTACAACTTTGTTGGTTGTCATCTACTTTTGTTACTTTCTTTATTGGCTACTCCATGGTTGTTTTAGTATTTGTTGTGTTTTATATTTCTCGTAGAATCGATTCCTTGGGCTATAAGATATGCTTTTTAACTGTTCAACGGTTACTTTATGTGAAATTGGAAAAGCATTTGGTTTTGCCAGATCAGGGTGGGATTGTAACTGGAACACCTCACATAGATCAACAAAAAAGCTTTACAGGAAGCACTAGAAAACTCTAAAGAGTGAAAATTTTATCCAAAACTAGAAAACACTATAGGGGAAGCGCGCTAACACAATTTTCAAAATGCGAGGCGTACCCCAATTTAAGAAGATATGGCAAAGTATGCCACAAAGTTTGTGTTCTCTTAAGACAAAAACAAGTCTAAATGGCATTCTGGGAAATGATTATATGACAAACAATCCCTCCTGGTACTCTTTTCAAATAAAGTACACCACTCCTTTATTCTGTTTCGTGTTAACTCGCACCACTTAGAAACACCAAATAAAGCCAACTGCTTCATGTAGAAGAAACCTTTATCTTCCTCTACCATTACCAATAGCTACAGCATTATACACTTATAAAACAGCGTTCATTATTACGAAAAGGCCTGTCCAGCAAAAAAAGGAAAGGGCATTTGTTACACAATTAGGCATGTATTCCAAGAGATTCTTCGATGAATTTAAAGGCAACATGTTGTCGGCATAAATGCTTGCCAAGTAATTGAAGTTACCTTCAATTCCAATTCCGAAACGCGAGCGTTGATGCATATGCCTTACCAGCTTCTCAACACCATACTTGATTAGCTTAGTTGGCAGCCGCCTACTCATATAGCTTTGTTGTTCCGTGCTGTTGGTACTTCATCCCTGCAGGGTAGACAGCCGTCAGTGCCGTAGTCATCGGTTGGGGAAACGACTTTTCATCTTCTCTGTAACTTCCACTGTAGGTTCGAAATGTCCATAATGTAATGATGGCTTCAACACATGTCAACCTTTTCTTATGAAGATCACCAGTTTAGTGAAATTTCTAATATAATTTTCAGGAGCTTTTCGTGTTACCCTGCTTCTCAATCGTACTAACTCAATGTGTAACCTAGGTTATGATCCATAAAATATTAGCTATAACGATTTGACAGGTCCGAAATTATTCTTGGGTTAGATACTGTGAACCACTATGGCGAAAGCATTGGAATGACTTCACTAGAGTTTATTTTTAACTCACCCCCAAACTAATATGTAATATCTTCCTATTTACTTTATGAATCACCTAAGTTTACGAGTTGTCTTTTAAATAACAAGACTGACGCTGCTATAGAAGATTGTGAATCCTTCTCTTTCTAACACCGTACCTCTTGCTTCTGTAAACAAATTAGTATAGCCATTGCCTTTGAACCCATTTTTTTTTTTTTTTTTTGTTTGTTGTCTGCTTCAC
The DNA here is from genome assembly GCA_037575425.1 of Anastrepha fraterculus. NCBI lineage: Eukaryota > Metazoa > Arthropoda > Insecta > Diptera > Tephritidae > Anastrepha > Anastrepha fraterculus. The sequence goes on from JAYXIM010048691.1 coordinate 131,471, forward strand.
TGGGCAAATATGTATGTCCCAAAACAGTGCTTAAGCAATTTTTTCTGCTGACGGTATAAGATGTTTTTTCCATATAAGAAAATTGTATCGAAAAGAGAAAATGCGCAAAATGAACTTCCTAAAAAAAATGTCAAAAATCAGTGTAATTTTGAATGCACTTAAACTTGCACTTTATTATACCAAAATTCAATAATCTATAAAACTGCATACCTGAAACTTTTCTATAAATTCCTAGTAAAAGTTGTGAAATTTTGCTGAACATTTGCAGAATTTGTTTAAATTTTGTGTCAAGTTTGAAACCTTAGTTTATATGAATTTTATTTTAGTACGAACCATATTTTTATAAACAAATAATTGAAATTTTAAAATAAGTTAACAAATAGTCAAATCTTAACAATATGTGGTGTACACTTTATTTTGACGCTGACGGTATATATGAAGTATTCCTCATACTTGAATTCAACAAGACGCGAAAATGAAACTTAATTTTTTTCTAAAATTGCCCAGCCATTGTTATTCTTCACAAAAAAAAAAAAATGTATCCTCTGAAGTTTGTATCGATGATTGAAAAATCCCAATTATTATTCCAACTTTTAAGAGTGGCAAAAACGATGTGTACAATAGGGGCCGATCTCGAAGTTTTCTATAACCCAACTTTTCGAAGGAATTATAAAAGAAGATATCGCACCCTAAATACAAAAGGGTCACAACTCAAAATGTACTTCTGCTCAAATATGAACGAGACGTTATCAATAAAACGGTCCGCCGATGACATATGGCAAAAATAAATTTTTTGTTTTTTGGTAGGACTGTTATAAGCTTACATGGCAAACTTCAGCGTGATATGTCACATAGTTTGTTTTCTGTGCTACTGTAAACAAGTCAAGCTCGAGTGTGGAAAATTTTGAGTTGTGATCCTTTTGTATTTAGGGTGCGATATGTATTTTGCGACCAAAAGTTTGATTTCACAAAATCAGGGTGGACTTGTCACGGGTAGTTCTATAGTACCCAACCTAACCCTATTGTTTGCCTTGGTGAATATTGTTTTTAAATTTTTGCTGAAAGATTTCAAGTTGACCTCTTCACTTTGTTTTATTTCTTAATGATACTAGTACCAGCTTTTCGTTTGCCAATTTTCTTCCATTTGCCGATGATTTGAAAATATTTTCTGCGGTTAAACGTAATGGGGATGGGAACAGCTCTAAGTTCTCAGATCCTTACACTCTCAAATTAGTGTTCATTTCCTTCCTTCCCTTTGCATTAGAATATGCAACATTTATCTGGAAGCCTTGCCCACGTAATAACTTCACATCCACTGGAGGTCAGCTAGGGATGTAACTGCCAACGAACTAACTCATTAAAAAGATGGCGCCATCAAAAACATTTTTATGGCGCCAGTCTTGTTTATTTTGGATGATGCCAGTCTTTATATTTTGAATTAAAAGCATTTTTACTAAGAAAATCAGCAAGAACAAAAGCAACATGAATATCATGATGCAAAAAAGCAACAACAACAAAAGCAACATAAATATCATGATGCAAAAAAGGAATGTGGCGTGTGTCATAGCCTTTGTGACAGGGGTTATCAGATAAAATCAAAATCATTTTTAAGATCCATCATTTTGGTCCGCCTGAAATCCGTGGTTTTTTCTGCAATTATTTTGAAAACCAAAAATTGCTTAAAATCAACTGGAGCATCAATTTTAGGACTAATTGAGAGGTTAATGAATTATAATTATAAGGCTAATTAATTTTCGCCTTAGATTGCAGTTTTTTTTTGTGTTTTGAAAAGCGGTCACGTTCGACATGATGCAAATGTCTATAAGTCAATGAAGAAATAACGATTTTACATTTAATATGCATATTTCATTTCATAATACTGAGGTGTGAGTATCCAGACAACCTTTGGATTTAAAAGTTAATTCATACTTGAAGCACCCTCAAGCAAGTTTTGGAGATGAACGACAATCATCTTCTGCACGTAAATAGCAACAACACTCCCTTTGTTCTTGGCAAGCAGTAATGTTATAGTTTTTGGTTTTGCGATAGCTGAGTCAACAAAAAGCTGCCACAATTGTACGCAATTGTAAATTGTATTGAAAATGTTGCAACCGATTATCTGTTCGTGCAGCACCATTTTCAGTTTATCGCTTAAGCACATAAGTGTGCAGGATAAAAGCAACGCGGATGTGAATGTATGTACAAGGTGGCGTAAAATTAATCATCCTATCGGAAGATTTATAACTTTTGCAAATGACGTCCTACGTATAAGCAATGGAGCGCGTAAAGGACAAAATTAAGATTTCCATCACTCAAAATAATTTGTTGACTCCGTACAAAAGTTAAGCAAAAACAAAATCGAATGACAAACTTTTCACCACCTTGTTTTTAACAGGTGGCGCTAAAGTAATCCTCCTATCAGAAAATGCTATAAATTTTGCGATTGGCCCCTAACGTCAGTTCTGTTTTGACATTTGTGTAGTAAACACATGCGAAATACACGTTAATAAACAATGTTCCGCTACACTGCTCCAGAACGCGGAATATTGGTGACTATTTATTTGACCAATAATCGGTCGGTGACTTTGGCACAACGTGAATTTCGTCGCAGATTTCCTCGCCGTCCAACGTCTACTTGTGAAACACTGCGACGTTTAGCCGCTCGCCTCGAAGAGACTGGCACAACACGAGATGCTGCCAGGTGTGGCAGACCTCGGAGTAGCCGTTCTGCAGAGAATATTGCTGATGTAGCCGAGGATGTCATGGAAGCGCCGTCGACATCGACCAGACGACGTGCCACGCAAATGTGTATCAGTCGACGGTCTTTACAGCGAATTTTGGTACAAGATTTGAAGATGTTTCTGTACAAAGTCCAGACGGTGCATCAGCTGTTAGCTGCTGACCGCCAATCGCGTCTAACATACGCTCAAGCCATCCTTAATCACCACCAAGAGGAAGATGATTTTTCATCAAAAATAATCATGAGTGATGAGGCCCATTTCCATCTTAGCGGGTATGTAAATAAGTAAAATTTACGCTTCTGGGGCGCTGAAAATCCGCGTGTAACTCACGAAGAGCCATTCCACCCGCTCAAAGTCACTGTATGGTGTGCTGTTTTCGCTGGAGGAGTCATCGGACCTTTTTTCTTCGAAGACGTCGCGGACCAAGCGGTTACTGTGAATGGTGAGCGCTACAGAGCAATGATCAACGAGTTCTTTTTGCCGCAACTTGATGAATTGTGATTGGAAAACATGTGGTTCCAACAGGACGGTGCAACGGCAGACACTGCACGTGCCACAACCGACATGCTGAAGGATGCATTTCCCGGGCGCCTAATCTCCCGTTTTGGCGATTTGCACTGGCCAGCAAGATCGCCTGATTTGACCGCTCCAGATTCCTTTTTGTGGGGCTTTTTGAAGTCGCGGGTTTATGTCAACAAGCCTGAGACTCTTGCAGCTCTTAAAGACAATATCCGTCAAGAATGTGAGGACCTATCGCCGGCAGTTTTGGTCAAAGTGATGGAAAATGCCATAAAAAGGGCTCAAATGGCAATTAACTGTGGCGGCGGCCATTTACATGACATCATATTCTCGACTTGATGTAAAAAAAAATAAAAGACCAAATAAAAATAATCCACAAGAAAAATCAAAGTTTTTCTTTTTTTTTTTTTAAATTACAGCCAAAAAACATGGCAAGGTTACTCTTGCGCCACCTTGTATATGCATTATATGCACTACGGTGAGGGGTAAGCACATTCGGTGGTTTAGCTTCATATACCATATAAGAGTACTAAAGTTCATAGACTTGGCTTTAAGTCAGCTGATTAGGAGTTCCGCTGAATTTTGCACATTACAGATGTGGTTTCTATAGAAATTGTTTCGGTTGCCACACAGTTACAGGTTACAGTTCATATGTATGTGTGTATGTGCATATGTATAGTTGTCTGCATGGCTATCCTAAAATTCACCATTGTCTCCTGGTAATTAGCGATTTTAGCTTTTGTGGCAAGTAATTTGTTAAATTAATTGTGTTTTTTTTTTTTTCTAATTCTACTAAAGAAGCAGTTGAAATGGTAAAGCCAAGTAAGCTCATTACACACAATAATAGTAATGGTGTTACGGCACCAAAAGCCAACTTTGCACATTTATATTCGTATACGTTTTGTGGCAATGCGGCAAGGAAATTTCTTTATTTCGCAGTTCACTGCTATCTCCGCACCGAAATGTTAAAGTTCAGCAATAAAAAGTGCAAACACGACAAAATCCAGTGGCTTGAAGGTGTACCAAGCTGTGTTGCATATGTTAGTGGGATTCATCTTCGTGCCGTGCGTACCCCTTTCAACCACATCTACTAAATAAGTGTATGTACGTATACGTGGCTGGAAAATGCAATGCGGTTTTTCAACGCTTCATTTTTTAACCATCTCACTACTCCACACCCTGTTGGGGGCACCTCGATATGCATAATGTTAGCATGCGCCACCTGCTCCATACAAAAGTGACGTGCTGATTGTCGCCTATGCAGTAAGTTCGTAAAGCGGTATGAATGTGTGGACGTATTCTGGAAAATGCCACTGCAGTGATTGTGCGCTTAATTTTAGTAGAAACTATACACCTTTTGGTTTTTCACCTCACGTTTGCTTGGCTCACATGCTTATTCCCTAGTATTTGCTACATTTTTCCGCAGAATCACGTAAATGTGTTGCGAGAGTACCTGAATCTCGAGGTAGCGCAGACACATGTGTGTACTAAAAAAAGCTATGGATAAATATACGTATCAATGTGGCTCACGGCTATGAATGTGTGTGCTTAATACTTAATCTTTAATGTGTATTTGGTTGAAAACAGCGCTGTAAAATGATTAAATCAATGGCGATTTAATTCACCCATAATTCACTACAAAAAAGCGATGCTTTGCCGTATACTATATATGTAGGTATAAACGGCAGTTTTCAAGCGCTTTGCAAATTTTCAATTCAGAAATCTTGTATTTGTTATTGAACAGAATAAACGCATTCACGAACGAAAATGTCACAGAATTATCATCCAGCAGTGTAACAAACGCAATTAGTTACATCATTCAGTACCATTACCACTGTATTATAACACCGCGTTACACACATTCTGTCCTATGAACCAAATATACTTTTTCGGAAAGGGGATAAAAAATAAAAATTCACGTGTATCGGCGATTTTCATGTACACGTCACAATTTTTTTTTTTTGTATTTTATAACTTTAAACGAGCAATTCTTGTATGTATATCTGTATAGCTACACGATCTCAGGATTAGCTTAACGGATTTGAATGAAATTGGGCACACAGATATTGTATCACATTTCTAGACTTTTCACCTAGGTGTTGCCACTGACAATGTTTCACAGGGTTGCCACCTGTTCGAAATTAAAAAAAAAAAATTGCATGAGATATGCCGATGTGAGTATCAAAAGAAAGGTATTTCACTCCGCATTACAATAGAGATATAAAACCCCGAATTTTTTTTATTAATTTTACTATATTAAAATTAAAAATTGTTACATTAAAAATTTTAATGCTTTTAAAGAAACTTAGGGCTTTTATTTTTGCGTTTGTAGCAATTTGTGTCAGTATCGCGACAAATAGACCAACAGTACTCGCCAAGAATATGCGTAATGTCTTGTCCTTTAAAGCGCTTATCAATAGCCGCAATGTCATGATGGAACCTTTCGCCATGTTCATCGCTACAAGCTCCTAAATCACCAGGGAAACAATCTAAATAATTGTGAAGGAAATGGATCTTTAGCGACATTAATATGCCCATTTCGCCATATGCCGAAATCATTTCTGCAACAATACTTTTATAATTGTCAGCTCGTTTGTTGCCAAGAAACTGCTCAATAACGGCAACTGTGCCTTTCCATGCACGTTGTTCGACTTGCAACTATTTTTTTTATCTGCGGACCACTGAAAACACCTCAAATTATACAGATCATTAAAAAAATAAAGTTACTAAAAGCCTTCGTAAAAAAAATACCTGCATGAATCTTTGCGCCGCTCAGTTTCGGAAAAATATTGCGCAAACTTGCAATCGCCTCGCCCTCACGATCCAGTTTTTTAACGAAATTTGATACGACACCGAGCTTAATGTTTAGTGATGGCAAAATGACTTGAGATGGCTGCACTAATGGTAGATTTTCTATACTTTCTACGCCTACTTTGCAGCATGTTCGCGGCTTCCACTTAAATTCAGTGTAATGCTGATCTCTTTTGCGACCTTCCCATGTACACAAAAAGCACTGGTGTGTTGGAAATCCACGCTTAACACCCATGAGTAATCCGACCACTTTTATATCGCAGCATATTTTCCAATTATGCTCTTGGTAGTTTATCAGCTGTAATATTAATTCCATGCCTTCGTATGTTTCTTTGAGGTTGGTGGCATATGCGAACGGGACAGCTGGATGTTTGTTACAGATATGAAGCAACACTACTTTAAGGCTGTTGACCGATGCATCGATGAAAAGTCGCCACTCCTCTGAAATATGAGGGTAACCAATTTTTTCAAACATCGAATCAATATCACAACAATAAGCCAGGTTTTTTCCCGATCTTCGTGCAATTTAAAAAATTCGTCATATGGAATACTGCTACGTTGATCACGAGCGGCTGTTATTTTAAAATCAGCCGCCACTATATTCCACTGCTTAAAGCGTGATGCAAAGAGTTCGGCTGTTCTCTTTGTCAAATTTCCTTCTCGTACAAGGTCATTGAAGTCGGCTTGCGTTACTAAATGCGGCACTGCAGTCCTAAGTTCACTGGGTGTTGGTACAAATTCCGATACTTCTGGTTCCCCGCATCTCGCAATCGATGCAAGAAATGTTGATAGCACTGTTGGTGCTATTGTTGGCTCTACATCCCTTAATTCGCGAACATCATCAAAAATCTCCATTGAAGCCGCTATACGTTCATCTGGTGAGTACAGAACCGCTGGAATAACCGATTCTATTCGTACATTAGCGTAGCGAATTTTGTTGCGGCGAAAGTATTGCTACCCTTTAGTTTGGGTAATCGTTACGCAAAAGTAGCACACTTCACTGCAGTGCCCCGTACGTGGTAGCCAAATTGTTGGTACAGAGTACTTTATTGATGACCTTCCATCAGTAAACTTGCATAAATTTCTATAGCAATAGTCGCACACGACTTCCGGAGTATACCACAAGTAAGGAACATAAGCAGTCTTGAATATTTTCTGAAACGAATTAACCACTGTTTTCGTAATATTTTTAAAATTTTTACTTGGTGCGAATAAGCCACAAACGTAACAAAAGTTATTTCGAGTCGGGCCCTGCATTTTTCGTAAGATGAAATATACAGAAAGACGTTTTCGCGCAACAGAACTTAAAACAATTGTCAAAGTATACGTCTCCTAGTAGCGCAACTGTCAGATGATCGGAACTTCCGGAACTGGAACAAACACACAAACGGCACAGAGTGTGTTGTATGAAACAATAAAAATAAAGGTTAACAAGTTGTTTAAAAATTTGGAGTCCCTTCAAGTTATGCCGAAAATTTAGAAAAAAATTTTTTGTTTCAGAAAAAAAAAATTCAAGAAAATCTGAGAATTGATAAAATTTTTTATTTTAATTTTACATTATAAAAACATTTCCACGAGTCTGCCTGCAGAAATTCAGCGCGATTGGATCACGGAAAAAGGGTTAAAAATTCATCCAAAGTTTTTCACACAGGCGGACTACGAGCTCTATATTTTATACATAAAAAAAAAAATTCTGACGTGTACATGAAAATCACCGATACACGTGTATTTTTATTTTTTCTCCCCTTTCCGAAAAAGTATATTTGGTTCATAGGACAGAAAAAAAATTCGTTTTTGTAACGCAGTGTAATGAGTGGGCCAACTGTATGTTGAATTTGGAGCAACGTGTTATTAACCAGTGCGTTCGACAACACAAAAATTTGTAAGTGTTTGTCCTAATTTTCGCAATTATCCATCACTTCATTGCCACTGCCACTTATTTGGTATATTTATACATATATTTAATTAACGCCTACGCTGTTTATTGGTTGCCGAGCTCCTTCTCCTGTTCTTGATGTTTTTCCAATGGAGGTCCCTACAGTTTTAAACCAACCCGGACGACAGATATTTTTTTTTATGAGGAACTTTTTCATGGCAGAAATACACTCGAAAGTTTGCCATTGTCAGCCGAGGGACGACCGCTATTAGAAAAAACTTTTTCTTCATTTTGTTGTTTCTCAGAGATTTGAACCAACGTTCCCCGAATTCCGAATGGTAATCATGCACCAATTAATTCGGCAACAGCGGCCGCCCAATACATATTTAAATAATTTTTGTTATGCAACTTCTCTAGCTCTTGACTAATCTCGTGTTAACTCTAAGGGCTAAGGCTAAAAAATTGTAATACAGGAAAAACTTGACACATTTAAAAACAGTGTACATATTTCTTCATGTTTATAGATGCTGACAGAACTCATTGTATAGGGCAGAAAAATAAAGTTGCCTCCTTCTACACAACAGCTCACAATCTCACTAATTGTTAAATATGACGATTGTTTGGCTAAGAATTAAAATATATCGACATGCTTTTGAGGTTCCATATACATATTCATTTTGTATTAACCCTAGAATGGTAGACATATCTTTTAGTCCTCTCATGGTAAACATTGCCTATGAGGCAGCTTTTATAAAAACGCATTGTTTCGCCTTTATAAAAACAAAAATTTATTAAAGCAAAAGCAAAAACATATTTATTATATCTTTCGTAACATAAATAAACAAAAATAATTCATTTCCTTAATATCGAAGGTACATTGCAGTCACATTAGTAGATCACATTTTTTAATCGATTATATGGAGATAGTTTCAAAAAATATTTTGTTTTTAAAAATTATTATTAAGCATTAAGCGTTTTCGCTTTTGTTGCTGCTGAATTTTATACTCCGTAGCTGCTTGGTCAATATATTCTTTAGTGCTGAAAAATACATAATCCGCCAATTCTGAAGTAAAAAGAGTTCAAAATACTACAACGAATCTGCTGTGCCCTTGGTTCCTTCCTTTGGCACTGGTATAATATGGACTATGAACCCATGGCATAATTATCCGATTCTCACCAGAAGGTTGATCTCTATTTTGAGACGTGCCTTTAGCAGCTTCCTGAACATTAGCCTTAAAAGATTACGCGTTGATATAACTTTTATTGGATGCAACAATATTCCGTATGCCATCGCCTGAATATGCGACGTAAGTGAGACCAGCTACAGCGATGCCATTTCAATAGTTGCGCTTCAGAAGGAAAATTAGGAAAATGGCCTTTATAGGTAACAACAACAAGAGACACTGTTTACCAACAAGGAAAATGGTATTGGTAAACAGTGTCTCATAGGCGATGCATGCATGTATATTTCAGCAACGCAACGGAGAAAAACAAAACACAACAGCACAAGCTCATACCCGTTTAGGCTTTGATATGAGTGAGCAATCTTGAAATATCGCAAAACATAAAATATATTATATTGAGCGATTCGTAAACTCCCAAAGCGATAGGGTTTATTTTACCGATCGTTCATACCAGAATTTGAGTCATCGATTGGCCACCAGGAGGCAGCACCCGCCACAGATAATGGTTTGGGCCGCTGTAACCGCAAATGGTCGCTCTCCAATCGTTTTCATCGAGTCTGGCGTCAAGGTAAATGCGAAATATTATCGGGAAAGTATTCTGGAGGTTGCTTTTGAAGCCGTGGACAGACAAACATTTCGGTGGCAGATCATGAACGTTTTAACAGCACTCGGCATTGTCTCACAAAGCTCAAGTGAACCAAGAATCGCTAAAAAACAACGTTCCGAAATTCATAAAGTCCTCACAATGGCTCTCAAATTCAACACACGCGAATCAGATGGATTATTCTCATTGGGCCATTTTGGAGAGCAAGGTCCGAACTAAAAGATTCACCAGTCTCGTGGTGCTGAAAAAACCCATTGTTTGCGAGTGGTCCAAAATACCTGTAAGTCACATTCGGGCAGCTTGCGCTTCGTTTCTGGACCGTCTGCAGGCCGTATTCAAGGCAAAAGGTGGTCATGTCGAGCAGAAGTAAATCAATTCCTAATTTTGTATTATTTCCCACATTTTTTACTTTGAATTGAATAAAAGTAATTTTCCACACTAAATTTATGGCCTTTTTAATAGGTTACACTTCGAGTGCCGGACCCTGTAGGCTTATATTTATTTTTAAAGACTTCCATTTTCCATTTAGCAGGCTAGATGTCTTTACTGAGCGGCAATTTAAAGGGGATAATGCGCACCAAAGTTTTATGAAAATTTTGTATTTAGTGAGACCAGTTGTGTATAGGCGGCCGCCGTAGCCGAATGGGTTGGTGCGTGACTACCATTCGGAATTCACAGAGAAAACGTAGGTTCGAATCTCGGTGAAAGACCTAAATAAAGAAAAAGTTTTTTCTAATAGCGGTCGCTCCTCGGCAGGCAATGGCAAACCTCCGAAAGTATGAAAAAACTCCGCATAAAAAATATATGCCGTTCGGAGTCGACTTAAAACTGTAGGTCCTTCCATTTGTGGAACAACATCAAGACGCGCAAGGAGGAGCTCGGCCAAACACCCAAAAAAGGGTGTACGTGCCAATTATATGGTGTATAAGCTTAAATCCGCTGATTGCTCGTAGATGGCGTTAGTGAGCATATCAAGTTACAATAGAAATGCCATATTTTTTTTTGCATGGGTTCGACACCTGTTTACATCAATCACTGCACATCATCAGTGATTTCATACAGCAACACACTTTTTTCCTTGCGTAATCATGTCTAACTCTGTGCCAAAAAAAGAGCATATGCGGGAAGCTCTACTTTTTTGCTTTAATTTGAAGAAATCGGCTGCCGAATCGCCTATGGTGACAGTGCATTATCGGAAACAACTTGCAGAGACTGGTTTCGTCGGTTCAAAGACGGCCATTTTGACTTGAGTGACAAGAAGCGTGAAAATCGGCCCAGAAAAGTTGAGGACCATGAATTGCAGGCTCTTTTGGATGAGGCCAATCGCAAAAAATGCTTGCCGAGCAGTTAGGTGTCACTCAACCAGCCATTTCCATGCGTTTACGTGCCATGGGAAAGGTCCAAAAAGTCGGAAAATGGGTACCCCATGAATTGAACGATAGACAGATGGAGCGACGCCAAAACACATGCGAAATCTTGCTGGCTAGGCATAAAAGAAAGTCGTTCCTGCATCTTGTGATGACTAGCGATGAAAAGTGGATATACTTTGAGAATCCTAAACGAAAAAAATCATGGGTCGATCCCGGCCAACCATCAACTTCTTCATCAAGACCTAATCGCTTTGGACGCAAGACGATGCTGTGCGTTTGGTGGGATCAGCAGGGTGTCGTTTGCTATGAGCTGTTGAAACCTGGTGAAACTGTTAATTCTCATCGCTACCACCAACAACTCATCAAATTGCGCCGTGCTTTGCGTGAAAAAAGGCCTCGTTATGAACAAAAACATGAGAAGCTGATTTTCCTCCACGACAACGCCCCATCGCACACGTCAAGAATGGTCCAAAACTACTTGGAGACAATCAATTGGGAGGTGCTACCTCATCCCGCTTATTCACTAGACCTGGCCCCTTCGGACTATCATCTGTTTTCATCGATGGGTCACGCGCTCGCCGAACAGCACTTCGATTCGTACGAAGACGTCCGGAAATGGCTTGACGAGTGGTTCGCCTCGAAAGATGAAGAATTCTTTTGGCGTGGTATACACAAATTGCCCGAGAGATGGGAAAAATGTATAGCTAGCGAGGGCAAATACTTTGAATAAATTATTTTTTTGCTTTCTATAAAAAAAATGGGTTTTTTTTTACTAAAAAACAGCGGATTTAAGCTTATATCCTAAAATAGATAAGGGCAAAAAATTAACCAATTCGATATATTCTTCAGTATCACTATAACCAAAGCTTTCGGCGCATGCGAAAAAACAGTATCGAATGAACTATCAAAACTGAGAGTGATTGCAAATATTCTGTTCAGGAAATATTGCCATCGAAATGAGGCATGCACTTGTAGATCAATCATCGAAAATATCGATACAATCATGGAAATTGCAAAAGCCGACCGGAATGGGATCATTCACTTCATTTCCCAGGATATGGAGGTTAACCAAAAAACCATTGGGAAAACTGGAAACCATCCATGCCAGCTATTCTTTGCTTAAATGAGGTAAAATCGACACATTTTTGAAGCAGATGGTAAATGGCGATGAAAGACTGGTCCAAGTAGAAACTGGCATACGAGATATCGTGGTACAATCGCAATGAGGCTGCTCAAACTATTGAAATGAGCGAATTAACGGCTGAGAAGGTTTTGGTGTGTGTTTGTTGGGACGGGATAGGAATAATCTACCCCGGAACCTCAATTTCGACCTCTACCGCCATAAACTAACCAGATTAAATTGAGCGATCGACCAGAAACGGCCAGTATTGAGAGATGGGAAGGGTTTTGCATTTCACCAAGACAATGCCTGGTCTCACATACCGTTGAGAATGCGCAAGAAGATGCGAGAGGCTGGATTCGAAATTATATTCCCTCCGCCATATATAAATACGTAGTTCAGACTTGGCACGAAGCGACTATCACATTTTCAGACGTTTGTTAAATATTATTGATGGCGCAAAACTGGCCGCAAGAAAGTTTGTGAAAATGAGGCGTATATTTGATCTACAACCAATAATCCAAACTATGTTAATTTCATCTTTCTTTTTATTTGCTCATAACAGTTATACTATAAATATATTATATATGTACAAATGTCAATACTCCGTCAAGCATACCAGCACTAATTGAAGTGCATTACACAATCAATAATGCAGTATTTTGCTGGACACGCAGAGAACAAATAAACTCGACGCAGTGGCCATATTCCAGAGCACGCGGCTTAATGAACTGTAGTATGCACTATAAACGTAGCTATATACGAAGCCCTTTCGTGTGGCGAAACGTCTTATGCGGCAAGGATTTTGTAATACGTTATATGGCAGCTACTAAGACCGCAAACGGCAAATGCACAATGATGTAGCGTATAAACACCCGCCTTTATGGGAACACATGAATTGTGTATTTGCACTTCGCTGACCACTACCTGTGGCAATCAACGTATGAGTTGTGGCATAATCGCAAATGTGCTTATGTGCGATGTAACAAGATTGAATTGCATGCTTCGCCAAAACACTAATTAGCAGTTGCTGGGTAAACAGGCAAGTATATTTATTTATGTGTGTGCAAATGTGTGGCAACAAGCAAGGAATTAGTGGTACGAAGGGCAAAATTTGTATTCCAGTGCAGCCAGCGAAAGTTAGAAAACGACTGAACTTTAGTTACATATAATCATCGTACTAATAGTGCAGGAATTCACAAAATTTATAGTAGCTTCAAATGCCTACTAATTAATTTTTGCCTGCGTTGCATATGCCATGCGGCAAGTGTCAAAATTCAAATTCACTGTCACCATGGACACATGTTGCTAATGAATTTTGGCGGCTTCATGTCTAAAAGGACATTGTGTTTCATGTATTGCAGTGCACAAAAACGCACCAACTTTACCACCAACTGCCGACAACTGCAGTGAAATGAGTTTGCAACAAACAGTTGCTAGGCAACAATAACTTTTATGCACCCTCAACCACGGCACATAGACGCGTCGACAATACTAAGCTTGTGCAAATGTTCGAATGGCAGTTAGTGTCAGAAAAACAGCAGCAAATGCAACCATTCAGACGAGGCTTTGTGCCTGCTACCTGCCACAATAAAGTTGGAGCTCATTTGTCATTCGACAACAAAGCAAATGCAATGTGAATGTTGTAAATTAACGAAATTTTACTGCCTTGTCTATGCAGCAGTCATTCATCATACGAGCTGCCTACAAGGTGGTGGGAAAGTGTTTGTTAGTCTGCGTTGTGGACAGAAAAATTCTTGTTCAAAATCAAGTAACAGGCTCATGTGGAATGGCACAAACGTCCTACCCATTACGGAGTAATAATGTGCCGGCGTCGATGCAGTGAAGCAAAATCTTTACTTGATATCTGTTTACACTTCAATTTACTAAATTCGTTTACACACTGAGATGTGTTTGTGTAAATAATTTCTTATAAAATTTATCAGTTTTGTTACGAGACTGCTTTTTTAATATTTACTTGAGTTACGAGTCAGGCTAAGGTTGAAGGTGAATATTCTTTTAATTCATTATGCACCGAGCGGGGTAAGTTGTTAAACAACTACTTTCACAAAATGTGCCCGGCGTCACAAAGCACCCAACCAGGTTTTTCTATGTCGTACGTCAGTACGCCATCTGGTATTTCTTATACATTAAATACCACACATTGTCTCTGCGTAAGAGTATTACTCTCGAATAGACTGACGTGCTGCAAGATTTTTCAAAAGTCCAAATCTATATAAAAATCTTATTTATTCTCCCCACAAGATGCCCTCGAAACGTTATTTATGTATGAAGACCACTTTTAAAGGAGTTTTATATTACATATTATAATATAATATTTCATTGAACCTCCTTCACCCTAGCCATGAATGTTTATGTTGATATTCCACATTTTTTACTTGCCCAGTTATGTTACTATTCTCCTCTCAGGAGTGACTGAAGTTCAAAAAGATGGGCGTGGGCGGATTACTCCACCCAAAAGCTTTCGATCAACTTTCAGTTCATACATACTCCGAGCCTCTGCTAATCAGTTGCCATTTGCAATGAATAAATTGACGAATCTTCTCAAACTAACTCTAAATTAATACAATACTTTTGTGTGCATGTGAGTGGAGTGAAGATGACAAACTGCGAAATATTTCCCTTTCCAGTTCCCAAAGTTTAACAAAAACTCCCACTACTTCCTGACTACATTAATAGCAAAAAGTGATTCATATTTCCTTTTTTATTTCTCCAAACTTATATTTGCTTTATGTAAGTGCCAATCAGTGGATACTCTAATGTGTGAAACTGCACAGCTCGTGAGATGGTTATATAGGGAGTCCATTTAATTATAACCCGTAGAAAGAGAACATAACATTTCCGTTAGCTATCTATGTTTTGGTGCTGGAATCGTGGGCTACGTATCAATTCAGATAGCGCTAGACAAGAATAAAAGCTTGTAAGACCTCGACATCCTTCTGGTCACGCATGTACCGGAAGCGCTTAACAGAACTCCTACGGTCAACAAACTCTCGATTATTATGGGTTTCCTAACCATTGCCTGCTAGATATCCATGTGGTGAGACCTCTAATTACTTCTAGTCCCTTTTACGGCGGAGATGGAATCATCTTAGGAGGCTGTTTCTTTTCAGGAAACTGAGTAACCAAGGTGTAAGTGGCGGCCGCCGCAAACGAACGGGTGGGTGCGTGACTGCCATTTAGAAGTGGGCAAGCTCGAATCTCTGTGTATCAAACCTCAAATGATAGGAAAAGGGTTGTTCAAATAGCGGTGGCCCTTTAGCAAACAATGGCAAGCCCCCGAGCGTATTTCTGCCCTGAAAAATCTTCTCATAAAAAAAATTTCGGCCAAACACTCAAAATACGTCAATTATCCCTACTAATATTATAAATGTGAATGTAAGTTTGTTTGTTACGCTTTCACGCCAAAACTACTTAACCGATTATTACGAAACTTTGTACACATGTTTTTGGAGGTGATAAAAGTAACATAGGGTACTTATTGGTGGATAGGGTTTGAGATATACATAGGTCAAAACGTGGACCCAGGTAACCTTCGGATGTGTATGTACAATATGGGTATCTAATGGAAGCTGTTGGTGAATGCTTTAGTTCAAAGTATTCTTCATGCCGCTCCGTGACTAGGGTCTCGAGATAGAGACCAAAACGTGGACCCTAGAATGTGTTTGTACAATATGGATATCAAATTGAAGCTGTTGGTGAATGCTTTAGTACAGAGTATTTTTCATGCCGTTCCGTGACTGGGGTCTCGAGATATAGGTCAAAACGTGGACCCGAGTAACCTTTGGTTGTGTATGTACAATATGGGTATCAAATGAAAGCTGTTGATAAGTGCTTTAATACGGGGTAATTTTCATACCTATTGATAACTAGGGTCTCGAAATATATGCCAAAACGTGGACCCGCTGTGTCTTTGCACCGAATTAAACCAAAGTGACACACATTGTTAAGTAAGTATTGAAAATGGGTTTCGTAAAGTTTCGTTGTATTTCGGAACACTGGCAACGGGTACAGCGTTCTTTTGAACCAGCCATAATGTCGTTTACTTTTTTAACGCTTGGGGCATAACTGAACTGTCAAATTGACAGTGTGAGTTACAATGTGTCAATATTTCTTTTTGATTTGGATGCCATAAGGAGAAGACGTAAGTGCAAAGTGTAAAAATTCTTTGTGAATTTTTTTGGATTGGATTTTGGAACAGTGAAAAATTTCTTACGAAATTTGAGAATTTAATGTGAAATTCGAATGTTCAAATGAAATTATGTGTTCGTGAAAAAAACAATTTTTTCGTTTTTTTTTTTTTGAAAAATATAAATGGATAATGGTTAAAAAAGCTCCAATGCTTAATAAAACATATAAATTGAAACGAAAAATTCATGGATGATCAGGGAAAAAGACGATTGTTTCTTAGTTATTCATTCGCGTTGATTTGAAATTCAAAAACAATCTTCTTTTTTCCTGATTTTCAATTTATATTTTATATTTACTCAAAAACAAATAGAAAAACAAAAAAAATATTGTTTATGTCAAAGCGCTTGAATAAAGAATAAAGAAATAAATAATATGAAAACCATATCTTTTCTGTTCTAAACCATATCTATTCTATTTTAGTGTGCCCAGCGAAGCGGGCCGGGTGTGCTAGTATAATATATATACGAGTACACATATATGGAGATGCTTAAGAAAAGTCTTCTTCGTGAATGCGGAAAGATTAAATTTGTTCACATTCGTGCACTGCGCGACTAGTTGTTGTCATTGGCAAAATATATCATATTAGACGTTTGTGGTCTAAGAAAAAGTGAAGAATGCTGTAGATCTATTTTTCTTCATCTTGCAGTCGGAACAGAAATATCTCTACAGATTCCACTATTCTGCGAATAGAATTCATTCTGCTATTGTACTTATATAATTTGGTATAGAGGTGTTTTTTATACTTTGTTTGGGCTTTAAACATCCAATTTTGTACAAATTTCGTCCTCATTTTAAGCAAAGCAGTACTAAAAGTAAAAGATATAAAAAAAATTATGCGGGTTGACACAAGTGAACATAAACAATAACTGCAATTAAAGCCTCAAATGCCCCCGTTCTTGAGTTACGAGCGCCACATCCCAAAGGCAGCCAAATGCACATTAATTCGTTAGCAACGCGAAAGCAATTCACTTGCCACAAAATGACACCACTACTTGCAACTCCCTCTGGGCCAACCACTAGATGTAGTTAATTTACGTCAGCTGTCAGCTTTGCAGCAATTCACTTGCACTCATATATGTTCAAATGTATTTATGCATGTGTATGTAAATATTAGGGTGTTCCATAAAAACTAAAAAGTATTTTTCACAATTTATACCTCTTAATTTATCAAAAAAAAAAATGATAGTTTTGGGGGTTACTACTATTTTTAAGTTTAGACTTATTCAAATAC
This sequence comes from Anastrepha fraterculus, assembly GCA_037575425.1. Lineage (NCBI taxonomy): Eukaryota > Metazoa > Arthropoda > Insecta > Diptera > Tephritidae > Anastrepha > Anastrepha fraterculus. The sequence continues at coordinate 149,139 of JAYXIM010048691.1, forward strand.
TTTGAAATTTATTTTAACAAGCAAACATATTTCCACTGTAAAGTTTAGTAAATTTTACAGCAATTTCATTATAAAATACGCTTAAAGAACTAAAAAGCCGTCATTGGCTTAGAATTATAACTTTAGGTTTAACAAACATTAAAGCAGACTTTTCAGAATTTGTATTGCTTGAAAATGCCTGACTAACAACAAAATGGTACATAAATATCGCTTATGTTCTTTATCTGTTGTAGGCAGTTTATGGTATTTCTCCTTGAGTGCGACTCCATGGCTGGCTCAATAACCACATTGACTGCAGTAGCTGATGTGTTTTGTACATGTACAAAAGAATTTTTTTAATGAAGGTTTTCGCAAAATGTTTGAAGGTAAATCCATTTTTAAAAAAGGTCTATGCTGCTTGTGACAAAATCTACTACTATCATACAATCCCACCAAGAGATTTAATAGCCGCTTAGCCCCGAGGGGTGCCTTTTATATGTCGGGATTTGGCAACCCTGGTGTTGCAATCTGGCAACTGACAGCTGTATCGCAAAGTTTGACATTTTTTGGCTTTTACGTACTTCGAACGTTTTGAAATACCAGCGTTATTTGTGTTGTTTACAGTAACTTAAAAGATTCATCTCGGTCCAAAAATGGAATTAAATCGTGAACATTTTCGTGCGATTATTTTTTACAACTTTCGACGTGGATTAACTCAGCAACATTGCATGGATGAACTTAATTCATTTTTTGCCGATGAAGCTCCATCAAGGACCAGTGTTTATCGATAGTATGGTGAATTCAATCGTGGTCGTAGTTCACTTCAAGACGAATTTCGTGAAGGTTGTCCAAAATCAGTTGTTGTTCCGAAAACCATTGATGCTGTGCGCGAACTGATATTGCAAGATCGTCATGTGACCTATCTTGAGATTGAGACAATCTTAGGCATTAGTGGGACTAGCATATGTACATTCAATATTGCATAAACATTTGACTGTCAAAAACATTTGTTCGCTTTGGATCCCACACAATTTGTCAATCACTCAAAAAAAGGCTCGTGTCGATTGGTCGAAGGAAATGCTCAAAAAATACGATCGCGGGGCTTCGAAACACGTCTATGACATTTTGATAGGTTATGAATCATGGATTTACGCGTATGAGCCCGAAAGTGAACAGCAGTCGACTGTATGGGTGTTTCAAGATGAGCCAAATCCAACAAAAGTTGATCGCGCACGATGCACTTCCAAGCAAATGGTTGCCTGTTTTTTCGGAAAAACTGGACATGTCGCAACCGTGCCACTAGAACAACGCAGAGCAGTAAATTCTGAGTGGTGCACAACCATTTGTTTGCCAGTTGTCTTCCAAGAAATTAGGAAAACCAATCGCCAAAGACGGATCATTCTTCACCAGGACAATGCGAGCTCTCACACATCGGCTCAAACATCTGCATTTTTGAGCACCCAAAACATGGAATTAATGGGTCATCCGCCGTATAGTCCTGACTTGGCACCGAATGACTTCTTTTTATTCCCGTACGTAAAAAACAAACTGAGAGGTCAACGTTTTTCGACCCCTGAAGAAGCGGTTGCGGCATTCAGAAGGCATGTTTTGGAGGTACCTCATTCAGAGTGGCAAAAGTGCTTCGACAATTGGTTCAAACGCATGCAAAAGTGTATAGATCTTCATGGAGAATATTTTGAAAAACAATAAAGTGATTTTCGATGATTAAAATTTGTTTTTGTCACATTATTGCCTAACCTGGCTAGAATTTTAGACAAATATATTTTCTATTAGCCGCCGCTTCTCGCCAGGCAATGGCAGAGCTCCGATTGAATTTCTGCTATAAAACCTGTCACGCACCTCACAAAAAATATCCACCACAAATTGGATTTTAACGCCTATTATATCCTAGCAAAATTGGAAATGTGAAAGTGGGCTTGTAAGTTTGGATGTTTGGGACTGGGAATGTTAGCGCACAGATAGTTCATGATATGAAAGGCTACTTTTTATGAGCGTCACCAACTGTTAAACAAGTTAAGTAAAATTAAATTAAATGAACAAATTAAATTCAATATCAAATGCAAATAGATTTAGAAGAGCTTTAAAAAATATTTTTGACGAAAGTTTGAAAAATAAAGTTGAAGTAAAAATAATAAAATTAAATATAGAAATATGGGTGTCAGAGAAGAGAAGTTTCAAAAATATTAACATCGAATATATTCCGGAATAGGGTCACCTCGTGTTAAAAAATTAAGTTGAATAAATTAAATAATTAATAATAAATAATAAATAATCATAATACTTCAGTATGTGTGTCAAATGATAGAGGGATTTAAAAAAACTTATTTTAGAAAAAGTTGTAGAGATGGTTGCCACCTGTTTGAAAGGGTTGTTAATTTTAATTTATAAGCACGTTAACTAAAATACTACAACATACGTTCTAAACGAAAGAAGTATGAAAAATCTTTATTTTGAATATATTATTGTATAGGGTTGCCAACTGCTAAACAACTAATTTCGATAAATGCTGCTAATTAATAATATTCGGGGGTCCCCAAATTACTCAAAGAGTTCCATGTATAATGTATAAAAAAAACATTATTAAGTTCTCCGACGCACCCAAGAGCCCCTTGAACAATAATACATTCTACAGTACACAACTATGCGCAAAATGAAATTTTTGTCTGTGTTTTGTTTACATTTTTTTTAATATTCAACAAACTTCAGGTTACCCAACTATTTAGGACTAATGAGTCGTCATTTGAAGTTAAAAAAATAAAAAATTCACTTATGTATTTTGTTTTAGTTGATTGGCTTATTTTGATATTTAAATAAAATATATTTTGAAATGCGCTATGCCAACTATGTTTATAACAAATACTATTTTTTTGGAGCTATTGAAATTTATATACGAGGTGTGTTCAAAAAGTGTCGCGAATTTTGTGTTTTTTCAAAAATTATTTATTTATTCATTAATATCATCAAAGTTGTTGTTGTTGTTGTTGAGGTGGTTGAACATTTCCACTGAAATACTCCTAATTAGTGACCAGCACCGTTTTACTAACACTATCTCGTGTGATGATGTATTTTTTTTTTTTTTGTTTTTTGTTTCCAAGTCAGATCCATTTAGTGAGGTCCAAGTATAGCAGCAAATCCTTTATCTCAATGCCTGAGATCTCCTTAATTTGCTGTAGGAAAGGCTTACCGAAGGATCGGAGTCGTGCCCTGGTTAGTCCCGGACATTCACATAAATAGTGGAAAAGACTTTCCTTCGCCCCTTCCGCTTGACAGCTTCTACAGATAGGATTGAAGGGTAGATTGAGTCTAGCTGCATGATCCCCTACTTTCCAATGACCTGTAAAGGTTGCAGTGATGCGTGAAATGTTTGGCCGAGAACATCCTAGCAGGTCATTCGTCCTTTGGATTTTATATGACGGCCATGTGTGTTTTGTTGTAATACATGTAGGTATTTGCTTTCATCTTTTTTCGGCTAAAGCATGATAGTGTGAAGCAATGGATGCTTTTAATGTGTTCAGTGGGGCGGAGACTGCCACCGCCTCTGCTATGTCTAGTGTCGAACCATTTCTTGCTAGCTCATCCGCTATCTCATTGCCCCGTATCCCCTTCAAAGTAGTGCCCATGAGAAATTATGTACTTGTGCCAGCGTTTTTTCCAATCTTCGAAGCACTTCAAAAAATCATTTTTTTTATCTTGTTCAGCTCCCACTTCGATGCCGTCTTTATCTCGTCAATCGTAGTGGAGCGTCGTCCTTTCACGAGCCTCTTCAGTTTTGGGAACAAGAAAAAGTCACAGGGAGCCAGATCTGGGGAATACGGTGGCTGTGGCATCATTAGTGTGTTGTTTTTGGCGAAAAAGTCGCGCACAAGCACCGATGTGTGAGCAGGGGCGTTATCGTGATGCAGGAGCCAATTTTTGTTTGGGCGTTTCTGGCGGATGGCTTCGCGTAAATTGCGCATAACTTGCAGGCAATATTCCTCATTGACCGTTTTACCCTGTGGCAAGTACTCATGATGCACAGCGCCCCTGCAATCGAAGAAAACGGTAAGCAAAACTTTTACATTTAACCGAGCTTGGCGCGCTTTTTTCGGTCTTGGTTCGTGCGGCAGCTTCCATTGAGATGATTGAGCTTTGGTTTCCACGTCATAACCATAAACCTACGATTCGTCACCAGTTATGACCCTCTGGAGCAAATTTAGGCCGTCGCGGACAGAGTCCAACATCTCATTAGCAATGTTCATGCGATGCTGCTTTTGGTCGAAATCGAGCAGTTTTGGTACGAATTTTGCGGCTACCCGTCTCATGCCCAAATCATTGAAAAAAATCGAATGGCACGAGCCAATCGATGTGTCTAGGTCCCCAGCAAACTCTCTAACGGTGATTTGATGATTGGCCAATACCCTTTTCTTCACTCCGTCAATTTTTTCGTCTGTTGTTGAAGTGCTCGGGCGTCCAGCACGCCGGCACGCTTTTCGTTGTTCACATCTTCTCGGCCTTCTGAGAACATTTTGTACCACCGATAAACGTTGCTTTGGTCCAAAGTAGCTTCTCCGTATGACACAGTCAACAATCGGAATGCATCCGCGCACTTAATTTCGTTTTTCACACAAAATTTGATACAGGTTCTTTCATTCATCTTTTTGAATAGGTAAAAATCAAAGACGAGCCGAAACACGTGCAAGCAAAGCAGGTATCAACAATTAACTGAACATTTCAAATGGCCGAACTCGTCGTCATGAGTGAGAGACCTGAGTACCAACACATCGCTACAAAAAAATCGAAATTCGAATACAAGGAAGCTGCGAAAATTCAAAATTCGCGATACTTTTTGAACGCACTTCATATCTACATATATAATTGGCACGTACACCCCTTTTGGATGTTTGGCCGAGCTCCTCCTCCTATTTGTAGAGTGCGTCTTGATGTTGTTCCACAAGTAGAGCGACCTACAGTTTTAAGTCGGCTCCAAACGGCATATAATTTTTTATGAAAAGGTTTCTAACGTCGGAAATACACTCTGAGGGGCGACCGCTATTAGAAAATTACTTTTTATATCATATTGTTTTTCATGCGTGGAGATTCGAACGCACGCACTTCCGAATGATAGTCAATTCTAAAATGTCGTTAGTGAAATTTAGCAAAATAAAAATTTTTAATTTGGCAAAACCTTGGAAACGACTTTTGAAACTTGTCTTAAAAATTTTAGATTTTCATGAAAGTCTTTATTTTGACAAATAAGTGGGTGCTTCATTCGAAATGGTGGGCCCTAATAAATAGATTTTAAACATATATGTATAAGTTTGTAAAATGCGTGCGAAATATTACTGTATGAGCGTTTTCGCAAGCCCTGTAGGAAGAAGGAAATACTAAAATACGGAAAATACAAAAAAGCGAGGTGTTTACATATTTAGAAGGGAATGGATTATACTTATATATTTTCTTAGAAATCTGCTAGTTGCGAACAGTACTGCTCTTGAGAATTCAGAACCTCCTTTCCTTCTTCCTCTGCGACCATTTCTCTATATTTTTTATAGCAGAATTTCCCTGTGGGGTTATATGTATGTACGACACACACATACATACATACGTACATATGCACTCACTCGCTTTATTCATATAACGTGCCAGCAGACTCATAATATCGTTCAGATATGTATGTAGGTATATCAATCAAAGACAAATGCCAACGCAAGTGTTTGGTATATTTGTTGTAGTACAACTTTGTTGCAATGATGCATCAAAAGCGTGGTTACGCTCCTGCAACAATTCAACAGTTTCTGCCCCTGGTGCAGCTTTTGTTTTATTATTGCTCTTGTCACTTTTGGCACTGTCGCTTTATAGATGGATAGCATTTGCTGTTTTTGTTGCTATTACTGTTGATGGCACTTGGCAGATGCCACACGTTAACTGCCTGCCACCACTGACAGTTATGTCAAAAATCTTCGCAAAGGCGATTTTAAGTGAGATGGATTATTGTCACTTTACAGTCAGTCAGCCACAATACAACTGCACGCACACATTTACACATACATGCGCACCTAGGCACACACACAAGAATATTCCTTCAGCGTGTCATTCTCTTTACTCGTACAAGTATCAGGCGCAAATCTGTAAAATTACATTTTAATAAGATAATTACACCTAAGTTGCTGGATATTGAGATGGATCGTAAGCAGCAAACTTCAGAGTTCCTTAAATTAGCGCGTTCATAAGAAACACATAAAGACGACAGTTAAAAGTGATGAGGCAAGCGAGCGTGTTGCTGGTTTGTACTAGGGGAGGATTTCCAAAGGTTTTCAGTTTTTAATAGTTTGAAAATTATATTTCATGAAGTATATTGGTAGCGCTCTATTTCTTGCTCCCTAAGTTATAACTTCTAATTCTGCACTAATGCTGGAAACCTAATAATGTGAAAATAATAAAAAGACATCAGTTGTCAGGTACTATTGTTTGAGCGGATGCCAGTAAGAGATGAGAGCTCTCGGGTAATAACCTAGCAGAGTCGTATCTGTAATTAAGCAGCTATCCAGCGGATTTCAAAATTCTTCAAATTCAACCTGATGATAGGACATATCTGAATGTAAAGGGTGATTTTTTAAGAGATATAAGAAAGTTTTTCAAAAAAACGCACGTACAATTCAGAAAAATGCATGACATTTTTATTGAAATCGATAGTATAGTCCATATAATTTAATGTTTGAAGATTATTTCATGCAAATGTTGTCCGCGACTGCGCTTCAAATGGTTCATCCGCTTAGTCCAATTTTGGCATACTCCTTCCAATGTTTCGGCCGGTATCTCACATGTAAATACTTTAATGTTGTCTTCGAATGTGTTAATTGAAGGAGGCTTGTCTGAATAGACATGAGCTTTGACATAGCCCCACAAAAAATAATCTAATGGCGTTATATCGCACGATCTGGGTGGCCAATTGAAAGGTCCCGAACGTGAAATAAAATGTTCACTGAACTTGCCTCTCAACAAGTCCATTGTTGCACGTGCTGTGTGGCATGTGGCACCGTCTTGCTGAAACCACATGTCATGCAAGTCAAGCTCTTACATTTTGGGGGAAAAAAGTTGGATATCATTTCACGGTAGCGCTCACCTTTCACAGTTACGTTACGATTCGCAGCATCTTTGAAGAATTACGGTCTAATGATACCTCCAGCCCATAAACCGCACCAAACTGTGACCTTTAAAAACGTGTGATTAACCTTATGAAATGCTTTTGAAAAGTCTGTGTTCACAGAGCCGACTTCAACGTTACTTTGAATAGCTGATATACAATATTCAGAAAACACTGCCTGATTTAAAATAATTGATCTACCTTCCATGAAACCACAACAGAGATTAAACGATTAACTACAAAATAATTTTTTTCTTTCACAATAAGTTCAAATAATTTTAGACCGAGATTGGTCCCTCTCGCATGTTTTCAATATTTTTAAAAGCGATATGGATTGCCCATTTCTGCTGCAACGTACTAATTTTCTTATTCCTCCCGGAATTTTTCTCTTCCTCTTCCTTCGTTACGCTCTTCCTTTCTATTTAAATAAGTTTGATACAAATTATGCTCGCAATACTCCTACTGAACGCGCTCTTCGTGTTTTTTTTTTTAAAGAAGATCTCCAGCTAGACTTCTCATTTTCTAAGAAAGAGTTTTCGGTACTAATGAACTCTATCTTTTAGTTAGCTAGAGGTAAGTTTGTATATTTTAAATAGATGTAAGTTTGTAATTGAATTTGTATAATATATATTTTCATTATTCTTTAGTTTTAGTAGTCAGTGTGAAATAATGTTTTCTTGGCTTCTTCAAATAAATAAAATAATATAAATAATTCGCAATATTATTCTTATTGCCCCTTTTGAATACTGAATTTCTAGTTGTTACTTTCCAGGCATCTATGAACTCTTCCCGTTCAAGGAATGTATTGAACATTAATAAAAGTGAATAGGCAATTGCAGAACAATTTTAAAAATATACGAAGATGATCGCTTGCACTGGTTGGAAAAACTCTGCAGATCGAACGGTGTCAGACCCTTCTTTGTGTTTTCTGCGTTTTGCTATATGTAGATTCTGCATCGCCATTTGATGCTTCCAATTTACGGCGAACCTTATGAAGGAATGCATGGGCGCACTTAAGAAAATTAGAAATTTCTAATTCGGTTCGAGTTCCACATACAGCGACGATAACTAGATGTATCTTCATTTCTAGAGTTGCGTTGCGTTCTCCATGCCTTATCTGCAAAAGAGCAAAAAGAATAGTAATGGTTTCGGGAAGTCATAGCATGTCTTCAACTACTATATGCACCCTGTATAAGATACATTTTATATGCACATTCATATGCTAAAAAATTCAAAATTGCCGACATAAAATAATTACCTAAAATAACGCTCACCATAGATATGTACCTACGTAAAGTAGACACATATTGCTGATTGCTAAAATCCAAGCGACATTTTATTTAATTTTCATGCGAAGGATGTTCTGAATTTTCTGAATATTTTCTGCCCTAGACATGAAGATAAAATTATTTCAAATTAAATTCCTTTCCTTTCTACATTCAAATATATATGTTTTTGCAGTTTGCTTTGCTAATTTAGCATTTTGAGGACACGAAATAAATAAGTATGTATGTCTATGTGTGTCCCGCTTTTGAAAACATTCGCACTCGCACGCACAGTTGTGCTCTTCCCGCAAATAAAGAAGATTACCTGATTTTCTACGCTTGGGCTTATGTAGGAGGCAATATTCAAGAAAAATTCTACGCGACGAGAATCAAGTGCGAGTAAATTCGAAAATAAGAAAAATAAAGGGCGAAATAAAACCATTCAACTTGAATTGATGTCAAGTGGAGCTGCACGTAATAAGCGAAAGCAGAACGTTACGCATACAAGTAACTCTGTCGCGTCATCATTTGCGAATTTAATGAGGTGCAAATGAGGTTGTTCCGCACATTGAGGGCGGCGAAACGACACAGAGGCATCATGAAGCGCCATGCAAAGAACTCCGCCATTTTTGAGGCGAAAGCTATAGCACTCACGCATCAACACGCACCACGCCCGCATGAATCAGTGGGAAAAGAGGGAGCTATAAGTGGTCCTCACATATATGGGCAGATATAGGTAGATTTGTACAACTAACTTAGAACGGCATGAGTTAATGCGGGTTAGGGAGAAATCACGAAAGCAGCACCAAATTTTAGTAGCAACTGTGGAGCTACAGCATGAAAGCATGAGTAAGTAAAATTTACAGGTGCACGTATTTACATGAATAAACTGCACTAGGATACTTTGGATAATCTGAGTGAAGAAGTGCTAAGCAATTCTGCTTCCAGGACATCTTCAGCGCAGGTTTCAAACTCTTCATAGACACCTTAGCACGTGGGGGCGTGTAAGTGACTTAATGTCACAATCAAAGGTCTGTATGAGCGCAAGCAATAGCTTGGCATGTACAAATTTACATACGCATATTTAAACACACATACACATTCTCTCAGTTAACATATGTATGCTTCTGCTTTACCTCCTATGGAGATGCCACGCATGTGCCATGTCGTATGAGCAACTTTCCGCGACATTTAAACCAGCACGTCATTTATTCCCCAAACATGTTTGCTTACGTGTAAACATTGACATAAAATAAAGCAGTCTTACAGATATATGTGCGGGTATGTTACGGGTTAAATGTCACTTCAGGGTACCCACAGTGAATGCAAAATTATGTTAATCAGCAAGAAATTATACAGTTGCAAATAAAGCGATAAATTGTAGGTGGCAATGAATTGTCGCCAAACTTAACAGCTTCTTATTGTCTTACCGTAGCCAGCGATTGTGAACATTTATGTGAAACTGTAGCTACAAAGCAGTACTAGATACATATGTAAAGTGAGAGGGCGTTGCTACATCTCAGTTTGACATTTATAAATGCCAGATTGCAATAAAAGCTCGCGACATATGTTAACATAAAACAATAAAGCTAACATTATTACATGTATGTATATTAATACAATACAACATGGTTCAAATGGGTATGTAGCTGTGTGCTTGTAAAGCCGCATGTATCAGCTATCGTATCTATGTAAGTATGTATATTACAGATGTGCATTATTGCAAATGTGGGTGTTATATCTTTGGTTTACCTCTTGAGCCACGTAATAAATACTATAAAGAAGCAATTCTTATACTGGTATACAAAAATTACTTGGTAGCCAACTATTCATACTTACTCATATGTTTATTAGGTCCAAAATAATTTTTTTATAAAAGAGTCATACATTAGCTTTTTTTCAGAAATTGTTATTGGCCGCTATTTACTCCTATCTTTCTAGCAATATTCGGGTAACACGCCGGAAAACTCTTAATTAGGTATCCATCAATCGGTGCAATTTTTGATATCTTTTTATGATGTAATAAGTTTTGACCGACACCACAACATATGAATGAGTGTCGTGATGCAAAAGAATAATTTTCTTCTTCAGAGTCTGAAAAACGTTTCCCAGTTTCGGAGGGCCTGAGTTATGAGATCTCTTCGATGGCGGCACAACCTCCTAAAGAAGTCGGGAAATCGGCTCATGCGGGAGAAGTCCTCATGTGGCTCTGCCGGCGGTGGCTGAGGTGTGTTACAGAGGTAGACGCGGATGGTCGAAGTTGATGATTGCATCTGGTTATTTCCCTTACGATGCTCTGGAAGGGTCGCCACCTGGGAAGGGCACTAATCTGGTGAAGTTCTGTGAGCAGCGTAATCTGTTGCGATGCTAATGCCCAGCATACAATCTGGGGCAGCAGCAAGTGCAATGGTCGGGGCTCTCGACTATTCGAATTTATCGCGCCCTCTTGCCTAGACATACATAAAAAGGGCTCACAGCCTACGTTTGTAACTGCTAGAAGGCAGGAAGTGATTGATCTACCTTATCAAACTCAAAACTAGGATGGTCAATCAAGAACTGGAGAGTCCTTGCCAAAGATTCGTCCTCAGACAACAGGTACATTGAGTTTTAGTGTGGCGAGGAGGCACACATGCCATTGCCCTCTAGAAACCCAAGAAAACCAGAATGACAGAAGTTTAGGGGGGCATTGCGGGACCTTAACGTGACGCCACCAAGACTTCGAAAAGAACAGGTCATTGAGGAGGCTGTTGAGAAATTCAACGCTGCCCTAACAGAATGTTTTGAGTCAGCCTGTCCAATTCGACCTCCCCCTAACCAGAATCCCGTTCCTTAGTGGAATCGAGAGCTCCAGATGTTGAGGCGTGAATCCAGAAAACTTCTAAACCGGGCCCTCAAGACTAACCTTGCTGAGGACTGAGAGCGATACCGTGATGTTCAAAAGAATTACAAGAGGCTTATTCGGGAATCGAAAAGAGCAGAGGAAATTCTGCAGCGGTATTGAATCTCTGGGTGACACGGCGTAATTGGTTAAGATCCTGAAAAGGGACCCAACTGATGGAATCTCACTTTCCTGGTAATCAGATAAGCGTCAGCCGGCAACAGCCCTTGTCAGAGCAGCTACACCAGATGGCATATACCCTGCCGTGCTGAAGGAAGGCGCAGAGTCCGCGACAGCAACCTTAAAGAAAATCTTCTCTACATGCCTGGCACTGGCCTAAATACCACGCTCTTGGAGGATGGTGAGAGTCGCCTTCAGGTTGGAAGAGACGACTACACCAGCCCCAAAAGCTTCAGACTCATCAGCATGGCTTTTTTCATGCTGAAAAGTCTCGAATGATTGGTGGAATTGCTCATACGTCAAAAGTCGCTGAAGGCTCACCCACCCTCTGTCTTCATTTCAGCATGACTATCAAAGTAGAAAATCCTGCGAGTTGGCACTGCAAAACCTTGTTGCTAGGGTAGAGCTGACCATCGACAGGAAGGACTACGCTATGGGCATCTTCTTGGATATAGAGGGAGCTTTTGATAATGCCACTTTCGACAGTATGTACAGCTCCCATAGGTTGCCCCAAGGCGGTGTGCTGTCTCCATTGCTCTGGTGCATGGTGATCGATCCTCTACTCACCACCTTAAACGACTTGGGAGTCTGCGCACAAGCATATGCGGACGATGTTGCCTGTTTGGTAACAGGCCCTTCGCTTGTGCACATCTGTAGGAAAGTGCAGAAAACTCTGAATATGATTGACACTTGGTGTTGTGCGAATGGGCTATCGGCAAATCCTACCAAGACTGCCTAAGCTAAAAGGAGTCACAATCCAGCTGTCCAAGGAAATTAAATATCTGGGAGTAATCCTCGATAGTAAACTCCTTTGGAAATCAGCCTTCTGCCAGTGCAAGGGGTTTTTTGGAAAAACGAGGGATATTTGTCCTAGAAAGGTCCTATGGATTACACGACTATGATAAGACCAATTATCACCAATGCATCAGTGGTCTGGATGAGTAGACTCTCCTTCGTAGGGGGCAGGCGGACCTTACCGAAACTACAACGCACTGTTGCGTCGAAGCTTTTCCGACTACTTCAGGCCCGCATTAGATGCTCTGATTAGTCTACCACCACCTGATGTTTTCATCCAAGGAGAGGCCTTGAAGGCCTTCTGAAGGCTGAAACACAATGGGAAATGGTACGGTCTCTGTACGGCAATAGAAAACAGAGTAGGCATGGACTTCGATTCAATGATCCTTGTCATGCCCCTTTACTCCGTACCATTCACAGTCATGCTTGACAAGAGATACAGTGTGGTACTGCCAGCGGCTCAACTGTGGTCAAAATTAGAAAATGAGCACGGCAAACACAGTATTCGCATTTTCACGGAAGGCTTCTGGACTGAGCACGGCGCGTGGCTACTAGGAATCCATCAGAACACAACTGTGGGCAAAGCACATGGAAAAGGTGGGCATCTCAGACAGTGCACTTTGACCAGCATGTGGAGAGAAGGATGAGGCGGCGGTCCGCCTTCACTCGAATCAGGTTTGAGGTTTTTGGCACTGATGTGTTAAGAAGCGACCACCTTGGTTCCTTGGCACAACAAGATCTCCTCAGATATCTTCGGAGGTTGAGTAGACTTAAAGAAAATTAAAAAGGGAATCCGAGTGCAGTACAATGGATTTAATTGTGTCTGAGTGCTGTACTTGCTAGTATGTCCCGACAAAAAAACAAAATGTAGACTTAACATCTACGATTACTTGCCTAATATTGCCATCTCATTTAGATTATTTCAAAGGAAAGTAAAGCACCACACTATGAGAATCATTACTTATTTATATTTATTATTTGTATAATTTATATATTAAGCTACTGCGCACTGCAACCAAAAGAGATCTATTAGGCAAAGCCTGCTGAGGTACCCTATATTTTAATGCTTTTACGGCTTAATGGTAGCATAGTCAACTCTGAATTAAGTATATGAAGAATATTTTATATGAAGCATAGTATTGAACTGCTTGAAAACTTTTCATTACAAGAATAAAAATGAAAAATAAACAAACTATTATTTAGCAATTGAAAATGGCATAGGTATTCCCTTGCAATCATGCGAAATTGCTTTTTTTTTTGTTTTTTAATTTGTAACGAACCTACCTGCAGAATCGCTCAACACTTGTGACTGACTCTCAATGCTACACGCATAGAATACCTTCCAAGCACAAATAAAAAACACTGATTTCCGTCAAAACGCGGCACTGTCTAAAGCGCAGACACGCTCAAAAGGTGGGCGTGTAAACACATGTCTCATGGTGAGACAGTATATATCAGAAAGGGGAAGAAAGGATTTTCTACCTTCTCTGTCACTGACTTTCTCTACCCGGACCTAGATTTTTCACTTCAGATATATAGAAATTTTCAATGAGTTGGAAAATCTTAGCACGGTGGAAATCAAAGATCTTGTAAAGTTTCCTCGTCATTGGCTTAGAGGAGACACAGACAAGTTTCCCAAGCGGCGTCGCAACGGACACCAAGCCTGAGTACGGTATTTAGTGGATAATACTTACAACCTAACCTAATTCGGAACAATGCATTACAGTTGTGAATATTATTATACAGTTTGCTTCGCCTTATTTACGTGAAACTGATCGAAATATGTCCCAAATCAATTTAGTAAAAAAATAAGAGACGTTTTAGAAAGAATGTCAGACTCGATTTGAGAAATTACACTCCTTTTCAAGTGTATTGCTATATTTCCTAACAAATAATCATTAAACAAATTTTATTAAGATCGATCATCTTAATGCGTCTTACAACAACATCCACACCTCGAGCCAAAACTATAGCACATCATCATTATAGCATTTTTTATATGGAAAAAAAAATTATAAAAAGCCAACGAAATTTTTAGCATATCAAATATTTTTGTAGAATTTTTGATAAAAGTTTGAAATTTGGTTTTACATAGTTTTTGTTAGACTATTTCCTGTACTTTTATAAAAAAAATTAATAACTGACATTCAAATAGTCAAAACTGGTCAAAATTTTGTTATGCCATCATTTGTCGTGGACCGTAGGTATCGGTATTCTCTGCTACAAGGGCATCGCGAAAAAGTTAATTATGTAACGGGAGTCACAGTATAAAAATAATTGGGAAACCCTGGCCTCTACAATAGAGTGTCTTCCATAAAAATCTGTTTTAATTGCATTGGATAATAAAGGGTTTTCTAATAGCAGGTGTTATCTATCGCTATCGAGAGATGATTAACGATTTTTTATGCCCGGAATTGGATGGTATTGATCTGGACAACGTTTATATTCAACAAGACGGCGCTACGTGCCACATATGCAACGAAACCATTGATCTTTTACGGGAAAACTTTCCGGACCGTGTTATCTCTCGAAGAGGTGATCACAATTGGTCACCGAGATCTTGTGATTTAACACCTTGTGACTCTTTTCTTTGGGGCCACGTGAAAGAGAAGGTCTACGCCAATATCCCAGGGTCGATTAAAGACCTCAAAGATGGAGTTCATGAGGCTATCGAGGACATAGGGCAGCCACTTTGCAATACGATTAAGCAAAATTTCATGAAAAGGATGTTGTCCTGTAAGTGTGGTCGTGGTGGTCTTTTGCCTGATGTTATTTTCCACTATTAAAGGCACACCTTTCTTATCTTATAATGAAATAAACATCCGATCATTTATATTAAAAAATAGCATTTTTCTTTGAATATTAAAATAAAACCTCTTATTGGAAAACCTTTCAAAAACGCCTTAATTCTAAAAATAAGCTTTAAACACTCTCATGCAATATACAAGCGACTTGGAGCACCACCACCGCTATTATAACACTTTCTGTTACAGCTACTCTGTTAAATGCGACTGTTAAAAAGCCCCATTTCATTTTGAATACATCTTTTACAGTCATATTTCATTAAAACAATGTAAATATTTATAAAGAAATTAATCCAACTTTGTAATATCTATATGCTCTTGTGAATCTGAATGTCTTTCCTGAATACGAGTATTACTAACGTAGTTATTTCCAAACGTATGGACGTTGCTTACCCGCCGCACTTATGTACAAAGGGATAGAATAACAGACTTTACCATTTGAACGCACAAAGAGCAGACAAGATGTAAGAAAAATTGTGTATTGTAGTGCATACAGTTGCGGTCATTAAACTCCGCATCGACATTTGCCTAAAGTGTCTAGATTCAGACACAGATATAGAGAACGCACTTGTTATCATTATTCAGTACTTTTTCTCTAAAAATGTAATGAAAGTTCAGTCACACACAACTTAAGGAAAATTACGAATAAAAAAAGAGCAAAATTTAATATCTAATTTAAACAAATCTACCGTTCGAAATATGTGAAAAAAATGGAACGAAAAGGAAACGAATTAAATGATCTTTTCAAACCTTTAAGTTTCATATGCCGCAAGTATATAGAGGAAAGTTCAAGGTAACGAAATTATCACGATATCTTGCCACTTTAGCTAAAAAAATTCGTCAAAACAGTGAGAAAAAAACTATAATTTAATTGAACTTCATTGGCAAAAAGCTACTTATACACCCAACTCCTTTTTTACATGGCCGATACGTTTCTTAGAGGAGCGCGCAGAAAAAACATCGTGTCCAAAAATTCATGCGGCAACTTTAAAAAAATTGTGTAAAATGAAAAACTCTAAATAGTTTCCCAAAAATCGTGGAAAAGAAGTTATAATACAAGCCATATTACATAAGTATTTATGAAACAAAAACAATGCAATTCCATTAAAAAAATTTAATTAGTGTTTAGCGAAATTTCAATCCATAAGTACAAAATACAAAAATTGAAATTGAAATTAGGAATAAAAATCTACTTTGTAACTATGCATCGCTACTTGAAAGCAATCATGCACATTTATTACGGACTGGATCAAAAATGCTATCTTCAGTAAACACAATGTGTGAAATACTAGGTCAGATATGTCCAGCCCAATACCTTCAGAGCCGGAGCGTTTGTTTCGATTCGGAGGACATGACCCAGCCAAGATCCAAGTTAAAAGCGTGGGATGCTTGATATAGTAAATATTACAATCATTCTATAGGCAACTACCTATGTACAGAAGGTTATGAAAGTGAAGCAAAATGCATCCCACGCTTTTAACTCTAATTTGAATTATTCTATTTGTATCTTAATTTTTGTTATAATTCTGTTCTGAGGTAGTTGACTATGACTGATCGTTCGATTTGTTATTACTTCATTTTATCCCTTTGTCATTAAAATTTATTTTCTACTTTTTAGTTCGATTAGCAATAAAAGCGTGTTTTTTAGTTTCTTTAAGCTATTTTTTGTTTATTATGAATGATAATTATTGTTATCATTGCAGTCAGTGAATAAATGATTCGATATATTCGTGTTAACTATATTTAATTCCTTTCTTATCGACTGTGAGTCTAGAGCTATGCAGTTATCGGCCGTGATAAAGAAGTAATCGGGATGAAGAACTTATTTCGTGGAGGGAGCCTGAGAAACTGCTACCCCACTCCTGAAACGGAGAGGTAACAACAAAATATACTGACATAATCAATATGTTACATACTTTTTCCCATAAAGATCATTGATTAAAGGTCGAGCCTTGTTTTTCTGAATGAAAATTATTGTTTTCATTTAGTCAGTGATTTATAGTCCTATTTAATTGTGTTATATTTAATTCCTTCTTTACCGACTATATGTCCAAAGAAAGGCCAGCATTGGCCGTGACACAGAATAGTTACTCTCAGCACAGAAAAAGGAGGCCGTGGATTATATTGACACAATCAAAACGAGATGTAAAGTTCCAGTTTGGTTTTTTTAGTTCATTTTTGTTGTGAATTGTACTTGAATCGATAAAATTTTATAAATGAAATTATGGTCATGATAAATTCCTTCTTTACTTGCCAAAATTTTGTTCCGTAAAATAATTTCAAAATTTATGTTTTGATTATTTTATTGTAATTAACAAAATTACATCTTATATGAAAATTATTTCATCTTATATGAACATTGAATAGAGTAAATTTACGTGTATGAGACTTGTAGTATCTACGCATGTGTAAAGACTATACAAAGTGAGAATGCAACTACCCTGAAAACGTTTTAGCCTTCTATTCGTACTGCAGTGCCGCGTGCTCGAGCAAGTTCGAATTCGAAAGAGTAAGTCGTAGACTCCCGAAATCAGTAAGAGTAACTCAGAGAGTGCAGGCATGCGCAGACCGCGCGTTAGCTCTGTCTTTCTTACTCTTTTACAGAAGATCTACTATAAAAAATGAAAATATTAATCCTGGCAATCCTAATAAGGATAATGGAAAATTTTTATCAAATTATTGCATTGTCATCCGTCCTTGATAGGTAAGCAAAATTCCAACTCGATCAGATTTTTAGAAGCCAGTGAAAATTAAGCTCAAAGATTCCATTACATACAACCCGAGCTAATAAAAGTGTGTTAAAAACACGAGGAAGGTTCTGACACTGTCCGATCCGCGTTTAGAAAATCTAAGAGGAACACACATCCAATAAGGCAGTGTCAAAGCTCATCTGTTCACTGCTCTTATTACTTCACCTGTATAATTCCACCAAGGTGCGTCTTAGAATCCCAGTAAAACTTCATGAACTTCACAATGATAAAAATTAAAACCTTGAACCTAAGCATTACGCATCCCAAATTTTTCATATTTATAACAACGATATTAAGATCAGAATTCAGTTCCATTTAATTTTCTTTAACAATGTTTCAAAAGTCTCACAGATTCAGCTGAAAAAATTGTAAAACCCATAATTTATGTGTGTAGAGATTTCAGTGTCAGCCACTGTATGCGTTTAAATGCAGAATTTGTATTTAGTAGAGCATTGAATTGCTGCGAGCTGAGTTGAGCATGAGCAGAGCGGCTGTCAGTTGGCAAGTAACATGTCACCCCCTTTGAGACAACAAAAATAAACAAAATGCAAAATAACAACACATGGTAACATGCCCTAGCGCACACACACAGGCATTTGTGCATAGTCAGATATAAAAAAGTCGGAATTTCACAAGAAAAAGGCGTTGGAGCTTGTCGTTCAAACTTAGTTGTTATCTAGACTACCCTCGTTCGCTGGCAGAATGTGCAATACTTAAGGAGGTCGCTCAGCAGTCCACAAAGCTAAATACTAAAGCAATCCCCCAGTAACCCGCCTAATTTTTTTCTTTATGAAAATCCGACAACTTTGTTGTGCAATTTTGCGGTCCAGAGAATTGTATAAAATAATCACACACACACGCAAGTACGAGTACATATAAGTCCATAAAAGAATATGTTCTGTGTGAAATACACTTTTACAGTTGGAAATGCAAGCTGACATGCTTGTGTCTAATAAACATAGAATGCAAAGAGCGATTTTAATATTTCAAAATTGTATTCAACAGTTGGAGGGTAACAGACAAGGGATGAGATGGAGCAAAATTATGGAAAAATTAACACAGCAGTATCTAGTGCCCACTAATCACTAAGGGACTACAGATTTCTGTAACAAGCTCGGAAAAAATAAATTTAAGCCATAATTGCTGTATATTTTTGTATAATAATTAATTTAATTAAAATAAAAATTCTTACAATTAAATATCAGTCAAGAGGCTTCTATATACCTCTCTTCACTCTAACCCTTATATTTTACAAATTTACAATATTTGTCTTTGAAATATGTATGTAGTAACTTTTTCACAAAAATCTGTGGCTAAAAATATTCGTGCAGGTACTCATACTCGTAGAGTTGTCTCTGGTAGCAATAGGAGGCATATACCAAATGACGCATTGTGTGCGACATCAAACTTCCTTCAGTAGATCTGCAGGCAAAACACGCCGCTAGAAGCGCGGAAATGAGGCTCAACACTTAAAAGGTGGATCGGTATTTCAGCCCAGAGTCGGCCAATAATTGTAACCGACTCTGAACACTAAATGCACAGATGCAAGTACCTGTTGTGTCTTCGGACATAAACGTGACCCCAGGCATAATTTAGCCGAGGTATATGTATATGTACCGAACTAGTTTTTATCAATTTCAGTCTTTCACCAATTTAAAGCGTTGACGTTATAAACTTGGAAAAAATCCGGGAATGGTACTTGCCAGTAACCCCAGTAGACGAAAATGCACACACGGATTTTTGCAGTGGTCGACCTCGAAGCCTTCTAGCTACAGTTTTAGAAAGTAGCTGCTACTGAAACCATCTTTTCAACTTCCCCATGTCATGTGGTTAAATTTCCTTCAAATAAATATTTCATAATTGAAAATTAACACGACAGCTAAAATAACGCAGTGATATGTATGCAGACCCAATGCTTCCGAATATAAATTCACTCCTTTCTTATATACATACCTTACGTAAGTACACATATGAGTTCGAGACTGGTAATATAATTTAACCTAAACGCAAGCCACTTCCCTCTATTCTAGTGAAGTAGAAGTTTCGAAGCAGCAAAACTCCAAACACTCACGCAAAATTTAGGTAGCTCAGCGCAATCCGAGTGACAACGGCATGCAGCGGGTGACAAATTGCTAAGCAACGTTGCTTGAGCCCAAGAACTATCGAACGCGTGTTTGTGTGCGTGATTTATGTATGACTGTGTTAGTATCTGCAGGCGACACAACCATCGCAGCAATAACTCACCTTACCCAAAACTGCAGACAACCAAACGCTCTTCATTTAGCGACATCCTCGTAGTTGTTGGCATTTTCTTTGAGCAATTACCCGAATGGCTTGAGCAATAAAGTCGATCTATCGTCGATGCTGCAACCGTTGACTGCTTACTACTATCTACTTGCCACACTCATTGATAAATGTGCGAGTGCAAATGCGACAATAAGTTAAGAATTGTGGCAAAAATATCATCTGCGGGAGGAGGGCGTTTTCTAGTGCGACCAAGATGAACGAATTCCTAGAGTTTGTGTTGATATATTCTCGCATGTCACGATGATGTTTTATCAATAAAGTCGCTATGATGAAAAACCGCTATTGGATTTTTAATTAATCGCAACACATCGTTTACAATAGCAAACTCAAACAAACAATTACCGCATAAACCACTACCCCGTTTTAAACCAATTTATTACATATCAATTTATTCATGCAAGATTTCCATTATCTATACAAGCAGAAATTAGAAGAAAAAATTGAATTTTATCCATTAAAACTAGTCCCTTATAGTCTCTTGGACATATAGCCGAATCGCTATCCCACATATGGGGGAAAGAGAAGAAAAATGTGATCCAAAACCTCTTAGAAGTATTTGGAAAAATGGCCTTGTCATGTTATCTAAATCTGGTTAAGTAATTTCCACACCTAGATGACAATGGAATAACATAGAAGTTTAACTTCTACCTCGACTAAACCCTATCCCTTGGTCTAAATCGCAACGACTTTACTGGAGCTCAAAACGCCATAGAATGAAATACCAAGGTGTGACAGTCGCTAAAAGTTGTTTATGATGACTATGTCATACACGAAAATCTCAAGTACACTTGACTCCTTATGGTTACGATATTAGCTCCGTACAAATCGCAAGCGAAGAAAAAAAGCAAGAAATTCTCGATCTTAAAATAATTGCAATTTAAGTTGCGTGCTGGCTTATTTGTTAACTTGCACTTACTCTTGGACAGCATGACTAAATATTTAGAAGCATTAAGAGCTGCCGGCCTAGCCAAATGGGTTGATGCGTTATTCGTAGTGCGCGACTCGAAACCCCGGGCATAAAGCACCATATGGTTAGTAAACAATTTTCTAATAGCAGTCGCCCCTCAGCAGGCAATGGCAAACCTCTGTGTGTATTTGTACCCCGAAAGGTCCTCATAAAAAACATCTGCCCTTGGGAGATGACATAAAACCGTACCATGTACCACTGTTTTAAGTTTGCCCCATTTGGACAGTTGCAGATTTTCTGAAAAAACAGAAGATCAGTCGTTTTCCGCGAGCAACTTTTGTTGGATTAAAGTCTTCTTTACGGCAGCTGAATTTTTCCAACATTTCTTTACACCAATCGGCATTAGTTCCTTTTTAGACAATTGTCCAATTATGCCTTATCCGATGAGAACAAATGTTCTGACGACCAAATATTCATGCAATATTGAGTGTATGTTGGTCCCACTAATGCCCAAGGATGTCTCTGCTTCGAAGTACTCTTATGTCACTTGAGGATCTTGCGTTTACAATTGCACAGCATGGAAATATTGAAAAGCTGACTACAACTGCTCTTTGCATAAGGAATATGTGAATTTCGTACAAAGTTTGAAGCTTTGAAAAATATTATGGCAAAGGATTTTTTAATAAAAACATAACCCATCTTGAGCTAATTTAATTCTAAGGTACTTTCGTAAAATTCGCAAAATGCATATGGACTGAGAGATTTGGCTCATTTTGAGTAAAGTACAGCTTGCGATGTTTTCAGTACTTCAACCTGTGTGTTTTCTCACAGGAAATTAACATTCAGCTCACGAAAACGTCTGGTGGAGCGACTGTTACGTTCAATGACTGCGCTTTAATAGAAATAAACCATGAATAAAGTCTTAACGTTGCCAGATATTCAAAATATATGCGCATGCATTGAATTACAAAATTGACATAAATATACTCTAAATAAAGGGTGGCTAAATTTGAATGGCCGATGTTGAATGTTTGGGGTTATTTGAAAGAAAAGGTATACGTCGATAAGCCAGCAACAATTCAAGAGTTAAAGGATGAGATAATTCGGCACAATAACGGCATAGAACCTCAATTATGCCTCAGCGTCATCGAAAATTTGGACCATCGGACGGTGGTGTGCCATTTGGTCGATATTTTATTCCACACGTAATTGTGTCATACCAATATGATAATATAATAAAGAGAAATGGCAATAATTTCCTAAAAAAATTGTATTTTATTTCAAATGTACACCGGCCCTTGAAACTTAACCACCCTTTATACTAAACAATACTATGCAAAGCAAATTTTTTTTAGATTTATCCATATGGCGGCCGTCGTTGCCGAATTTGTTGGTGCGTGACTACCATCCGAAAGCACACAGGATTAAAACAGGTTCTATCGAATGATAGAAACGTTTTTTTAATGACAATACAAACCCCCGACTGTGTTTCCTCAAAAAAAAACCCCCGTTCGGAGTCGGATTAAAACTATAGGTCCTTCCATTTGTGGAGCATGCAGCATCAAGACGCACACCACAAATAACAGGAGAAATGGTTTTCCTCGAGGAATGGGGGTAGAAACCAGCCAAATTCGTCGAAAGTTTTCTACAAACTATAATAAGAGTACAATACCAAACTACTCGGCAGAATACAAAGATCAGCCTGTGCAATAACGGTCGGTGCAATCAGATCATGTCCTAGAGAGGCTCTCAATGCACTGACACACGTTATTCCAATAGACCTACATATTAAGAAGACGGCAACCATGAGTGCATTTAGGTTAAACGAAGCGGGTCGCTGGAGAGAAAAAACTTATGGTCATGCCAGTCTATTATTGGGACAAACTCAGTTAATCTCGGTGAGAACTGACTACATCGTCCCGACGGTAACTTTCAATAGGAATTTTGCCACTCTCTTTCCAACTAAGGAAGAATGGAATAAGGGATTCTCTCTAAACAACTTCGACACTACAGTCTATACGGATGGAAGTAAAATGGGCTGCGGTGTTGGAGCTGGTATATATTCTCACAGACTTAAAATTGAGAAATCTGGGCGTCTCCCTAATACCAGCAGTGTCTTCCAGGCGGAAGTACTGTCAATTGGGGAAGCTTGTAGGCTACTAATCGCAGATTTCTCTTTTAAGTGTAATATCGCTATTCTCTCGGATAGCCAAGCTGCAATCCAGACACTGGGTTCGGCCACAACAACCTCCAGAGTGGTGGAACAAAGTAGGAAAAGCCTCACCATCTTGAGTGAAAATCATAAAGTTACCTTAACCTGGGTCCCGGGACATCGGAACATTGAAGGTAACGAAAAAGCAGATGAACTGGCAAGAGGGGGATCTGCCATGAATAACGCTCTTGCATAATCGGTACTCACACCATTAGGTGCAGTCAAGAGTACAATTTCCCTAAAATACCTCCGAATCGCCGACTGTAGGTGGAAAGTCCAGACGAAATGCAAAATTAGCAGAACGTTATGGCCCACCTACAACCTCAAGCAATCGTCGGCATTAATAAGAATGAAACGACGGGACGCCTGGAGACTAACGGCAGTCATAACTCGCTTTTGGTCTATCGGAGAACAAGCAGCCAAAATGGGTATCCCTCAAAATACATACTGTCACAGTTGCAAACAACCGGAGAAAAAGGAGACAATCTTCCATTTCCTCTGTGAATGCCCTGCCCTATGGAAGGACAGAATGTTAACCCTGGGCCAATCGCTGTTCGAGAATCTGGAACAACTATCTGGCCTAGACGTTAACAACCTAATAAGGTTCCTTAACCGCACAGACTGGATATAGTTATGCTGTAAATAACCGTTAAACAAGTTGGTAACGAGGATGTGGTAACAAAATGGCGCGGAAGCGCTAGTTGGGTTCTGGAAGAATCACCACTTTAACCAACCAACCAGCCATAATAAGAGAATCCAAAAATAATGGTTTGTGAGCAAATAATTCTATTTTTTTACGTACTGTTAAATTTATATAAAAAATAGCTGTGAAATAATTTATGATTATAAAAAATGCAAAAATTTAAAGATCGTTTAAAAAATCGTCTTCACATGCAAAGTATGTACTTATGTGAGTCACTGTAGGTATGTATGGTTGTGCGTTAGGTTACTTGTCGATGCCGGTTATCGAATTTAGATTCATCGCAACAAAATCAATCAACTTAGAAAAATTGAGTTGTCTCAAAAAGATAAATTAATTCAAAGCACCGCTGAAGCTCGAACTATTTCAAAATGAAATACCAGAATTTGTCTTCTACAGCGCACGCGGAACAGCCACATCCAATTGCTAAATGCTTTCAATGCAAAAAAAATTGTTCGCCTCTCCACCACATTTATTTGTGCTGTCAAAACACCAGCACTTCCCAAATAAGTTACCTAGTAACCTTGCAACCAAAGAAACCGAAGAAACCAACCGTTCAAATGAAAGACAAGCAATCAGCAGCATTCGTGTGGTCAGCGCAATGTATCATCATCAGCATCAACCAACCAACGCAGCAGCCATCAGTAACGTCAATTGCGTTGCATCATTTCTTCTTCGTATCCTATGTGAGAAGCACATGAAACCGAAGCATGCAACACGAAACACAGAGTATGCAGCAAGCGACATCCATAGTCGCGGCGTGGGAGATAAATTACCGCAGCGCCATTTTCACTTAAATGAATTGCAGCTGTTGCTTCTCTTTAAAGCGAACAAAATACAAATGCATTGTAAAGAAGTTAAATGATGCTTGTCACCAACACTCTCATGCAGCGGCACGACGCACCTTAGTATTTATACAACATCCATACCTACTCATATAAGATACATACATACTATACATACTTGTATGGACTCGTATATGAAAGACTGAAAAGCACTGAACGATGTTGGCGTTGCAAGTGATACATGTGGTTGGTGCGGGGGGAGAGAGTTGGTGTGGATATAATGGGTAACAAAAGGATTGCCACAATAGCTTTCACTTAAATTATGTTAATGGCACTGACGATGATGAGAAATCTGGCACTAGGTTGATGCTGTGTCGTTTATGATTCTACAGATGGTGGTACGAGTACTCATTTTGCCCGCCACGATATGACGGCAGTTGCTAATGATAACAATAATGATGAAATGGTTTTGAATAGACTAGGTTATATCTTTATTAAGATCCAGTTGATATCAGAAGTCAGTTTCCTTCTTATAATTAAAGAAACTAAATTGTTTACCTTAAACAAGGTGTACAAGCTAACTATTGGTGTTCGCATTTGGAAAAATAATAAAAAATTGTAAAACTGGGTCGTACATGCAGGAATTCACATGGAAAAATAAAGTTTTAATCGCTGGACTAGGTAGGATCATTGAAATGGAAAGAATGATTTTACGACACAGCTTTGATGCTACTAAATTACTTCGATGCTATTTTATTTCATTTGCTGTGGCTATATTTTGGGCTGCAAAAATTGAAGCTATCACAGTGAAAGCAAAGCAATACAAAAGCGAAACCAAAGCTGTGCTGCCGCTTTCCTACGAAGAATGTTACAACACGGTAATTTAGAAAAGGCAAAAGGTTTGCTGTAGCTTTTGCTTCCCAAAGGATTTGACATCATA
Source organism: Anastrepha fraterculus (assembly GCA_037575425.1). NCBI lineage: Eukaryota > Metazoa > Arthropoda > Insecta > Diptera > Tephritidae > Anastrepha > Anastrepha fraterculus. The sequence continues at coordinate 174,785 of JAYXIM010048691.1, forward strand.
AGTGCTAATGTCTTATTTTTAAGTTACAAGATTACCACATTCATCGGAAGTCAAGTATCTTGGTGTAATACTTGACCCCAAGCTCCACTGAAAGCTGCACATAGAAAATCAAGTTAAGAAGGCCAACATAGCCTTCTACGCCTGTAAATCTATGTTCGGCAAAAAATGGGGTCTCAAGCCACATGGCATACTTTGGATGTACAACTCAGTGGTTTTGCCAATTTATACATAAGGTTGCCTAGTTTGGTGGGTAGCTCTTCAGAAGGGCTAAAACTCCACTAAATTAGAGAGAGTGCAGAGAACTGCATGTGTTGGCATCACTGGTGCCTGTAGAACATGTTCCACTGTTGCGCTCAACGTTACAACGCACTTACTGCCTTTGGATCTGCAAGTTAAATCCATTGCTGCTCAGAGTGCTATTATGCTGAAGGAGTTTGGCCTTTGGAAACAACTTCCTGTAGGACATAGCAGTATCTTGAAGCAGATCTCCTCTTCCTTCTGTGATATTCGCACCGACCTCTCCATCCGCAAACTGTGCTTTGAGGGTTGTGCTAGGGCTATCTTTCCGAGCAGGCAAGGCTGGAAAGAGGGGAGAGTTGGTGCGGATATAGATGCCTCTGTTTTCACTGACGGATCCAAAATGGAGTCTGGAGTGGGAGCGGGGGTCTACTCTAAATCAGCCAGCATCTCGCTCTCCTTTAAACTGCCGGCGACAAGCAGCGTCTTTCAAGCAGAGGTCTTCGCGATCCTGCAGTCATGCAAAATGCTTCGGGATCGCTGTTGGGAGGGAGACATTAATATTTTTTCCGGTAGCCAAGCTGCAATCAAGGCACTATCGTCGCCGTATTGCAGCTCTCTTCTCGTGAACTCCTGTAAGGAGGAACTTAAACGTTTCGGACGTGCAGGAAACTTTTCCCTCATCTGGGTTCCTGGGCACAGGAATATAGAGGGAAACGAAATTGCCGATGAGCTTGCCAGGAAGGGGGCGGCAGAACCGGATCCAGCTGCCCTCTTCTCAGACATCGGTATCCCCTTGGCCGTCGTTAAAGGGAAACTACACAACTTCTTTCTAAAAAAGGCGCAGGACAGATGGAGGTCTGTCTCATCGTGTGCCATTTCAAAAGCATTGTGGCCTCAATACGATATAAAAAGAACGCTTAAGGTGATGGGAACCCCCCGCCATTCAATTTCCAAACTCATTGCGGTGATTACTGGTCACTGGGTGATCGGCACTCACGCGGAGAAGCTTGGAATTCCGTACAACCCCCATTGCAGAAGCTGTGGTGATCCTGCAGAGAAAGAGACTGTGGAACACTTTCTCTGCAAATGTCCGGCTCTGGCGGCTAGGCGCTTGAGGTTCCTCAGCGTCCCCTTTGGGGATAACTTGATGAAATTCTCTAGCCTAGATTCCTTTTCTCTCCTCCGCTACATCAACAGCACTGGATGGCTGTAGACGGTTTTATCTCCTCCCTTAATCCTTTCACATGTAGTGGTCCACATTGTGGTATCAAAACGGCACGTAAGTGCTACTTGTAGTGTACCTGGGGTACTCTTGCCATCTTACCTACCTACCTACCTACCACAGATGTTGTTTAGGCCGAGCAGGTAGTAAATCTCATAGTTTTAAAGTGTTGCAAGGTTCGAATTACTGCACTCAATTTTTTTAGAGTTTCTCTGTGCTGTGCTGTCATTTCTCCGCTTCTAAAGCCACAATATATTCATACGAGTGAAAATTTTAAAATGTGTTGTAGCTGAGCTATTTGAAATAGCGCAGTTGATGCTAAGCGATAATTTATTTGTAATGTGCTGCAGCTTCGGCTGTTCAAATGTGCGCAACAAAGCAAAGCAAAGTCAAAATTGTATTCAGAAAATTGTTGGTTTCGCAGCACAGTCACAACATCTTTTCTGCGCTTTCCTGAGAAATAATTTGTGCAGTTCATCTTTAACAACTGTCAGGGAGATCCCGATGGCCGGGTAGGAGATCTCTGAGGCCAATTCAGTCCCCTTCCTAGCAAGCTCATCAGCAATTTCATGTCCTTCTCTGTTCCTATGTCCTGGCACCCAGGTCTGAGAAATGTTACCTGCACACCAAAGAGATTTGATCTCCTTCTTAAAGGAGTCTACTAACTTCGATCTGCACCATGGCGTCGTCAGAGCCTTAATCGCGGCTTGACTATTTGCAAGCAGGTTAATATCTCCCTCGCTGCCAAGTTCCCTAAGCATTTTGCATGCCTGCAGGATCGTAAAGGCTTCTGCCGGAAAAACACTAGCAGTATTCGGCAGTTTCAAGGAAATAAATAAATTGGCTGATTTAGAGAAAACCCCTACTCCGACTCCCGATGCCATTTTGCAACCGTCAGTGAAGACAGAGATGCAAGCTTCGGTGCGGATTCTCCCCTGGATCTAATCCTGCCTATTTGGAAAGATTGCCCTAGCACGACCCTCAAACTTGAATTTTCGGATAGCAAATCTCTCTATTCGAAGTTCGGAGGCATACAGTATTAATTGCCCGAAAATGCAACCATATCCCTTAAGAGATTGCCTCCAGAGGCCAACCTGCTTTAACCTGATTGCACTTTGAGCTGCGTCGATGGGAAGTAAGTGCAAAACCACATTCAGGGCAGCACTGGGGCAAGCTTTACATGCTCCAGTGATGCAAATGCATGCCGTTCTTTTCACCCTCCCCAGTTTAGTGATATTATAGCCCTTCAGAAGAGCTTCCCACCAGACCAGGCATCCATTCGGTAAAATTGGCACCACCAGTGCATTGTACATCCACAGCATGACCTGTTGAGTCCCCATTTTTTACCGAATATAAACGTATCCGCAAAACAAATCATACCAAAATTTAACGCCAATACTCGCATACAAATCATTGCAGAAGTCGTCTTTTATGTCGTCACATTCGAATTAACTTTTCTCTTCTTTTCTACCACAATATTTTTCATTCTAATTCTTGTAGGCAGACGACAAAGTGCACACTTTAAATTGTAAACAACCACTTGACACATTACTGTCCCAACAGCAATGACCGCAGGAGGTGTGAAAAAAGTGATAAGCTTATGTTTGTGTCAACTCTTGTGCTGAGTGAACTACCGAGCTGGTTGGATTGAAAAAGGAATGATTGCCTCTGCATTGTCAGCAGTGGTCTGACTCTTGTCTGAGGAAGCTGTTACCGCTGCTGCCGTTACAATATTCACATTTGGGAAATCAAAATAAATCAAACAACAAAACAATGTGGCAATCAAGCAACGCTTAAAGACAAAAGGCCGCAAAATCAAAATAGAACAACTGGAATTGAAAGCTGTAAGCAATACGAACAAGAACCGAAATCATTTTAGAAGTCCTGCTGTGAAAGACAGAATTTCTTATTGGTAAAATGGGGAAAAATGGTAAACATTGGACGCCAATCGGTTGATCTATTGTTCATTAGAAATTTGCAACTTAATTGAAGGAATTACCAAGTAGTGCATGTTATGCAAAGCGTTGGGAATACGGGAGGTAGCGAGATAAAAATATTCGATCCCAATCAACCAGTCTGAACTTACATGTGCATATTTTTTTCTGAGGAGTAATGATTCGGCCGTCGTAGTCGAATGGGTTGGTGTATGATTACCATTCGGAGAACGTAGGTTCGAATCTCCGTGAAACACCAAAATGCAGAAAAAGTTTTTTCTAATAGCGGTCGCCCCTCGGCAGGCAATGGCAAACTTCCAAGTGTATTTCTGCCTTGAAAAAATTCCTTATAAAAAAATATCTGCCGTTCGTGATCGGGTTAAGGCTGTAGGTCCCTCCATTTGTGGATAAATATCAAGATCCTTGCAACAAATAGGAGAAAGCCCCCAATTACATATATATACATATACTCAGTCCTGCCATAAGTTCAGTTACAAGTTAAGTCCGTTATAGATATGATGCTGTAATACTTTTTTTAATGAAGTTAGTTTTATTAATCATGTAAATATTAAAAAAAAAAATTATTTTCATTCGAAATGGTCACCTTTAGGTTTTACATAAACAGGCCGTTCAGCTCTTGCAGCTCGCACGGTTTCCATGGATATTGACGTCGCTGCTCGAAAGATTGTTTAAGCCTCTCCAAATTTCTGCGAAATTTTCGAAGGCCATGTTCTCCAATTCTGACCATATACTGGTTCAGACCTGGACTTCCAGACGGTCAATCTTCTGCGGTTATAAAACCAGGAATATTGTACTTTTAGCCACTGCTGGCTGGTTCTTGCTAACGGGCTGGAGCGGAATCTTGCTGGAATATCCCGCCACGCCTTCTAAGACATCCTTCTGGTACACTTCTGCCCCGGAGATCATCATGTGAAGATTATCTCTAATAAGTCTTGACATGGATCTGGTCGATATATTAATTTCCCCGGACATGATTTTCTGCTTTCTAAGAGGATTTCTGCGGATTCTTTCTCGCACGGCTTTTAAGGCTGAACTGGTTCGAACCATGCGAGGACGACCCCTTCGTTTTCTGTCTTGCGTCAAATTAGCAACTAATAAATCTAATATTTTATTTTCTTCTATTCCTCTAAATCAGGTATGCCCAGCGCTTGAGCTCGCGATCGAAAACAGCGTTTGTGCTTTCAGCATCAGCTGTCTGTCAGTTGGCTAAATGACAGCCCAGAGTATTGTTTACAAGCATGCCGAGAGTAAACGCGAAAAAAGAAAATCAGTAATGGATTTCAAACGTAATAGTGTAATTGCATTATATTTGGCTGGAAAATCACAACCAGCTATTGTTCGTGAGCTCGAGCACCTTAAAGTAAATAAAGTTTTGGTTTATCGTACCATTGCTCGTTACAATGATACTGGCAGCATCGCGAAACGTCATGGAAGTGGTCATCAAAAGGCTGCAACGTCACGTAAAATGGTTCAAAACGGGATGAAGCGACTTGAGCGAAGTCCCCGACGAAGTGCCAAACAAATGGCAAAAGAACTGAAAATATCTGACCGTAGCATCCGCCGCATACTGAAAAATGATTTCAAAGTCAAGCCTTACAAGATCCAAAAGGCGCATGATCTCACACCAAAGCAGCAACTTGAGAGAGAATTGAGAGAGCGCAAGAGTTGCTTCGCTTGGCCGAAAGCGGTCAGTGTCCGAACATTGTGGTTTCTTGTGTTATTTGTAAACTCCCAAAACGATAGGATTTATTTGGCCGATCGTTTATACGAGGATTTGAATTATCGATTGGCCACCAGGAGGCAGCACCTGCCACAGGTAGTGATTTGGGCCGCTGTAACCGCAGATAGTCGCTCTCCAATCGTTTTCATCGAGCTTGGCGTCAAGGTTAAAGCGAAATATAATCGGAAAAGTATTCTGAAGGTTGCTTTGAAGCCGTGGGCAGACAAACATGGACGTTTCAACAGGACTCGGTACTATCTCACAAAGTTCGAGTGAACCAAGAGTGTCTAAAAACAACGTTCCGAACTTCATAACGTTCACAGAATGGCTCTCAATTTCGCTAGACGCAACTAAACCGAACTAAAAGGTTCAGTCTAAAGTAATTTTCCAAACTAAATGTATGGCCTTTTTATTTGGTTATACTTCGAGTGCCTAACCCAAATGACCGTCGTTTGCGTCGTATTTTCCTAATTGGGCTCATTTAGATTTATTAATTAGATTTATTGGAAAACAGTACACAAAAATTAGACTGATCGAATGGACCAAATACCATCGAAGGAATTCCGCTCACTTAAATCCAAGTGAAAGTAATAAAATAGGATTTCTGGAAATGGGTTGGTTACGTCAAAAAACACCACACCCAGCCAAACTTCTACTGTTATACAGCTTCACATTAGGTACACTCTCTTGACCTATGACTTCCTCTTGACAGGGAATCCCAAAAGCAAATGCCTGCGGTGTTGATCACTTTTCGCGGCAAACCACCTACTAAATGAACACCGGAACAATCAAGGCCACAGAATCGAAATATTTAAGAACTTCAAACCGACCACGCACCTTGGAAAACCCTCTTTAGAAAATATTAACAAAATATATAACTTTCGAAAGAATGCAGGTCATTAAAATTTATCTCCATTCATTCATACTTATTCCAATGATTGGGTCGTAAGCCCTGGCATTTAGTATGCTTACTCCCACATCTTGCCCAACCGCTGCCAGAAGAAATGCACATACGCTCATCCCAACCCAGCTCTATCTGCTGAAGGGAACAAAAGCCCTGGAAGTGAAAGTACAAACCTCATGAAGAATCTACATATCTAACTATATTAGCAAAACATGTCAACCCTAACAGATAAAAACTCAAATGCTATTGAAGTATCTACGTTTTTAAAGCAACGTATGAAATACTTACATATACGAGTATATATTTGCATTAGCCAACACCAAGTCTTCAACAGAACTACATACTATACATAAATGCAAAAAGGAATTTAACAAAGTTTGATTGAATTTGACAGTTCACTCATAAAAAAATGCTAAAATGTATATAGTACATATGTACACTAGTAGAAGCCGAAAAGGAAATACAAGACTTTATGAAAAAAAAACTCTTAAAATTTTAATTAAATTTATTTTGAAACAAATAATTATAATTAGGTAAATGGCAACACTTCTCAACATAATACAGACACACCTACGATAAGCTGGAAGAGAGATAGTAACAGGTACCGGCTATCGTCTTTTTATATGGCAGACGGAGATCCAGTACCGTTGACGCTGCTAAAAGAGCTGATACCGGACAGCGAAGCTTGCGGCAACAAATTAATAATGGGAGGCGACGCAAGCGCCCATCACACTACCTGGGGTAGTTCAGATATTAACGAGCGAGGTGAGTCACTCTTTAATTTTATTATGGGAACCAAATTATTGCTCTGCAATCGCGGTAATGAGCCTACCTTGTACGTAATCGTCAGGAAGTTCTTGACATTACGGTAGTTTCAGCCTGTATTATAGATAGAATAGTGAATTGGAGGGTACTCAATGCACATTTATTCTCTGATCACAAATATATAGAATGCACGCTCCAGGAAGAGGTCATTCATCCTAAGGCACTAAAATTCAGGAGCCATAGGAAAACAAACTGGCTAAGATATGCTCAAGAACTAGCAACACGTTTGCCCATGGATCCCCCTTTCAACCCTTCTAGCATAGAGACATTAGATAACATGGTCAATAGACTGACTAATTGCTGCAACCAAGCCCTGCAGAAGGCTTGTCCAGCAGCTAAGCATAGAGGGAAGAATAAGCCACCCTGATGGTCACCCGAACTGAAAAAGCTACAAAAGAAGTGCAGGAAACAATTCAACAGAGCCAAACACTCCCAAAGTGAAAACGAATGGCACCTGTATTATGACCAACTAAAAATATATAAGAAAGAAATAAGGAAAGCAAAAAGATCTTCATGGAGAACTTTTTGTGGGGAGATCGAGACCACGGTAGAGGCATCTCCACTGAGAAAGGTAGGGTATCTTCAGAAGCCAGACTCCAGCTGGGCAGAATCCAGCGAAGAGTCATTAGACTTACTACTAAATACTCACTTCCCAGGTAATTTAGAGGAAGCGATAACCGCCAATATTCCAACTTGAGATGCGGTAATAGGTTGCGACGTCCTCAACATTGTCACAGAAGCCAAGATAACTTAGGCTGTAGAAAACTTCCAGCCATATAAAACACCGGGACCAGATGGTATAATCCCTAAGCAACTACGACAACATTATGAAATGGCTGATAACCATATTCAGAGCAGCATTACGACTAAATTACGTCCCCCTAAGTTGGATGGAAGTCAGGTGGTTTTCATAACATAGGCTGGTAGGAGCTCGCATACGAAACCTAAAGACTTCAGACCTATTTGCCTTTCCTCATTTCTATTAAAGACGTTAGAGCGATAAGGGAAACTTGACACCGTCGCTACTCGCGAGATCACAACATGCATACTCTAAAGGTAGATCCACAGAGACAGCATTAAATTCACTACTTTCAGAGATAGAGAAATCAATAGAGAATAAAGAGTATTCTCGGGTAGCCTTCCTAGACATAGAAGGCGCTTTCAACAACATCCTACCGGAGGCCATAACAAGCGCGATGACTGATTTGGGTATCGCCGAGGGCCTTGTGAAATTTACGGAACAGTTGCTACCAGGCAGGTTCGTAATTTCGACGTTGGGTCCCTCGACGATACGCGGATCCGTCAAGAGGGGCCCCCTCAGGGCGGTGTACTTTCCCCTCTGTTGTGGATTCTGGCAATGAATCAATTGTTGAAGAATCTATAGGAAAGGAGGACAAACGTAGTGGCCTACGCAGACGATGTTGCAATATTGATAAGAGGAAAATTTCAGATACCCTCTGCAACATAATGCAAAATGCTTTAAACGATGTAAGCCGATGGGCTGCATCGAGTGGTCTTGGGGTAAACCCCAACAAAACAGAACTAATCATGTTCACCAGGAAATACAGGATACCTGTTCTAAACTCCCCTACCCTTGAGCGAATCACATTGTCAATTGGGGAAGAGGCGAGCTACCTAGGACTAGTATTAGATAGGAAGCTCTCGTTGAAAAAAACGATTAATGATAGAGTAAAAAAGCAGCCACAGCACTCTATACATGCAAAAGAATTGTAGGAGCAAAATGGAGCCTAACCCCAAAAATAGTACACTGGCTATATACAGCAGTGATACGGCCTATCATGACATAGGGTGTCTTAATTTGGTGACCAATACTTGAGAAAAGAACAACAGTAAAACGCCTTGAAAGTATTCAAAAGGGTGCTAGTCTCTGCATAATCGGGACACTAAAGACTACGCCGCGGCAGCGATGAATGTCATGCTGCACTTATTACTGATTGAGGTCTACAGCAAACAGCTGGTGGCGAAATCGGCACTTAGGTTAAGACAATCTTCCAACTTAGCCACTAACAGAAGAGATCACGCAAGAATACTAGATGAATATCCTTTCCTGCATCAAACGACAGGCTTTTGTAGCTCACTGGAGTTGTATTTAAACACATCATTTACCACAACTTTCCCAACGAGAGAAGATTGCGACAATGGGGTAATGGACAATAGAAGCGGTATCAGCATCTATACTGATGGTTTCCAGCTAAATGATGAAGTAGGCGGAGGCCTTCATTCTGAAGGAATGAATGCCAACATCTCATTCCGGTTACCGGATCACTGCAGTGTATTTGAAGCTGAAATTTTGGCTATCAGAGAAGGCCTGCTAGCCCTAAATAAAAGTGTCCTCACCACAAGAGATATAAACATATATTCAGATAGCCAATCTGCCCTGAAAGCTTTAAAATCGCCTAATATTAACTCGAAAACAGTAAAAGAATGTATCGACGTTCTGACAGAACTCTCACAGTACTTTGTAATAAACCTGCTCTGGGTGCCGGGTCATAGAGACATAGAAGGCAACTGCAAAGCAGATGAACTAGCGAGATTAATCCAACCAGACAAAGCGAACATACCTATACCTTTAGCAACTTGTAAAATGCTTATAGATAAACACACTATCAGTGCTGCCAACAGGCTATCTATGGTCTCAGTTCCTGACCTGTGCAACTAGTAGAATGACATGGTCGGAATGGAATATGGGCCGCACAAACGGACTGTTGAAAGTAAACTGAAAAAATATGAGAAATATTCTCGTATGCCAGTAGACTGGGAGCACCCTATAACGACTATTACAGAAGCTGTAACGACATTCAAGAAGAAGAGACTATAGAACACTTTCTATGCAGCTGCATGGCTCCGGATAGAAGAAGGTTCAACATTTTAGGAAAAAGTTCCCTGAATAACTAGGCAGAAGTAGCCAATATAAAAATAACAAGTCTTGTTAGATATATTAAAGTCAGCCACAGATTGGTTCAATGAGGACAATGTAGAGGGAGGAGAGGGGGCAGCCCTGGTGGTATCACAATGGGCCTACAGCAGGCCTATGCGTGTCAACCGACAACTACTATACCTACCTACCTCACACTTTTCAATTAACGTAAAAACAAACTGTTTTCGTCATTTATTTTTGGTGCTTCATTTCTGGCAGCCCGCCATTTTGCGTAACAGCTTTGCATCAGCAATTGGCTGTGCTGTCAAGTACAAAAGAGTTCCTGGATGCGCTCTCGCATAAAATGAGATGATTCCGTATCTTCAGATGACTAATATGCATGGCGAAAAGATCTTTAGAGGTGTACTATGTAGCAGACACTTACTCGCCTCTGAGTGAATTTGACACAATCAGCTGATGGGCTGACTTGGGATGTGTTTAACAAAATGTATGTTGTGTTAGTGAGCCAGTAGTAACACACTAACATTTAGTAACATTTAGCCCTTGCACATATAACTCTTGCATGTATATAACTGCAAAACGCACGAATTATGCTGTTTTTCTTTTTTTTCAAAATTCCTAAATTTAATTTAAAACACACAACTTTTCAAAATTTCACACTTTGCTAACCACGTTTTTTCTTTGTTTGGTATTCAACTAACCATACCTTACACATTTCGTTATGCATTTAGTTTTCATTTCATTCTTCTCCCCCAAATGACGTGACAGCCAAAGTTCCACTAACAATTTTTTTCACCATCCTTGACTAATATGTAACATGAGCAGAGGCTGCGTTGATTTCTTCTTATATCACCAACACAATCTCAGTTTTTGCCTACCCCTGTTGCAAAGAAACCGCTGTCCCCATGATACATCAGCAAATCAGTTGATCCCTTCTAAATCGCTGAGAACCGGTTAACGGTCTGATGTTGACCACACCTTCTGAATTCTCTCCACGGTGCCTAATAAAGGGTTACGTGAGTAGTGGAATTTAAGCGAAGCAATGAGAGCGGCCGCCGTAGCTGAATGGGTTGGTGCGTGACTACCATTCGGAATTCACAGAGAGAACGTCGGTTCGAATCTCGGTGAAAAACACCAAAAAATTAAGAAAAAACATTTTTCTAGTAGCGGTCGCCCCTTGGCAGGCAATGGCAAACCTCCGAGTGTATTTCTGCCATGAAAAAGCTCCTCTCAAAAATATCTGCCGGTCGGAGTCGGCTTGAACCTGTAGGTCCCTCCATTTGTGGAACAACATTGAGGCGCACACCACAAATACGAGGAGGATCTCGGCCAAACACCCAAAAAGGGTGTACGCGCCAATTATAAAATAAATAAAAAAATGAGAGCTGCCGCAGTGTTCCAACGAATGAGGTGTGGCAATGAATGAAATTAGAACTTATCGTTTGAATATATCCTTCAAATTAATTAAGGTTCAAATTGCTTCCGCATGCGCCCTTTTTGTCAAGTTAAACTATTCTTATTCCTATTACGAAGTTATGGTTAGACGGTAACTGACTATATCCAACAGCTGTTTCTTTCGATTTGTATGCTGCTTCAGCTGAATTGGATTATAATATTAATGACCCTATATTTTCCAAAGTTAACTGTTTTTGTTATTAAATGCACACCGAAAAACACTGAAAATATCCTATTAATATGTATATTAAATCATTCGTTTCAGGGGTAAAGTTGTAAACAAGCTTAATTCAATTAAAATTTGTAAGAACAGTATTCCTACAAAAGAGTTTATACGAATATTTTGCAAAATATATAAGCGCATTGACATCCCAGCTTGTAACCAAACCAGTTCACCGAAAACAGCAATAGCGTTTCCAACAGCACACAACCCAAGACCTACATACTGTACATGTGGAGTAACAAGCACTTGTGGCAAGTACTCGAGGCCGACAACAATCAATCTAAAGTCGAGCAGATTGGCTTCGAGGAGTGCAACTTCTTTAGTTATCAACTGTGTTGAGTTTTTCATTTTTTGAAGCTCTCCACAAAATGTTAACAAAACAGATAAAAAGGACAAAAGGTAAATAAAAACGTCAACCAAAAAAGTGAATATGCTTTAGGGAAGTATTGAATCCGGAAGGATTGTTCGGCCAGCAGCACTAAAAAGATAAAAAGTTGCTTCCTTCTTTGCTCTTTCTATATGTAACCACTCATGTCCTCAACAACAAAAACAACAACAACGAAATGCAATGGGTACAAGTGACGAATTTCGAATGTGCACTCCAAACTATTTCTTTCTCATTTTTTCATTACAATTCTTTTTTATGCGAACGTGTATGGTCGTCCCTTTTGTCAAGAGCTCTGAAGAGAGTTGAAAAGAAAGCAGCAGAGAATAATTGTGTAAAAAAACTGAAAAACTGAGGAGCAACGGCGCAACGGCGCACCGCAATGGAACAAAGCTGCCTGGAAGCACTTTTGCCGATTCAAATTCAATTTGCTAGCAAGTGGCTGTTTGGATGTTGAGCTGGCTAACTGAGGAGTAGAGGAGGAGAGGAGCTAGGGACTGAGAGGCTGGCTGGCATTCATGTAGTTGCAACTATGTTGTTGATTCATTTAGAACTGCTTTGTCCTCTTCCCCTCTCTGTTGTTATCTTGTTTGACAACTTGTCACACATAGCCATATTAGACATATGTGTCGTCAGTTTGACATCAGACAATCCACCAACTATGCGCATTCGAGTTATATTTTTCGTTGCTGTTTAATTCGACTGACGTCTTTGTCAAACTACATTGAACGGAGCTGTTGAAGTAATTTTGAGCGTGGCTGGAAAACTAGGAAGTGTCATTTTTGTTTTTTTAATTAAATTGAAAGAACTTTTTTGAGCTTACCCAGAAAAAAACAAAATTTATGAAATTTAAAAATAAAATTTATTGAAATATAACAAATTTATAAAATTATGGAAAGAAATTTACTTCGTGAGATAACGCACATAAAAATAGCAGTAGTAGTCATTTTAGTTTTGTCAAGTTTGTCAACAAGTTTGTCAACAAGACAAGCAGAAGGACAAAGTAGCCAACAATCGCAAGTGGTCTAATTTGGACATTCACAGATTACATGAAGCTAACAAAAACAAATATGAGGCTTCCCAAAATAACAGGTGGAGGTCATTTAACACCTTCTGTGTGACGGACCCTCACTTCAAAGTATTTTCTTCAGAATTCTGAGAAACTACTTTTTTACGAGCGTAAAAAATATGCCATGAAAAAAGCTCTTAATAAAAAACAACATCTGCCGTTATTCTATCTGGATAAAATCGCTTAATTACACGGTATGTTTAATAAATAACAGAACTTTTTATTTAAATCATGGAACACGTAGATCCATCTATTAAACTTTGATCATATTGAAAAGGTAAAAGGGTCAGCTTTCAACCGCAGCCAACTTCATGTAAATCGTTTGACAGGTTAAAAAGTTACGCGCCTTTTAATTACAGTATGTTTCGTGCTTGCGTCGTAAAATCACAATGGAGCAAAAAGCAAATATTAAATTCTGTGTTAAACTTGGAAAAACATTTAGTGAGACGTACGAATTGATGCAAAAAGTTTATGGTGATGATTGTTTAGCTCGTTCAAATGTATATAATTGGTTTAAACGATTTAAAAATGGTCGTGAAGATATGAATGAAGATGAAAGACCTGGTCGTCCAGAAGCAAGTAATCGTGCTGAATTGGTGGAAAAAGTCCGCGAAATCATTGCTGTTGACGGAAATTTCACTGTAATAATGTTGGCTGAAGAATTAAGTTCATCTACTGTTACTATTTGGAAAATTTTGACTGACGATTTGGGTAAAAGAAAGGTTTGTGCACGCTTTGCTCCACACCAATTAAATGAAGATCAAAAAATCGCTCGTGTAGAGCATTGTAAAGACATCATTTCAACAGCTGAAAACGATCCAGATTTTCTTGATTCGATCATAACTGGTGACGAAACATGGTGTTTCAAATATGACCCTGAAACTAAGCGTCAATCTGCAGAATAGAAGACGAAAGGGGAGGCAAAAGCAAAGAAATTGCATTTTCAGAAGTCAAGAATCAAAACAATGTTGACCACGTTCTACGATTCCAAGGGTATTGTACACAAGGAATTTGTTGCAGAAGGTCAAACTATTAATGGAGAATACTATTTACAAGTTCTACATCGTTTGTGGTCAAGAATTGTTCGTGTAAGACCTGAATATCCGGAGGGGAAACAGCTGTTTTTATTGCATGATAATGCACCACCTAACAAAACCAAAAATTCTCGTGAATTTTTCATGCAAAAACATATTTGTGTCATCGACCACCCTCCGTATTCTCCTGATCTATCACCATGCGACTATTTTCTGTTCCCTAAATTGAAAACTGCCATGAAAGGTGCGTTTTATGATGATATTCCAGCCATTCAACATTCCCTTAGATGACATAAAAAAGTCCATACAGAAATTGGTTGATCGTTCAGAACGTTGTATCGAGTTAAATGGAGACTATTTTGAATAAAAAATACCTTTCAAACACAGTACGATACGTGTTTTATTCTACATCTGAAAAGTTATGTTATTTATTGAACATACTGTGTATGTGAACCCAAGTGTGATTTGAAGTTTGAAAGTGATTTTTAACTTTTTAATGAACTTATTTTTTTTAACTTTTTTCGACCATGGGTTCTCTAGCCTTGACACTGTGTGGGAGCTGACTTTCGTTCCCAACTCGTATAAGTGAACTGAAAAGAGAACGATCCAATTCTGATTTCCGATCTAATTTTAAAGTTGTACCCCTACCACTTAGCAAGACTCGGATTTCACTCCTCATATAAAATTATAAAGGATTTTGTTTTTACTGTTATTTATGCTGCTTTAATTGCAATAAATTAATTTCGAAGTGTGAAAACATTTTATTTAACTGTTCGTATACGAGGGCGGCCGCCGTAGCCGAATGGGTTGGTGCGTGATTACCATTCGGAATTCACAGTGAGAACGTTGCTTCGAATCTCGGTGAAACCAAAATTAATAAAAACATTTTTCTAATAGCGGTCGCCCCTCGACAGACAATGGCAAACCTCCGAGTGTATTTCTGCCATGAAAAAGCTCCTCATAAAAAATATCTGCTCGGCCAAACACCCAAAAAGGGTGTATGCGCCAGTTATATATTTATATACGAGTTAAAAAAAATGTAAATAAACTTTCCTTTTTTCGGCAAGGCAAGGCCTTCTTCACGGTTTCTGACCCATCTTATGGTACAAATGGCTCAGCAGCATCCAAATTCTTTGCCGTGTATTGAAGTGCTGTTCCTAGAAGACAAAATACCCGTTCACACCGCTCTGGTTACGAGAGGTATTCCAAAAGCTACTGGACTCACAGAAACTCACCACACACCCTATGCTTCTGGCACCCCGTGACTTTTTACCTTTTTTTCAAATTTAAAAAAGAAGTTGCGGATTGAAGGCGAACATAGAAAACCATTTTAAAGAAAATTCTAAGGGTACATTTTCCCGGTTTCTAATCTTGTCTTACAGATGGCTTGGAAGTACCTAAATTGGACATACGGATGGATGGGCATAATACTGATATCAACTAATCCACACCAATTTTCTAATATTTAACCAATAGAAAGCCAGCAGAAAAAATAGGATGAATTACGGATGAATTGGTTTCTCAAAAATCACGTGGCACAGTTCTGTTTGTTTGTTTATAATATTCTGATACCTTTATAATAATAATGTGATATATTTACATAATTTCAATGTTCAATTTACATTTCATCTCAACATTCATTACTTTCAAAAGAAATCTGGCTGTGTATGAATATTGGGAGGTGGTTTATGGGGAATGCCATATCCACCATTGGAGGCAAAAGAATTAATTGAAAACGCAATTGAAGTAGATATTTATGAACATATGTGCACGCATAAGCACTCTATGCTCATACATATATGTATGTATATGCCGATGTATAGCTTGTGTTCTCTTACCTTTTCTCTACTCACAAAGAACTAACCACTTTCCCCGCAAAGAAATTCATTGGTACCGAAATTGCTCGCTTCTACAGAGTCGAAAAAGTCTTTTCGTGTTTCTAATCAAACTTTCACTCATTTTTTTTTATATTTATAATGAACTTTATTAAACCAATTATGTACCATTTTGGTCGACCACCTTTTGACATTATTCCATCAGTTCATTTTGACATTATTCCATCAGTGTAAAACTTTTGTGGTTTCTCGGCGAAAAACTGCGACAAGTAATTTTCGCAGGCTTCTCTTGAAGCCAACTTTACTCCATTAAGGGAGTTCTGCATTGACCGAAACAAATGGTAGTCCGATGGTGCAAGGTCAGAGCTATATGGTAGAAGCATCAAAACTTCACAGCCAAGCTCTCCCAGTTTTTGCCGAGTCATCAAAGATGTGTATGGCCTAGCGTTGTCCTGATGGAAGACGACGCCCTTTCTGCTGATCACTTCTGGCCGTTCTTTTTCGATTGCTTGCTTCAATCTCATCAGTTGTTGACAGTAAAGTGTAGAATCAATCGTTCGAGCAGGCTGGAGCAGCTCATAGTGGATGATTCCTTTCCAATCCCACCAAACACACAGCATAACCTTTCGCGGCGTCAATCCTGGCTTTGTGATCATTTGTTGAGCTTCACCACCCTTGCACCATGATCTTTTTCGCACATTATCGTCGTATTTGATCCACTTTTCGTCTACTGTTACCATTCGCTTCAGAAATGGTTCGATTTCATTTCGTTTTAGCAAAGAATAAAAGATGTGAATTCGGTCCATTAAATTTTTCACAGACAATTCATGTGGTACCCAAACATCGAGCTTCTTTTAGTAACCAGCCTTTTTTATGATGATGAATGTTTAGTGCCTTGGCGATGTCATGGCAGCTTACACATATGTGACGGTCCTGGTCAATCTTTTCCATAAATTCATCGACTTTTTCAACGATAGGTCGACCGGAGCGAGGTGCATCTTTCACATCGAACTTTCCAGAACGGAAGCGAGCGACCAATCGCTACACGATTGTGCTACACGAACTGATATAGCATCGTCTCCGTAAACTTCACAAATTTCATTCGTGGCTTGCGTGGCATTCTTCCCTTTTTTATACAAAAATTTCAAAATATAGCGAATTTCTTCATTATTTTCACTAATTTTTGAACAGCTATAACTTTTTTTCAACTTCTCCGAATTTAATTTTTTTTTGGTTAAAGGAAGCTTAAAATGTCACCTTTCTAACACCATATGATATGACACAATGTGATTAGTAGCACCGGAGATAGATGACTCCAACGACATCTATTGACAAAATACAAAAAGACTTTTTCGACTTCCCAATATAATTGGCGCGTACGCCCGTTTTGGGTGTTTGGCAGAGCTGCTCCTCCTGTTTGTGACGTGGGTCTTGGCCGACTCCGAACTGCATATACTTTTTATGAGGAGATTTTTCATAGCAGAAATACACTCGGAGGTTTGCCATTTCCTGCCGAAGAGTGACCGCTATTAGAAAAAACTGTTTCTTCATTTTGGTCTGTCACCGAGATTCTAACCTACGTTCTTTGGGAATTTCGATTGCTAGTCACGCACCAACCCATTCGGCTACGGCCGTCATTCCATATAAATACTCGCATATTACACGGTCAACTCTTGAAAGTATCAATAAACCCTTTCAGTTCAAAACTGGTACTAAGTTCGACAAATGAGATCTGGTACGCCCTGCATTTATTTTTCAATAGTTCCGAAACAGTTCTAAATTCAAAGAGTTATATCTACGATAAATAAAGCTGCGTTCAAACTGGCACTGCAGATGGAGTGAAACACTCATTGGGTTCTGGGTTCGATAAAGACCCAGACAAGACAAATAATTTTCAGTGTTTTTGTAAGTTACTAAATTTGCACTTTATTACAAACACGAATACTTACTTACTTTCTTTGTATTTAACATCGCATTATTGCATTATCTTCCAGCTCGACTTCAACCAACAACTTACTACGCCAGTAACTCCGAGCATTACATAATGTCACGATCGTGTCTGTAAGTAGTGCAATTTTTCACATTTACTTTCCTGTTCTGGCACTGCTAAGCTCTGATGACGACAGCCGCTACTCTTAACATGAATATCGAACTACTTCTGAACCAGAGCTTCGTTTAGCTACATAATTCAGGTTTTCTCTGCAGGGTCAGCAGTAATTACATTTATAAATTTTGCAAACCGAAAAGCTACTTTCTTTCAAAATGCCCGACTCCAATCAAACTGAGGTTAAGGTTCAACGCTTATCCACATACTCGTATCGCACGTTACTGCCCCACAAGCTTTTGCAAACATGTGCTTATACTCGTATGTATGTGGGTACTCGTAATATTGGTCAGTTTGTTGGCTTTGCACGTGTCTTGAGAATTTATTTTAGAAAACAAGAGTCTTTGCGGTATTTAAATTGATTTTATGGCCAAATTACCTTAGCTAGATAACGTAAATACTGCAAATGAAAAGAGAGAATCGTTTATATTATACATTTCTACAGTAATATGTGTATGTATGTATATTTCTTTCCACTAAGTAGATTTGTATTCAATGGGTTGTCAATGCAAACATTTTAGAGAGGTCTAAAAAATCAATTGGCATTTGTTGTTGAGTATTGACATTTGTTGCTCAATATGCTAAATATTAGAAAAGCAATATTATATATTTATACGAGTATATGTACTTTATATGTCGGCGCTTACGTATCCATACACCCTTTGTTGGATGTTTGGCTAAGCTCCTCCTTGAATTTGTGTTATGCGTCTTAATATTTCTACATGCAGACTTTTTTCTGAGAACCAGGCAGAGAGGCAGAAACACACTCAGAAGTTTACTATTGCCATCCGAGGAACAACAGGTATTAGAAAACGCCTTTTATTATCAATTCGTGTTCCATACCCAGAGTGGGTTTCGAAGCCAGGCCATATCGCATCGTAGCTGCAACCAAACCATTCACTCCGATGACCGAAAGAATGTTAATATTAATATTATTCATACAGTTTTTGTTAAATAGTTATTGAAAAGATATGGTGGCCAGATAAGAACGGAAAATATATTTAAATGGTACTAAAGGCATTGATGCTGCTTCTTGAATTAAATTAAAAAAATGTTTTTGAATGCTGTAAAGATGATGTACAAATTTTTAACAAACCATTTAAAGAACTTGGAAAAATAAGTTTCATAAAAAGTTTGGGTTATCCAATGATCTAAATTAGGGACGGACAGCAGAGTGGCACGCTCGCAGCAGAGCGTGCTAGCAAAGTGCTAGATGAGGGGGCGACAAACTTACATCAGAAGGGTAAGCAATAGGCGTGTACGTATATTAAGCACTTCTGAGCAACGCATATGTGTTTGTAAAAAAGAAAGTGAAGCTTTGCCAATAGCAAAATGACCAGATAAGGGGACTTTATTCCTTGTTAGGGGATTTCGAAGTGTTGATCGTTCATATTAAATAATAAAATGCTTTTGGTTTTTTTTTATTGGAAACGCTTCTTTGAATATTAACATCATCTTTGCAAATTTATATTTTATTGACTTTTATAATTTTTGTAATCAAGAAGCATAGGCGATTTTATAATCAAGAAGTTTGAACATTCGCATGTCAAAGTTTCATAGTTGCTAAACTATGAGGAGAAAAATTTGAACTAACAAATCGGAGTATATTTTTCTTCGTTTACATATAAGTATGTATGTATATCGTATGTTTTAATATTAGTGCATTTTTTTAAAGAATGCTGGTCACAACAGCGAACAGTAATCTCAACCAGCCATGTTTTATTTAAACAATGCATGTTATACATTTGTGTTGTTAAAAAGGACAATTTAGTTACCTGACATTGGTGGGAAAACATGTTTCCATTGAAAAAATAAAGGATTTTTCAAAAAACCTTGGGAAATTATCTTAGCAGAGTGGGTATTCTTGGTGAGTACTTAGTTGCTCTCAAATTCAAATCACACGCATATGGCAATGCGCACAGTATGACAAAGTACACAAATATGATTACAGAAATTTGTTTTCATCCGCTCATGGATTTCGCACCATCGGTAGCAACGTAAACCACTTTTCGCCATGATACACCCATGCGTTCAGTACATTCATTAACACATTGAAATAAATCTTCAGCTTTAGTCGTCCCTTTCATTGGAATAATGTCCAAAAGTTCTTCACATATATTTAGGTGGGCATCAACTCCTCGGATAAAAATCGCTAATTCTGCTATGTCGGATATATCTGTACTTTTGTCAATTGCCAATGAAATGGCTGTGAATGATTTTATACGCTCTAAGGGGGAAAAATTCCTACTGCTTTTAATATACCAGACTCCACCAATTCGCCATCCGAAAATGCACGATTCTCACGAACAAGATTTAACGCGATTTCATAAGTTGCACGCTTTGCATCTACAACGTAATCTTCGCTTTCTTCGAAATTAAAAAAAGTTTTAATAATTTGAATTTTTCCGACCTTCTGTAATTTGGCACATGGCTTACCGCTATCGAATCGGGCTCTTCGTTTAGACTTAAGGATTTGTATATACTTTTCCTTTCTTCTCCTACATATTCATCATATTCACTGCTATGCAGCTCATAATGTCTCTTTATGTTAAAAACCTTACACACCACACGTTTTTCACATACAAGGCATTGTGATTCTCCGTCTACATATTTGCATCAAAAAGTTACATTCCACTTTGGATTTAAATTTAACAATGTTCTTTTATTTGAGGTCATGCTGAACCAAATGTTTTATATTTAATATTTTATTTAACTTTGTTTATCTAAATTAAAAGTTAAAACAGAGTAATGTATTACACATTAGAAATAAATTTATGTTTTTGTCGGCAGTTGAACACTGTGCACTTTGTTTTGACGTTCACCGTTTCAAATTTTTAAATAGAATTTTCAGCACTTTCACTGCATCCACACCATACAAATACACTTAATATTAGTGGTTTTTTATGCGACAATAATATGCAACTTACGGTCTCAAAAAATATCGTCAAAAAATGAAGAAATCACGAAAAAACTGATTTTATTTATGAAATGTCAAAACTTATGAGTAAGAGTTGCCGCAGTTGTTAAATGTGGGAATCAATTTTGGACGTTGTTGATTTTATTATTAATGATTTATATACATAAGTATATACTCTTGGTTTTTCATTTTTATTTGCAGTTGTGCATATCAGAGTGTATTGGATTTAGATGGGCAAAATTAGTTGTCAATCACATCCACTTTTTATGAAAAATAAAAGAAAAAATGGTATCATTCAGTAGCTAAAAATTCTGAAACATTTGACAAACTTCGGTAGCTGAAGAGAGTTTGCAGTTTTATAAAGTAATTTGCTAAAAAAATTGATTTTCTGGATTTCTTAGCTCAATTTAAAAAACATCAATTTAAAAAAATATATCCGATCTCAAAAACCAGTTAAGTAATCATAAGATAAGTGTGAATAATTTACAGATTCGTCAGTATATGCAGTGATCAATATTATTGAAGATTTAACTGTCATTGCTTTCCAATATGTAAGATTTTAATTTAGTCTCAAATGAAATATTTTCAGAGGCCTTAATCTTCTTTACATCTAGCAATTAAAAAACAGTATTACGCGAACTTTTGAAATGTTTTATTGCATGTCTATTGTTGTTTATTATCTTAATTAATAATTATAATAGAAAGTGTAATATGTATTTAATTTAGTTGTTGAAGAAAAATCTACCAAAAAACCAAATTTTTTAGAAATTTTCTGATATGAAGTTAAAAGTTGTCATCCCTGGTAAGAATTCATGAATAATTGCTCTCTCATTCAGGATACAAACACAGACACAACTCGCTCAATTTTTCTGCTTCTTCCCTGTGCTTTGTTATCCCCCTTCACCTAGCACTTTTAGCACGCAGAAGCACACGCTGCTGCACAGTGCAAATGTGCTGAGTTTGCCCATCACTAATCTAAATTATTTTGAATTACATTGAAGCAAGCGAAAGCTAAACAAATCTTTCCAGTATCTGGTTTTCACAATGGCGAAACTGCAAATTCCGTTTCAGATGATATCAATCTTTTCGCTGATCTTTCTGTGGCTAAGTGTGGATAATGCTGAGTCTGCTATTTTAATTGCTATTAATTATTGTGTCGAACGAGTGCCTTTTAAGCTTGGGATTTTGGCCATAAAAATATTATTGAGGGCATACAAAATCTCAGATGGTCATTCGTGGTTTTGCTCATAATTGTCCTATAATAGAGTCTATTGAAAAATAATTTTTTTGAGTCAGGCAATTTCATTGACGCCACCCAGATTGTCCGATCTTACGCCTATGAACTTTTTCTTTTGAGGTACCTCTAAAGTAAGGTCTATGAAACAAACCCGACGACCATCCCAGCACTAAAAGAAAATATTCGCGAGGTTAATAGATTCTCCATATCACTTCTGCAGCAAGTACGACGGAGTACCGACGCCAGATTCCAAGAGTGTATCCGCAGTAACGGTAAACATTTAGAGGAAATAACTTTTGTAAAATAAAATCCGCACTTGTCTTCTTTGTAATGGTTATTGAAATAAACTTCTATCATTAGTAACTCTTTTGAATTGTTAATTTTGCTTTTAGTTCCTAATTCTGTACGCGGACAAGGAAAGAGAGTGTACAGACACTGAACACTAGGCCGACATTTGTGGGGAGGCAAAAAAATCGCCCATTGCTCTGTGAAAATCATATTGTAGGGATCAAAATAAGAAACTTTCCCGAAGGAACCATACCTCTAAAACAAATTCTGATGCCCCCCAATTTCGGTTGAACTTTTTAGTTTCTTTTCTATAACTCGCGGGACTAAAATTTCGCTCTAGTTACTTTTTTCGTGAGTTGGCAGCACTGTTAATAACCAACACGTCAATAAGGTGAAGGAGTTAGTGCTCATAAATCGTCGGTTGACTGTTAAAGACCTTACTGATATGATCGGAATATCAGAAGAATCTGTGAAAACCATTTTGAAAGACCATTTGGGCCTACGAAAAGTCAAATCTCGTTTGGTACGGAAAACTCTCAATTTCTTGGAAAAAAGTCGTCGGCGTTGATGTGAGTGAAACAATGCTTTCAGACTATCAGGACAAGCTCAAATGCATCATTACGGGAGATGAGACTTGGATTTATGCTTACGATCCTGAAACAACCGACCAATCAAGCGAATATCGTGCTAAAGGCAAGGCCAGGTCATGATGAAAGTTTTTTTCGATTTTCGTGGTGTGGTGCACTATGAATTCCTTCCACCTGGCCAAACTGTTACGAGTAATAAGGAATATTATTTGAGCGTTATACTTCGTTTACGTGAAGCAATTCGTCAAAAAAGACCAGAATTATGGGCCAACAACTCTTGGTTTTTGCATCACGATAATGCACCGTCTACACCGCCCTCGTTCTTCGTGACCATTTCGCCTGATGTGGCTCCGTGTGACTTTTGGCTATTCCCAAAACTCAAGAGACCACTCCGGGGAACGCGTTTCGAGTCGATTGAGGAGATAAAAGCTGAATCGTAGAAGGTGCTGATGGCTATACCGGAAATGGACTATTTGGAATGTTTCGCGCATTAGAAAAATCGGAGGCATAAGTGTGTTTCATCGAGAGGGGATTATTTTGAAGGGGATGAAATTGATTTACAAGAATAAATAAAGATTTTTCATTTTACAACCAAATTCGCTTTACTTTTTGCCCACAGTATTATATATATATAATTGGCGCGTACACCCTTTTTGTGTGTTTGGCCGAGCTTTGTGGTGTGCGTCTTGATGTTGTTCCACAAATGGAGAGACCTACAGCTTCAAACCGATTCCGAAGGGCAGATGTTTTTATGAGAAGCTTTTTCATGGCAGAAATACACTCGGAGGTTTTGCCATCGACTGCCGAGGGTCGACCGCTATTAGAAAAATGTTTTTCTTAATTTTGGTGTTTCACCAAGATTCGAACCAATGTTCGCTCTGTGAATTCCGAATGGTAGTCACGCACCAACCCATTCGGCTACGGCGGCCGTCCAATTTGCACTTTTAAAGAATTAAAAAATACCTTCATTTTGTATAAAAGACATAATTCCTTTGTATCTAAACAATGTAGTCAAATATCAAAGGTTAAAATGAATTCATCTTAGAAAATTAAACAGGGGTTAACAGGCACTTTAGTGGCAATCGGCCTACGGGCTGGTTTCTGCACAGCGGCATTAGTCAAATTTAATGTAATGCAAGCATTGCCTGCGCCCAATTTCTGAGACCGAAACGTTGGTAGCCTTAGTAAGTATAAATCGTTATGATGCTTGTAAATATGTACTACAGCTACTATGTATGCATACTCCACTTTTAGGAAGCCACACTATGAAAACAATTATGGCGCCTGCACTTCGAAAATAGCATCGGTTGTGACCATAAAGCCTCCCCCCACCACCAACCAATAGTTCCGTACCAGTGCGAGCATGAATGAAAAACGATTTGTTAGACAACTTCTGTTGTTGCAGCTGTAGTTAGTGGAGCAGATAGCAAAAGACAATAGAGCATTGTCCATTGATTGCTTTTGACTAAATTGATTGTAAAATCGGAAAATACTCGCAATGCGGCAGAAACACTTGCAACAAAATTACTCAATAGTCCACAAATAAATATAGGTTGTGAATATGTATGGTTGTGTTATGGTAAACCTGGCAAAGGATATGATGGGGATAAATTAGAAAAGGAATCCTGTTAGGCCAACATTTTTTCCTCCTCTTGGACAAAATCATTCGAAAATCGGATTAAATAAGTGAATACTTGTACATAGAGACGCTCGTGCAGACATCTAGGTATTATGCGGCACATTTGAGGCATACAAATCTCTTCGTACCACAAGTGCCACGTGATATATGTGTAGTATACCTATATATGTATATATGTGCATTTCTGTATATGTAAGTGGGCTTGCTCAAGCCAATACTTTAAAATTGTGAGTCATTGTTCGATGGTGTTAGGACTGAATGGGATTGAAAATGTTCGTACTGCAAAAAATTTTTTTTTAAATCCTTCATTCATTCCAATTGTATGCTTTGTCTTGTCTAATCTTTGCTGCATTGACGACATGCAATAATACAAAATATCTCACATAATTTGCTTCTTCTATTGATTTATCAATCGAAAATCTACATTTAATTGGAGAAGGAAATGTGGTGTTGGTTTGCCAGATATTTAAAGGTGTCCTAGTCTACATACATTAGAACTGCAATTCAAAATGCCTTGCAGTAACTAGAATAGATTTATGGGCGGACTTACTACTCTCACTGCTCTTTAATGCGTTAATCCTCCCAAAGCATATTTTTAAATAACTTTTATTAGACACCTGCAATGCGTGGAAAAGATTTTATACCTTGTGTTGAGTAGGGAAATCCCGCGATAGTTTTTGTAGTTTAATTTATCGCGTTTCTTGTGAATGGGGAGTATTATTGCTGTGTTCCAGTCGCCTGGCAGAGTTTCATTGTTCCAGATCAATGTGGTCAGGTGATGCATTCTTTCAATGTAACTAGTACTTGCGTTTTTCAGGAGCTCAGCTATTATAGGTATTGTCTTCTCCAGGCGCTTTGAAGTTTTTCATATAGTTGACTGCATCTAATATTTCTTGTAATGTAGGTGGCTGCTCGTCAGGGTGGTCTAGAACTGTGTTATTGTTCGCATAAAGTATGTTAATATCTGTAAAAGCACCAATTTCACCAGCTCTCTAAAGTAATCGACTCACCTTTCTACTATCTCCTGCTCTTCCGTAAGTAAACTATATCACCATTTTTGTTCTTGCATATATTTGCTCTTGGTTGAAATCCGCGCTTTTCTGCCTTAACTTTGCTATAAAACTTGCGGGTTTGCTTGTCGTTGAAATTTATGCACAGGTTCTCTATCTCCTTTTTCATGTAATTTTTTTTTCTTTCTTTGGCACATTTACGTTGCTGCGTGCCTTTTTTCAATGTATGTTTCTTCAGCGGCACGAGTTTTCTTCAGCAACCATTTCTTCCTCGCTTCATTTCGCATTTAGGTCAATCATCCTCTTGCATTCTTTATCGAACCATTCTGAGTTTTTAATTCTAACTTCCCATCCAAGTATAGAATCCGCTACGGTTGTGATTGAATTCTTTAAGCATTTCCATTCTTCTTCTTATACTGTCGGATGTTTTTTGTCCCCTTAGTTCTTTGTCAATTTCTGTCTGGAATGAAGTTTTGACCCTGAGATTTGCTAGTTTATTAGTGTTCCATTTTATTCTTTTTGCTCCTTTAACTTTCATGACGTTCGAGAGCTTATGTCGCATAATTATCCTTACTAAGTAATGGTCGCTGTTGCAATTAGGACCTCTAAGACTGCGGACATCAGATTTGTTGCTTTTTCTTCGTAGGTTGATAAGAGCATGATCAATTTGATTTGCTTTGCTGCTTTCGGGTATCTTCCAGGTACCTTTATGTATTTTTTTATGTGGAAGTGCGGTGCTCGCGATATGTTGTCGTGGAGCTTGCGAAATTGCAGAGGCGTCTGCCATTATCGGACGTTCTCTCGTGAAGCGAATACATACCAGCTACTTTCCTGTTGCAACTTTCGTTGCCTATTTTTGCATTAAAATCTCCTAAGATCAGCGTTGTGTCATGTTTACTTATTTTGTTGTATAATTCTTCTAGATTCGTGTAAAATCAATCCTTCTCATTTTCGCTTGCGTCTTCGGTTGGCGCATATGCTGATATTAACGTTAGGTTGTTGAAAGGTCTTTGGAAGCGTAATTTGCAAAGTCTGTCGTTCACTGGTTCGAAACCAAGTGTCTTACATCTTATGTTTGCGTTGATCCAGAATCCTGTGCCTTTTCTGCCCGTTTTGTTTTCTGTGCCACTATACCACACGTCGTATTCTTTTTTACTAATTTTCCTAGAGTCCTTCCACCTTATTTCCTGTAGGGCCACGATATCCATTCTGCACTTTGCAAGTTCCGTCGCTATTTCGTTCATTTTGCCAGCTTACAGCATGGTCCTTATATTCCAAGAGCCGAGTTTCAATTAATTTTTCCTTTTTCTATTTATCCGGTCGTCTACGTTGTTTTGGGTTGTTATCCGATGCTTTTGTGTAGCTTTCATGAGAATAAGTTTCCGCTGAGTGGGTTGTCAGCCCTATGTCAGTGAGGCTGGAGTTCAGCCAAGTGGTTATAGGGTTATACCGCCCATATTCGGTCGTCAGTGCTTCGTTTGTTATCGACAGGATGTACCAGCATGTAGGAGAGGTCGACTGTTGAATAGGAGAGGCTTTATAATCGCTTCACTACTCAATTAACACCCCCGTTATTATTTATAGTATATGTTAAACATGAATGGGTAAATTTGGGCATACAAGCGAATTTTTGTCCTGTATTTGTATGTAAATCTCCAAAACTAGTCCGAAGAATTTTCATAGGCTTTCAGCTCGAGCGAGTTTAGAGTAATAGATTGGCTTTATTCATCAAAAGAGACCGGTAGAAAAAAAAGACAACCTAATTTTACTTTTTACCTAGCCCACGATTGACATCCGCCGAACAAATAAAATATTTTAAACTTCAAGCTTCTTGCCGCTGAATTGGACTCATTTGTATATACTTATTTAGATTAACAAAAACCTTGTAATCAATGCTCTGAACTTTGTATAAAATTTACGAAAATTTAAAATATTTTAAAAAACTGTTTTCAATATTTTAAAGTTTTTGAACAGACGCTTTAGAAAATGACTGGCTATGCTGTATAACAAAGTGTAAGTTTGAAGCCACTCAAAAGTCGCTTTGATTTTTCAGAACCCTTTTTGCTTACAATGTTGGGAATTTTCTTGTTTTCTTTTTTAAAAAGTTTATTACAAAAATCACCAAAAATTAATCACAAAATCTTAGGAAAGCAAGAGGTTGAAACTAAGAGTTCAAAGTATTAGCAAAATTATATTTCTCTAAAAAAATATCAATTGATATACAACTCGAGACCTTATTTAATTCACCAAGTGCAGAATATTATAATTTTTTCGAGCAAAAACATAAAGGACAATGAGAGTACAGTTCTTCTAACTTCTAAGGCTTATTAGAAGCATACGAGAGTTATGAGAAGACGTAGGCACAGAAAAATTCAAAGGTCACAAAACAAAATGTGAAAATTGCAAAGAATCAGCGTAAAACAACTACCGACATCGCTAATTATTAAAACAAATAGTAAAAGGCCTGAATACTACCCTGAGGAACCCTGAAAAAAAGCCAAGAAAGATTTCGGATAAGTGCCAACAATGGTGTCAACACACAGAAACGAATGAAATCCAAAGTAAACTTAACAACTACTAACTAAGATATAGCAAGACACCGCTAAGTCAGAAACTGTATCTTTTGTTCAACAATATATTCAAGCACTTTAGAAATTGTTGAAAGCTTAGCATAGGTCCATAATTATAGACCTTATTTTATTGGGCAAAAGGTAAGGTGAATTTGGTTGTAAAATGAAAAATCTTTATTTATTCTTGTAAATCAATTTCATGGAGGATGGTTCCATGTGTAGAAGTCCACGCAAGTGGGGAAAGTTACTGATCGCCATTCACTTGGGAATGGCCAGGACGATTCTTCTGCATATGGTTCAAGCAGCTCACAACGGCCGGGATTAGCCCACGTATCCTCTAGGTAGCTTCCGAACACCCGTTCGGGAGTGAGCTAAAGTGAGAAGGCGAAACATTCCAGGATAGCTGGTTGTGCGTTGGGTTTGGGACCCGCCACTTAAAAATCGCCCCCAATGAAAAGTTTTAAAAAGCCTCGGATGAGACCTCCCTATATTGATGACGACCCCTGCAAACGAACTAAGGATTATGATTTGAGGGCATGCACCTGGAATGTCCGGTCCCTTAATGGGGAAGGTGCCTCTGCCCGGCTGGTTGATGTCCTCGTGAGAGTAAAGGCTGACATCACTGCCATCCAAGAGATGCGATGGACGGGGCAAGGAAAGAAAACCATAGGACCTTGCGACGTCTACTACAGCTGCCATGTAAAGGAGCGCAAATTCGGTGTCGGATTTGTTGTGGGAGAGAGACTTCGTCGCCAAGTACTGTCGTTCACTCCGGTGGACGAGCGTCTCGCAACAATCCGCATCAAAGCCCGTTTTTTCAACATATCGCTAATTTGCGCCCACGCCCCGACGGAAGAGAAGGACGACGCGACCAAAGATTCCTTCTATGAGCGCCTGGAACGTTCCTATGAGCGCTGCCCCCGCCACGACATAAAAATCGTGCTTGGCGACTTCAACGCCAGGGTGGGCAAGGAGGGAATTTTTGGTCCAACAGTCGGAAAATTCAGCCTGCACAACGAAACATCCGGTAACGGACAGAGGCTGATCGACTTCGCCGGGGCCCGAAACATGGTAGTCTGCAGCACCAGATTCCAGCATAAGAAGATTCACCAAGCCACCTGGCTGTCTCCTGATCGAAAAACGCGAAACCAGATCGATCATATTGTGATAGATGGAAGACACGCTTCTAGTGTATTAGATGTACGTACGATCCGAGGACCCAACATCGACTCGGATCATTACCTTGTTGCAGCCAAGCTACGCACCCGCCTCTGTGCAGCAAAAAACGTACATCTACCTACGCAAAGAATGTTCGACATCGAAAAGCTGCAATCACAACAAACAGCCAGAAGATTCGCCACTCGACTCTCACTCCTGCTCTCGGAGAGCACTGCCCAACAACCCGGCATGCGCGAGCAATGGAGCAACATTTCTCGTTCCCTACGTACCGCCGCCGAAGAAGAAATCGGATTCCGGCGAGCCCGAAAAAACATCTGGTACGACGAGGAATGTCATGCTGCCGCAGAAAGAAAGGATGCCGCCTATAGAGCCACGCTGCGATCGGGCGCAACGCGAGCCATGTGGGATCGCTACAGAGAGCTGAAAAAGGAAGAGAGACGTATTATCCGAAAGAAGAAACGAGAGGCCGAAATACGTGAGTGCGAAGAGCTTGAGATGCTGGCCAACAGGAACAACGCCCGAAAATTCTACCAGAAAGTTCGGCGGCTTACAGAAGGTTTCAAGACCGGGGCGTTTTCCTGTAAGA
The DNA here is from genome assembly GCA_037575425.1 of Anastrepha fraterculus. Taxonomy (NCBI): domain Eukaryota; kingdom Metazoa; phylum Arthropoda; class Insecta; order Diptera; family Tephritidae; genus Anastrepha; species Anastrepha fraterculus. The sequence continues at coordinate 204,668 of JAYXIM010048691.1, forward strand.
ACAAAGACGGCGAACTGGTGACTGACGTACAGAGCAATCTTAAATTATGGAGGGAACACTTCTCGAACCTATTAAACAGTGACAGCTGCGCATGTCACCGAGAAAGTGAAGATCCCGATACCCCAATCGTTGACGACGGAATTGTCGTCCCGCTACCCGATCATGACGAGGTGAGAATAGCGATAATGCGGCTAAAGAACAACAAAGCCGCGGGCGCCGACGGACTGCCGGCTGAGCTATTCAAACATGGCGGCGAGGAGCTGGTAAGGTGCATGCATCAGCTCCTATGCAAAATATGGTCGGATGAAAGCATGCCTGCCGATTGGAATTTAAGTGTGCTCTGCCCAATCCATAAGAAGGGCGATCCTGCAATTTGTGCCAATTACCGCGGGATTAGTCTTCTAAATATCGCCTATAAGGTTCTAGCGAGCGTATTGTGTGAAAGGCTGAAGCCCACCGTCAACCAACTGATTGGACCTTATCAGTGTGGCTTCAGACCTGGAAAGTCTACCATCGACCAAATATTCACAATACGCCAAATCTTGGAAAGACCCATGAAAGGAGAATCGACACACACCATCTTTTCGTCGACTTCAAAGCTGCATTCGACAGTACGGAAAGGAGTTACCTGTATGCCGCGATGTCTGAATTTGGTATCCCCGCAAAACTAATACGGCTATGTAAGATGACGTTACTCAACACCAGCAGCGCCGTCAGAATTGGGAAGGACCTCTCCGAGCCGTTTGATACCAAACGAGGTTTCAGACAGGGTGACTCGCTGTCGTGTGACTTCTTTAACCTGATGTTGGAGAGCATCGTACGAGCCGCAGAACTTAATCGCTCAGGCACAATATTTTATAAGAGCGTACAATTGTTGGCATATGCCGATGATATCGATATCATCGGCCTTAACAACCGCGCTGTTAGTTCTGCCTTCTCCAAACTGGATAAAGAGGCAAAGCGAATGGGTCTGGTGGTGAACGAGGACAAAACGAAGTACCTCCTGTCTTCAAACAAACAGTCGGCGCACTCGCGTATCGGCACCCACGTCACTGTAGACAGTTATAATTTCGAGGTTGTAAAAGACTTCGTTTATTTAGGAACCAGCACTAACACCGATAACAATGTCAGCCTTGAAATCCAACGTAGAATCTCTCTTGCCAACAAGTGCTACTTTGGACTAAGTAGGCAATTGAGCAGTAAAGTCCTCTCTCGACGAACAAAACTAACACTCTACAAGACTCTCATCATGCCCGTCCTAACGTATGGCGCAGAAGCTTGGACGATGACAACATCCGATGAAGCGACGCTTGGAGTGTTCGAGAGAAAGATTCTGCGTAAGATTTTTAGACCTTTGCACGTTGGCAACGGCGAATATCGCAGACGATGGAACGATGAGCTGTATGAGCTTTACGACGACATAGACATAGCGCAGCGAATAAAGATCCAGCGGCTACGTTGGCTGGGTCATGTCGTCCGAATGGATACAAACGCTCCGGCTTTGAAAGTATTCGATGCGGTACCAGCTGGTGGTAGCAGAGGAAGAGGGCGGCCTCCTCTGCGTTGGAAAGATCAGGTGGAGAAGGACTTGGCTTCACTTGGTGTGTCCAACTGGCGCCGGTTAGCACGAGAAAGAAACGACTGGCGCGCTTTGCTAAACTCGGCCAAAATCGCGTAAGCGGTTATAGCGCCAATTAAGAAGAAGAAATCAATTTCATCCCCTTCAAAATAATCCCCTCTCGATGAAATACACTTATGCCAACGATTTTTCCAATCCCCGAACATGCCAAATAGTCCATTTCCGGTATAGCCATCAGCACCTTCTTCGATTCAGCTTTTATCTCCTCAATCGACTCGAAACGCGTTCCCCGGAGTGGTCTCTTGAGTTTTGGGAATAGCCAGAAGTCACACGGAGCCACATCAGGCGAATACGGTGGTTGCGGAACGATATGCGTGGAATTTTTGGCGAAATTTTCATGAAGAACGAGTGCAGTGTGAGACGGTGCATTATCGTGTTGGCCCATAATTCTGGTCTTTTGAGACGAATTGCTTCACGTAAACGACACATAACGCTCAAATAATGTTCCTTATTAACAGTTTAGCCAGATGGAAGGAATTCATAGTGCACCACACCACGAAAATCGAAAAAAAACTGTCATCATGACCTTTATTTTTGAACGACTTTGTCGTGCTCTTTTCGGTCTGGCCTCGCCTTTAGCACGATATTCGCTTGATTGGTCGGTTGTTTCAGGGTCGTAAGCATAAATCCAAGTCTCATCTCCCGTAATAATGCATTTGAGCTTGTCCTGATAGTCTGAAAGCATTGCAAAGCAAAGCACATCAACGCGACGACTTTTTTCCAAGAAATTGAGAGTTTTCCGTACCAAACGAGATTTGACTTTTCGTAGGCCCAAATGGTCTTTCAAAATGGTTTTCACAGATCCTTCTGATATTCCGATCATATCAGTAAGGTCTTTAACAGTCAACCGACGATTTTTGAGCACTAACTCCTTCACTTTATTGACGTGTTGGTCATCTGTTGACGTCGATGGTCGTCCGGAGCGCTCCAAGTCATCAACACGTTCTCGACCCTCTTTGAAGTCTTTGTACCACTTATAAACATTTTTCTGCGACATGGTCGAATCACCAAATGCCTTCGGCAACATGCTAAACGTTTCCGCAGCCGAAATTTCATTCCGCAAACAAAATTTGATGGCACTTCTCTGCTGAATCAAATCAGACATTGTAAAAATCGAAAAATGCACTCTTGGTCGTTTGGTAAACACAAGCGTAAATATATTACTGATAATGACATTCACATGAAAGTTGGCCCAGATGTTATTAACAGTGCCGCCAACTCATGAAAAAATTAACTAAAGCGACATTTTAATCCCGCGAAGTTTGACAAATAAATTCCCCTTACATTTTGCCCATAGTAGTATACATATATAGAGGAGTTCATCCAAACAGTTAAACTCTTTGAGATATTTCTGATATTCTGCTAAATGGCTCTGGCTTTTCGGTTCTTTAAGCCTTTTAGTTTGCAATTATACAATAACAATTTATAAGACCTTTTATTTAAAATTGGAATGTTATTCTTACAAAATTCCAGAAGAACTGTTTTAAAAGTATGATGAAACATCATAGGAGGCAATTTAACAATAAAAAGTTACAAGATTTGCAATTAACTAAAATGTTGCCATGAAAAGCAGAGGACGGAAAGTTACAAAACATTATAATGTCCAGATGTATCTAAATATGTGTTTTAAGTGTGTACTAAGTATAAGCTGGTATTTTAACTGTTATTTTGCTGATACATGGCCCGACAACTGACATTTCGTAAGACATCGCCACTTGCTAACATGAAAAAGATAGAACCCACTGGAGTTGAGCTGAAAAGTAAACTGGCATATTCTTAGTTCACAACTGGTATTTTTGCCGGCAAGGCATGTGCATCATAAGTGATACTCATATCAAACGAGTAGGCCATCGTCCAACCCTTTAAGTTGGAAACGTTTTTAGTCAACAAGATTTGCTGCCACCAGCAAATGAAATGAAAAGTTTGCAGTGTAAGCACTTTGACTTTGACTTTTAAATTAAATTCAAATGCTTTTGCCTATTTATTGTAAACAGCTGACCAAATTGCAAATCAAGCTGATGATTTTGCAGTATGCTTTTATTAGTCACTTTGTAAGTAGACAATTTTATAAAAATGCCTTTATTGTAATATAAAAAGTTAAAATAAAAGTGACTTACATTAAATTTATAATTGTATAATATTTCTGGATTATTGTAAGCTGTAACTTCTGTTATCTTTCTACTTTATTCCAGTATGGTCTAAAGAGGTTTCCATGCAAATAAGTTGGTCATGACAAGGCCAGCTACGTAATATGTCTCGAGCTAAGGTTACCAGGCAGTGTTGAAGAACATTTAGCAAATAATAGGGTCGGAAACCAGCTTCTATACCTCATGCAAGATGCTGTAGGTGGCATTCGGACCATAGCTAAACCTAAGGTTTCAACGCTGAATATGGTGCAGAGAAGCATATGTGTAAATATAAAGAGCTTGTTCAAGAGCTGTTCTGGTATGTGTTTTGTTGAATGTGATTTCTCTGGTTCTGCATCAATTGGCTTAATTCCGGACTCTGGGCTTTTTGATGGCGTAATACCTCGAAGCTAATGGCTTTTCAGTCGCAAATTTTCACAATAGTCAGTGCAGCGGAATAAATGATTGGAGGAGATAGTACGGTTGCCAGATCAGACGCTGTAATTAATGGTGGATGAGAAATATGCCCGCATCTTCTATCCAGGAATGTGAGCTCAGCTAAGCTCCTTCGCAAAGAAGAACAAACTTGAACTTATATGGAAGAAAAAATATATATTTAAAGTGGTGATACTTACATAAACATAAATATTAAAATAACCTGGAAAGGAAAAGAAAAATAATACTTTGAAAAGGAAAATAAATAAATTGACACTTTTAATTGTTATCGCTTTGTGAAGTAGTGACGAATTTATGATTCCCGGTCATTTTCCCGAATCGAATTTCCCGAATGCCGCTGTCCCGAATGTCTAAAATTCCAAATAACCAAAATCCCGAATGCCATTTTCCCGAATGCCAGTTTCACGAATGGCTATGTCCCCGAAAAATAAAAATTTTTTTTTATTAGTAATAAAGGATTTACTGCAATAAATTTTTGTAAAAGTGAACATATACATATTTGTAAACCAATTAGAGCACAATATTATAAGAAATTGCTTTTAAATAGTCCAATACTCTGTTTTCTCTTCTATAATTATCGTAGGAAGCTGTGATCGCTTTTAATATTTCTCGTGCTGGTTCCATTGTGATACGAATATATGTAGAATTAAAATATAAAAATGTTCAAACACTAAAAATTTTATACAAAAATGTCGAGAACAAACAGAAGTTAAAAAGTAGAATGACAGTTGCATTCGTTTCTATGGTAACATTATTCTTCTGTTGGAACCATTTATGCGTCAATTATTTAAAAATATTCGGTAAATTAGTTATTCGGGAAATTGGTTTTCGGGAAATTGGTTTTCGGGAAAAGGATTCGGGAAACTGGCATTCGGGAAAATGGCATTCGGGATTTTGGTTATTCGGAATTTTAGACATTCGGGCCAGCGGCATTCGGGAAATTCGATTCGGAAAAATGACCGGATACCCGAATTTATAGTGGCCTTTATATTTATAAAGTACTCAATATGCATTAAAGCCCTCGCCTCATTTGAAATGGGGTTTTGGGTTTTTCTTTAAAACTGTGTAAAACAGAAACGAAGAAGGATTTTTTAATTTTTGTTTTCAGTATTTTATTTTTTAATCTATTGTTAAACAATAAAAAAAAATTTTCCCATATGGGGTTCGTTCAAAACATGGTCTTCCAAAAAAAGGTATGTCGCTGGCGAAACGGATTCCGGGACTCACAGGTGTCTGAAATCAAAAAGACAAAAAGGTTCTTGTTCAGTAAGAATGTCGTTATCGTGTGAACGAAGATCTTAAAAAAAAAAAAAATTTGGAAAAAAACGTTTTTTGGCCCTTTTTTCACTTAAAAAAAAAATGTTCCAAATGATTCACACGATAACGACATCAATTCTACGCTTCATTTAAATTTAGTTCATCACATTCGGTTCAGTAGAACCGGCTATATCTCTGTGCTCATTGTCCATTTGAAGACCATTTCTTTATTTTTAACAATGGATAAAAAAATAAAATGCTGAAATCATGAACAAAAAATCTTTTTTCGTTTCCGTTTTACACGCTTTTAAAGAAACACCCAAAAAAACACCATTTCAAATGAGGAAAGGGCCTTAAACGGTGTTTTTGGCACGCCCTCCACACTAAAATTGGCACAAGTAAATATTTTAGCTTTCTCTAAGTTCGCTTGGTAAAAGCGTACAGTGCGCCTCTGAAGATTTTGCTGCTTTGAAGTCATTTTCGAGAATATTGTAATGAATGAATCTTGCCCTAAACAAGGAATGGTCTACTTTTTATGACTGCTTTGTTGGCCTTAATGGGCGTAAATTCAGTCGGAGGTTTGACCTTTCCTGTCGAGGAACGCCCACTAGTACAAACATTTTTTTTATCATTTGATATTTTGTCACACTGCGTATTGCAAAAGAGTAAGCAGATGACCATTATAAAGTATTCGATAAAAGGACATCCTGTGGATAATTTATAGAGCTTTACACGATTTACAGACGCGGCTCCGATACGATCCATTATTGTGATTTACTATATAAGTAAATTTATTTTTCTCAACCTATTTAAGTAAACATTGAATATCTCTAATAAAGGGTTTATATCTCGCAAGCCACAATACCTTAATCTGCTCGGCTGTCTAAAATTTAAGAACTAGCGCACATGCAACATTATCAGCACATAGAGAACATACGAAGGTCAACCGGTTGCTGCGTACTGCACATAAGTTTTGGATAGGCCGCGTGAGCCGCCGAAGTACTCGCTCGTGACACGTGGCTCGTAAAATTTCCACATAGACGCACATTTATACTAGCATACATAAAACAAAACAAATATATGTATATATAAGTAGGAACGTGCTATTCAACTGTCAGAATAACAAAGTGAAATTAACAGAAAGGTTATTGGTTGAGCCACGCGTGCCTAAAATCTATACCATAAATATATACATAAAGCGGAAAATCAGTGATGCTTCTACGTTTGCGTTATTGTACTAAAAAAGTCGAAAAGTAAAAACCGGACCAAACAATGTGAATTTTTGAGTTCTGACAAGTTCGTTTGGGCTTTAAAATATGCGTATATGTGCAAGTGCCTCTATATATAATAAATAAAAATATATACACATATGTACTAGCGCATGATTATACTCACCGCTTCATTATACCCATCCGCTTTGGAATTTTCCTTTTGTACATATTTCTCTCTTTTTGTATATCAAATATTCCATCTGTGAAAAAGCACTAAAACAATGAATTGCCGAATAAACAATTGATGCACACATTTACATATGTACGCATACATAAGTTAAAAGGTGAATTCAGCCATAGCAAGCAAAATTTGTTTTTCACTCACTTTTCTATTATTTGCTATCATCTGTGTTTTTACTCTCCCGCCATGTGAACAACTGAATGCTCATCAGAACTTTTCGGCCATTTCGAAAAGTAAACTTGCATATCCTGTCCGCAACTCAATTTGGAAAGTTACTTCGGCCTTGCACAAGCAAGCTTTTATCCTTTTAGAAAGTGCTGACAAACTATTCCAGGAGCTACGCTGTGACTTTGTGGACGAATGGCTAAAATATCAAAAAAATATTTGATAAATTTGTTACTCAAAAAATATTTAATTACTATGACTTTATTTATTTTGACACTATTTACACAAATTTTAGTAGTGAAGCAACACTGTGCTTACCTAATGCTTGGAGTATGGGCTATCGACTATTTTGACTTTCCCAGCTAAAATAACGTAAAAAAATCTGTTTATGAATAAACTTTTGAAAAAATGGATTACATTTTGCTTTAACAAGTTTAGAAAATATTTCAAGCGGACATCGAAAATCGACTAACTAGCTGTGACTGTGATGTCAATTGGCCGTCAATAAGCTGGGGCCTAACTCCGTTAGATTATTTTTTATAGAGCACCCTTAGGAATAAATGTTACGGCAACTATCGAGCAACGATTTAAGAGGAGAAACATGAAATCGAAATTGATGCCCAACTAATTTATTCTGTTGCTTTATCACAACTGCAATCATATTGATGAGAATTGATTTATTTTATAGCAAACTAGCTGACCCGGCGAACTTTGTTCCACCCTTTTTAATTAAATTAAGTTAATTTTTTTATTAAACAAGTATTTCAATGAAGCTTTAATAGATTGCACTCTTCGGTTAAGCACCTTGTGATACACGACATTTTTGTTTTATTATCAGGTGCAAGAACAAACAACGCAGATGGTTTTCCGACCCGTGAACATGCCGCATATAATTGACCATGTGAGAAACATTTTCTAGTTTCAGACCACAAAGTTTCAAGTATTGGCCTTGTGATTTGTTAATGGTCATGGCGAATGCAAGACGGATTGGAAATTGAAGTCTTTTAAACTCAAACGGAATATCGGTTGGGATCATCGGGATCCTCGGAATGAGAACTTCTTCTCCTTCGAATTTTCCTTTGAGTATCGTCGCGTAAATCTCATTGTTCATCAATTTATTTACCACCAAACGCGTACTGTTGCAAAGTTTTGGTGGGCTTATGTTTCGAAGCATGATTACTACGGAGCCAACTTTTAGGCGTAAATTGTGCGGTGGTAAGCCAGGCACATCCAAGGAGTTTAAAAATTCATTTGGATAGTTGGTGGCTTCAACTTCATTTGTTACACTGTCAATGGATTTGGGAATACTTTATTGATAAGTGCGTCTTTCGATGAGACAAAGTTACAGAAATTCTGAAGAAAAATCAAATCAATCCGCTCGATTCGTCGACAGGTAGTCGACCATTACCGATAGTCAGTAATTGCTCAGAGAAATCTTCAGTAGATGTATCATTAAGTAATGCAACTCTCATGTTTGTTGTCAGCTGAAGTTTTTTCACATAGCGCCATAGATTCGCTGATTTGAGACAAGCGTTTATTTCGTCAGCAGCCGTTGATCTTGGAATTACTGGCAGTGGTTGGCGAAAGTCGCCAGACAATAAAATCATTGCGCCTGCAAAACATATCGAGTCAATGCATATATTTTTCAATGTTTGGTTAAGTGCTTCTAATGCACGGACCATTGTGCATTCGTCCCAGATGATGGTTTTCGATGCTGATAAAACTTTGGCCATTGCTCGCAAACAACGTTCATTGGCCCAATGCAAACGCTAGGATGCAAGCAGTAATCAGTGTTGCAATCATATCGAAACGCTGCTCGATTCAAATCAGCACTTGATAATTCTCTTCTTGTGCGTCGAAAATGATCTACTTGTTGATCTCTGTTATTCACTGGACGATTTTGCGTTGCCAACCGTGCCATTTCACGGGCTGCCTCGCTTTGCTCTTGCGATTGAGAAACACGAAGTCGAGCCATACTAACGCGGCGCTCTTGTGCTTCTTCAGTCGTTTCATTCGCAATGTTTCGTATCCTTGCATTACGGCTTTGTCGGGAAAGATTCAATCGTCTTGGTCGCAGCATTGATAATGATGATTCAAAGAGTCACAATTACTGTGATTATATATTTCTGACAAAATTTATACGAGTATTATCAAATTTTCTACTTAACCATAGACAAAATTACGTTTAGCTGTCATTCGCGTTTTGTTATTCCATATCTGATGCGTTTTTGTTATACCACATTTTATAGTGACTTCACAAAAAAGCGTTCGAATGGGATAAAACGTATTCTATGCCCATCTTCTGGTTCTAAACTACCTCTCCACCAATTTTCAGCCAAATCGGTTCAGCCGTTCTCGAGTTATAAATAGTGTAACTAACATGACTTTCTTTTATATATAACATATAGATTATTTATTTATTTTGAAGTTTTAATATCACTTCGACGGATAATAAATGAAAAACAACCTGTGTGGCCGCAGTTTAATTTCAAAAATAATTGCCAGAAAATGTTGATTTTCGCAGAGTGAACTTCCAAAACGAATCTTGAAAAAGTTAAACTTAAAATCTCTTATTTGCAAATAAACACTTATTCCCGAAAGATACTATCATGCAATTACTTTCAGAAATTCTTCTGTTTTGCATGCCTACTGAAAGCACCTTCCTTTCCAGGTCGCACCCCACCTATGTACGAGTACATATGCACGTACCTCATGTTCACCTATACACATCTACGCTTGAACTACAAAACTGCTTATGTATATGTATAAGTACATAAATGTGCTATAGTAAACATATGCATGTATGTATTTCCATTTTCGGCTGCAGTTACCGCTATTGAATTTTTCATACAGCATACAAATGCACGTACGCATTTATTGATCTCCAGGCAAATGGCTGCAAATCCATTGTGATTGCTCCGTCACTACCCACAAAAAATTTCGTTTAGCTTCAAAAAGCACCAGTACTGCTCTTTAATTTCGCTTAATGTTTTAACCCTCCGCATTTTATTGATGTTTTCGGGAGAACTGTGTGTACGTGACCAGGTTTTCAGACGAGCAAATCGACTAAATGAATGAATTGAATTAAATTTGTGAAAAATGAGCAATAAAGAAGGAACTTCATTTAAAGCTTAAAGCTTTGTTTAATATCAGTGTGAATTTCGTACTGGTAAAGTATGACAATTTGCTATGAAAGTGCATTTTTTGCCTAAGTTATTCATAGAGTAATGTGACGTCATTCGAGCTGTTCCTTCAAAAAATAATTGTTTTTCCTTTTTTTGACCAAATTTCAGCTGTAGTCTCTAACGGATTTTGAATCTTTGGCTTCTGTTTTTACAACTTTTAGAAAGCATAAAATTAAACCAGCCGAACACGATTGTTGGGAAACTACATATGTATATGGGTAAATTTCTTGACCAAATGGTTACGAATAATGAAAGCCTTTTGAGACTTAGCATACTCGTTTATCGTGGACCAAAAGCCAATCAATTATTTTTTTCGGTATTTTTTTTTATTTTGGCGTAAAACAACTAAATACAGTTATTATTGTGTTACAAACCTCAAAAATATTTGTCAGAATCGATGTAACTACCATGCTTAGCGAGGATTTAAGTATTTGTAAGAGGACAAATGAGGGCAGAGGGGGTAGACAAATGGAGGGTTTCCAACAAAAATTCTTTCTCGGATCACAGCTTGATCTTTTACGAGCTGGATCTTAGGGTGGACATACCCTTACCGTATCGAAACCTACTAAGAACTAATTGGAAAAAGTTGAAAAATGTAGTGAATAATAGGTTGGGAAAAATTCTGGCCAAATCACTCTCACGGAAAACCTTAAGAGCAGGGTTACAACATTGGAGAAGACATTCAGTAGGGCCTACAAAACGTCGTGTCCAATTAGATATAACAAAAAATCTTATCCTCCCTGGTGGAGCAATGAGCGCTCGATATTAAGGGAAGAAGCCAGATCAAAGTTTAATCTCAGCTATTCAACAGGTAATTGGCAACTGTACAGAGAAAGTCGAAGACAATACAATAAGGCAACTAGGGCCGCCAAGAAGGAGAGCTGAAGAGATTTTTGTTCTTCAATCGAATCTAAGAGAGATTATGCGAGGCTTAGCCATATTTTGTCCAAAGATCATTCAATGGCTTCTTGGGTCAAGATACCAGATGGCACTTGGACTTCTACGGCAGAAGAGTCTCTAGAACTTCTCTTAAATACTCACTATGACCCACAGTATCTTGCCGATGTCATTCAATGGCTTCTTGGGTCAAGATGCCAGATGGCACTTGGACTTCTACGGCAGAAGAGTTTCTAGAACTTCTTTTAAATACTAATTTTTCGGGATGTAGCGCTCACGATATCGATGTTGGGAGAATTCGGCGAAGCCGCTATGACCCACAGTATCTTACCGATGTCATTCAATGGCTTCTTGGGTCAAGATACCAGACGGCACTTGGACTTCTACGACAGAAGAGTCTCTAGAACTTCTCTTAAATACTCATTTTCCGGGATTTAGCGCTCACGATAGCGATGCTGGGAGAATTCAGCGGAGCCGCTGTGACCCACAGCATCTTGCCGATGTAATAATCACAAAAGAGAAGGTTGCATGGACAATCAAATCATTTTCACCTTTCAAATCTCCAGGCCCTGACGAGATTTTTCCCAAGATGTTACAGGGAACTTTTGATAATATCCTACCATGGCTAATGGAAATTTTCAAAGAGTGTCTAAACCTAGGTTATATTCCAAATAGCTGGAAACCTGTTAGAGTCGTCTTCACACCAAAAGGCAGAAAGGGCAGAAGGGTGCATGAATCAGCGAAGGGCTTTAAGCCAATTAATCTGTCGTCTTTCCTTTTAAAAACATTTGAACGGCTTTTAGACAAACACATTAGAAGCTCGCTGGAGAGCTCTAGTATATCAATCGCACAACATGCTTACCTCAAAGGCAAATCGACAGAGGCAGCGCTTCCCGAGGTAATCTGAACAATAGAGGGGTCTCTAGCAAGCAAACAGTACACCATGGCAGCTTTTCTTGACATAGAAGGCGCATTTAATAACGTTAGCACTGATGCTATCCAACGGGCGTTAATAGACTTAGGGGTGGAAAATTGTATCAGCAATTGGATCATCTCTATGCTAGAAACCAGGATAATTAGAGCTAATATGGGTAATATCAATATAACTAAAAGAGTCCACAGGGGCACTCCACAGGGGGGCGAGTATTGTCTCCACTCCTCTGATTATGTGTTATTAGTAAAATCTTAATAAAACTTAATGGAGGTGGGATAAAAGTGGTCGCGTACGCTGCTGATCAAGACTGTGTCCCAATACGATCAGTGGGATCATTCAAAGGGCGCTAGGCGAGCTTAACTCTTGGGCTACAGGCTGTGACCTAAGTTTAAGCGCACGTAAAACACAACTCATGCTATTTACGACCAGATATAAGGTACCAATTTTTACTCTACCAAATATTAACGGACAAACCCTCTCACTTTTAACCAGCGCAAGGTACTTAGGAGTAATTCTGGACTCTTAACTGGAAATTAAACATTGAAGAACAGATAGGAAGAAGATGGGGTATTCAACCCAAGTATACATTATGGTTGTATAAGGCGGTTTTACGACCAATTTTAACGTATGGCTGGGTAGTGCGTCTCCCTAACGCTTGCAGTGTCTTTCAGGCGGAAGTACTGACAATTGGGGAAGCTTGTAGGCTACTAATCGCAGATCTCTCTTTTAAGGGCAATATCCCTATTCTTTCGGATAGTCAAGCTGCAATCATGGGTTCGGCTACAACAACCTCGTAACAAAGCAGGACTAGCCTTACCACCTTGAGTGAAAACCATAAAGTTACCTTTATATGGGTCCCGGAACATCGGACCATAGAAGGTATAGAAGATAATGAAAAAGCGGATGAACTGGCAAGAAGGGGATCTGCCATGAATAACTCTCTTGCAGAATCAGTATTCACACTATTAGGTGCAGTCAAGAGTGCAATTTCCCTAAAATACCTCCGAATCGCAGATAGTAGATGGAGAGACCAGACTTAATGCAATATTAGCAGAACGTTATGGCCCACCTACAACCTTAACCAATCGTCAACATTGATAAACACGAACGACGGGACGCCTGGAGACCAACGGCGGCCATAACTGGCTTTTGGTATGTGGCAGAACAAGCAGCCAAAATGGGCATCGCTCACAACACATACTGTGACAGTTGTAAACAACCGGAGAAAAAGAAAACAATCTCCCATTTCCTCTGCGAATGCCCTGCCCAATGAAAGGGCAGAATGTTAACCCTGAGTAAGCCGCTGTTCGAGAGTCTAGAACAGCTGTTTGTCTTAGATGACCTGAACAATAACCTGATAAGGTTCCTGAACCGCACAGACTGGATATAGTCATGTTGTAAACAACTGGTAAATAAGTAGGTAACAAGGATGTGGCAACAAAATGGTGCGGAAGCGCTAGTTAGATTCTGGAAGAATCACCATTTAAACCTACCAACCAACCAATCAACAGGACTACTTTCTCCACTGCTACCAGGGAAGATATCATCAACCTCAATACAGTTTATTCTTCACATGCCAAGCATACAATGAGGTGTCAGTGATGATATTTTAAGTACAATAGAACTTCCTTGAGCACTATTAACATTAAAAAATGCACAAATGAAATTTGTTCAATTGTAGTAAATCTCAACATCAACAAGTTTTCTCAGTAAGAATTGGTTTGCTTTGTTATGGAGGCCTGCTTCAATTTAAAATGAATATTTTGAAATTTTACAAAACGTCTTTGAGTAAGTTGAAAAAAAATTGATTTTATAAATGAAATTCTTATAACCATACCAATTGTAAGCCCAAAATAAATCATTTTCGGGGAGAAAACAATACATTTCTTTTGATATTAAAATTATTTTCATACACCGAAATACAAAAAACAAAACAAATTAATGCAGAATACAGAGCAATTGAAGATTCTTCGGAGATTTAAAAAGTGAAAAATTTGCCAACAATAAGTGAATTTCTTCACCTATTTCTGACAGTCCAAGACGTTTTATCTCTATCTCATTCATCGGGATGTGTTCAACGCATATTAAAGATAAATAAAATCTAGAAAAAGGATCGTAAAAAAAACATGTGCCTCTTTTCCACATACAAAAGACTTAACTAAACACAGCTTAACCAACTGTTTCAATTTTATTATTTTTTTCAAGGTACGGTTGGTTAGTTGTCCTTAGTAAATATAAATTAGCTTATGACGATTATAACGGAAATGGGCTGGCTGACTAAGTCGAATTAGGCATTTGAGTCGACTATTCAGCTCGAAAAAGTACTTTTTGTTGGTGACTTTTTAAAGATTCAAATGCAGGGCCTCTTTTTTCGGAACACAAATAAACAAAGGATTTAAATGTAAATTACTAAAATTTGTTCGCTATTCGAAATAGTAAGATTTGGCAGTTATAAATGAATAATGATATCAGATAAACGTCCACGTCGATTGTGTCATTAAAATTTCCAATAATTTGGCGGATCTGTTACGTCAATCGCGTCACAAATTGTGACTGTCTGTTTTTAATGGTGTTAAATCGCATAACCGGGACGGCCAATTAGCAGTTGAATTTCGTGAAATTATGCGATCGAAAATAACGGACTAAATTTCAGTTGCGACAGTTTAATTTATTGACAGTAGCCGCTTTTCCAGCCGAATTTTCGAAAAAAAAATGCAATCACGCTTCCAGACCACAGAGCCCACCAAACAGTGAAACGTTGAGCATTCAAAAGTCTCTCAGAAATTGTTTTTGGATTAGAAGCACAGATATGGCAATTTTTCTGCCCAAATTCTTAAGAGCAGACTCAGAAAAATGTTGACCGAAAATATTAGGAATTTTACGCAATGTGACTTTTACATTCTCACCATTTTTTTAGTGAATTTTTATTATGTATTCATCTATTTTCGAGCGGAATTGAATACATTCTAATGACTAGGCAGAGTCAAAACTGTCAGTATATTAGACTTAGCCTTTTGAAAAACAAAATTCTTGTTAAAAGACAATTGTATCACTGAGCGGGCCCACTTTATTAATAGAAAGAATTTTATATTGAATTGCGAAGCCGGATTGGTTCAGCTTTCAATGAGACAAGAAATGCGCTATCTCCACTTAAGAGAATACCCAAGTTTATAAGCTTCATTGTATACTTTGGTAATAAACTTAAAAGCTTCATTAATTCTCAACCACGAGTTCAGCTCTCGAGAACACATTTTGTTTTAATATTAAGTATTGAGCCAAATATTTCACTGATAAGACCTGTTTACTGAGCTAATTGATGGAACATTTTAATGATTGAAGACAATCTTAATTATATTTTGATTACTTACAATTTATATAGAGACATTTATTGAAGCTAAGGTTATTTTATTTGTTTATTGCCAGGGCAAATGAAAGAAACAAAGCATTGCATTAAGCAAAGAAAAGATTATTTTTCTCTCAACCTTTCCTCTCCACTCAACAAGCTTATTCAACTCATCGCAAAAAATGTGGAAAAATCCTCCGTCCATTATAAGGCAGACCAGAGTTCACACATTAAATAAACGCCTCTTATCATATGTCTACCAATCTGGGTAGCTCTGTATGAAAGATTAATGACTTCGCCATATTTTCCACTCAACGCATTACAAATGCAAAAGAAAGAACTAAAATTGTAAATAGCCAGTGAGTGAAAAGACGCAAACGATAATGGGAATGCCAATAACAGTCAATTTAATATTCAGAGTCAAAGAAAAAAATTATTGAATTAGTGGAAACAACCATCATCACATTCACACAGCAAATATGAAAAGCACTTACGGACATTTGCAGAGTTTATGTGTTTGTGTTTGTTTGAATTCAGCTGCTAATTGCTGCCGGGATTAGTGTGAACACTCATGGGCGTGCCATCAACTGAAGCACTAATGCATACGCAGCTCCAACAATCGTAGAAAACATGATTATCCTGAATCGTTTGACCAAACCGAATGCGTACTTAAGCTTCCCAAATCAATGCCCAGTCGGAAAATTAGTTATATAAATAGGCATGAGAAGAAATGCCTTTTACCCCTCACGATACTTTAACCAAACCCAGTTGTCTTATGAAATCTAATAATTTTTTGCTTTTCCAACTCACATGGGTTTCTGGGCATGCTTCGCAGAATCGACTCGCCAGATTATATCTCGAAACTTTACAGATGGCTTCGCAGATTGCAGTTACCCTTGAGAATTCCGATAAGTATTCTCAATTTCATCGTGGAGGGTTTATAAGTTATACATATTCTTAGTTAGTTTGGGACAGTTATTGGCTAAGAGGCGATTCAAGGATGCGTCCATACGAGAAAAAATAGAGAATGAAAGACTTAAGTTGTCATCAAATGCCAACAATTCAGATGTATATATGCATGACTCGTAAACGATTCTGTCTTTTAAGACTTCCATAGAGTTTAAAAAAAGAGTTTGTCCTATTTTTAAAGTTGCACTGCAGGCGTTTTCTCGGTTATTTGAAACTTTTTAAACAGGTTCGTTCCTATTGAACAGCATTACCAGCTGGTTATTATTTTATGTTCCAGCAAATAATTACCATAAAATAATACTTGCATGACCTTGTTTTTACCCTAACTGAAGGGTCGCCAAAGGTACAAATCTCTGGGCGTGAAACAAATTTCAGGAAAAGTTTTTTCTACTAGCTGTCGCCCCTCGACAAGCAATGGCAAACTTCCGAGTGTATTTCTGCCATAAAAAACCTGTTCATAAAAAAAATTTCCCGCCCGGAAGCGACGTAAAATTTTAGGTCCCCTTATGTGGGAAAACATCAAGGACGCCCACCACAGCCAAACACCATACGTACATACCTATATATGAAATTAAAATTTTCCATCTCAACATACCTAGAGTAAGATAGAGTAAAACATTGTATAAGCCTTTGCAATATCAACGGTAGCAAAGTTGCGATTTCTGGAACGGAAAATAAACTTTTTCTAAAATGAGGCAATACTGGTGTACCTTATGCTCAAACATGAACGAGACGTTATCAATAAAACGGTCCGCGGATGACATATGGCAAAAATAAATTTTTTGTTTTTTGGTAGGACTGTTATAAGCTTACATGGCAAATTTCAGCGTGAGATGTCACATAGTTTGTTTTCTGTGCTACTGTAAACAAGTCAAGCTCGAGTGTGTTCTTCGAATTTAACGATGGAAATTCAAGTTGAACAAAGAATTTGTTTGAAATTTTGTTATTCCAACAAAATTTCGGCTTCAGACACCTTAAAAATGTTGCAGACAACCTATGGGGAATCTGCTCTATCGCATGCACGTGTTTTCCAGTGGTACAAATCGTTCAAAGAGGGCCGTACATCGGTTGAAAACTTGCCTCATGAACGTCGTCCAGCAACATCAGTAAACGACGAAAACATCGGAAAAGTAAAGAAAATTGTGCTTGAATATCGCCGTGTGACCGAAAGAGAGATAGCTAGTGAGCTGAGCATATTAAATGGATCCGTTCCTACTATTATTCATGATGTCTTGGGCATGAGACGAGCGTCTTGTTCCAAAATTGTTGAATTTTCTTCAAAAAGAACAACGCAAAACTGTCGCTAAGGAAATGCTCGCCATGACTGATACGGACATCCGTCACATCATAACTGGTGACGAGACTTGGGTTTATGAGTATGACGTCGAAACAGCCCAACAATCATCGGAATGGCGCTCCCCGGAGGAGCCGAAACCCAAAAAACCACGCCAAAGTCACTCAAAAATTAAGGTTATGCTGACTGTTTTTTTCGATTACGAAGATGTGGTGCACTCGGAGTTCCTTCCGCAAGGCCGATCAGTTAACGCTGAATATTATTTAGACGTTTTAAAGCGTTTACGCGAGAACATTCGTCTTAAAAGGAAGGAATTGTGGGGCAACAAGTCATGGTTCTTGCATCACGATAATGCACCAGCTCACACATCACGTCTTGTTCGCGATTATTTGAACAAAAATAATGTTAATATCGTTCCGCAAGCACCGTATTCGCCTGATATGGCTCCATGTGACTTTTTCCTGTTTCCCAAGCTCAAGTTGCCGCTCCGTGGAAAACATTTTGAAACAATTGAAGTCATAAACGAGAATTCGAAGAAGGAACTGAAGTCCATACCGAAATTGGCCTTCCAGAAATGCTATGATGATTGGAAAAAACGTTGACATATGTGTATCGCCTCCAATGGTGATTTTTGAAGGAGATAAAATAAAAATTGAACAATAATTAACCGTTTGTATTTTATTAAATCAGTCTCGTTCATATTTGTATCGAATAATCGAAAACTGCGGTCGATGTATCCAATCAGTTTACAAATCCTGTGCTTTAAGAGTTTGTTCTGTTTTTTCAGTCATCAAGGCATCGAACCTAGTGTGGAATAATTTATTTTTCATTTTTTTCATCACTTCAGACACCTGTAGCAACAAATTTTAAAATATCATAGTCCAGAGTCTGCATCTTATTTTAATAAATTCCATATCTTATTATCTGAATAAATCCGTCAGACTCTGAAAACAGCTCTACAGAGAGCTTATAATTAATAATGGACTGTGTTTGCATGGATACAACTTAGATGAAAATAATTATAAGAATATTAAAGCCAATCTCTTGTTAGACTTAACTTTTTCTATACATAGAGCAGTATGCAGCTTTATACCGCTTTCTATGAACATCGGTGTTGTGTTTTTTTTTTTTTTTTTGCATTTCGACATTTTTGTAACGAAGGAACGATAGACGCCTAAACTACCGGCTACTAACCAGAAAGCCCAATGAGAGCTTACATGCGTGGCTACATTATCTCTTTCTTTTTACATTTCAATTGGGTTTGCTATATATTTACTTTGATGTTTTCTTCTATTTCAACACTTTGGAAAACCTACCCACCTACCCACCTATGCACACTACACAATCTTCAGCCACATATAAAATTCCATTGCACTATTCATTTAGCCAATTAAAGTGTTGCTACATGAGAAATTATATACAAAAACTCAAAATATGTGATTTCATAAGTGTGAGAACAACAGGCCAACGCTCTCCTCAAACTCAACAACACCTCAACCTAAACAAAAACAAAGGAATAGAAAATGCTAAGCCAATGGTATGCACTTTAGTAGCATTTCGTATGAGTATGAAGTAACATAAAATATCAGAAAATAGTAGAAGTACCAGCATATGTACATATGTATGTGGTATTAACAACAAGTTCCTCATTCGCTCACTCTACCCGAACAATGCACGAGAGCACTTAATAAGTGTGTGAGTGCTAGTCAATTGTATGTGGGTGTTTGAGTGATTGTGAAAAGCAAACTATGTAGAATTAATGGAATTATTACATTGTACCATTCGCAGTACTATAGATTACTTTTAAGAATCGATTCATTTGTGCCGCAGCATGTTTGAGCGTGTGTTAGTTTTGCACTTCTAAGCGCATTGTTTGATTATGAAAGTGCTTGTCGAGCCGCCGCCGTCTTTTCTATTTCCTTTTTGCTATGACGTTAAAGCAAACAAAGTGCCAATTTCCCAGTTCAATTGAATTACATCAATAACGATTCGCTTGCTTTAACTTCAACGCCTTTGTTTATTTCCCAAAACTCATTTGCAGCGTTTACTTCCTACTCGTCTCTCCAACGGCCTCTACAATTTTTTTTTATATTTTCTTTTTTTTGTGGATGAGGTAGGGTTCAAATTGGCTTCGCACTTACAACGACCGTCGTCTACTGCATCGTGCGGTGTGTCCACTAAACCGATTCCTCCTCTCCTTCTGGGGCGACACCCTTCCTGGAGCTACTTTCTATATTACTTCGGAAAGGCCCAGAAGGGCATCCATAAAGGACCAATTCTATTCACCCACGTCTGGGTTCACCATATCTATAGCCAGCTTTCATGCTATAAGCTCGTCTTCTTGTGTCCCTATATGTGCGGCTTCGCTTTGTTGCACTGTGTCGTCGAGGTCAGCCTTTTTTGCTCGTTGTACGTTCTCGATGTATTTCTTTACCGCGTTCCAGCTGCCATCGCGTTCGAACATTTTGCTGATTATGTTGCCCTCTACAATGGTATACAATATGCATTTGCGTTTTATGTTTTTATTAGTTGAAATCATTTGTCAAAGCGAATTTATGTTGGTATTTGAATTATAACTTAAGTGAAGCTTTGCCTCATTGAAAGATTGCAATTAACGAAATTCTGTAAACTTTTGTGCAATGAGCTTCTCTATTCTGTCTATTCCTTCTCCAATGCTGAATCAAATGCTTGAAGAATATTCTGTCCCCTTCATTTTTAAGTAAAAAGAGGTTGTCTGTAAAGTCGGTTAACTGACGATAGTTTAACGTGACAACGTCATAAGAAAATATTGATGGAATGGTTGCAATTTTCAAAACAAAATTTTAATTTTATTTGTTCGATAGATATTTTGTATGGATATATAGGAGGAGGTAAATGGAATTGCAATGGAATAGGTCAAGTTACATTTACACAAACATGAAAAATGACGAAACATTTATCAAATTCATGAAAGATATCTTCAGTTTCGATTGTGCATCAGACGTTAATAAGTCAACAACACTAAGAGGCACCATCATCGATTTGCCTTTTTCAAGACACTTTACACTTGAAACACTCCCTTTCACTTCCTACTTTTTCTATCATCGTCCTATTCTTAAAAGAGAAATGGTTCATTACAATGCACACTGGAAGAAGGCATATGCAAATACAAGTATGTGAATTTATATACCTACATATGGGCATATACATACATATATATGCTCACTCAAGTAGGACAGAGCCAGATGTCGAACGTTGCCGAACGCGGGGGCCGATTGTGCTCTTTGTCGTTCGTTCCGCGCTCTCGCTTACAGTTCAAGCACATTAGCTTACATTTGCTTGCGTACGGAATCGATTCGTATATTTGATATGTCCATATGATTTGTATGCATCTTTACATATAGATTTGTTCTTTTTGGAAATTGCATGTTTATATACATATATTAATATACAACATATCTTATAAGGTATATGGTAAATATTACCATACAGTTTTTCCTTCATATATAATAAAAAAATTATCAATAATAATATTAAAACAACAGGTATTATTAACAAACTTGGTTTTATTTTAAATTCTTCAAGTAAATCAAATTAATAATAATCAATAAGAAGGCATATGCAAATACAAATACGTAAATTTATATATGTACATTTGCGCATATACATACATATATACGCTCACTTAAATAGGAGAGAACAAGATGTCGAACGTTTGCTTTGTTTGCTTTGTAAGCAAGGTAACGACAAATGAGCAAGGTAACGACAATGAGCAAGGTAACGACAAATGAGCAAGGTAACACTAATGAGCAAGGTAACGGCACATTTTTTCGTGCGTGCAGCCTGTTAAATCGAATTATAAGACGTTATCACGTCAATAAGCTTTCTTCTAGCCTAAAACTTCTCGTTTCAGTGTCGTCATATAATTTTTAACAACCTGAGTCCCATTTGACCGAGAACTGCCTTACAGTCTATGGTACATATTCTTGTATCGTGGCTATATTTCTATCAATGCTCAACTCAAATACATTAGTTGTGTTCTGTAGCGAGCTATTTTTATGATTTCATCACATAAGAGCTCAGCAACTCATAATACACCGCAGCGAACTCTCAGTGCAAATGCAAATAGCCTGGCATTATGGCATTTGGAAATTATGTATTTTATTTTACTAAAACATTTCTTGGTTATATTATTGAATCTTATTAGAAACTAATAATACGGGGTGAGCATTTTAGAGGTATCGGGTTTTAAATTGAAATAAAACAACGAAAATTCAAATTGACAACCTTTATTTTTTTTGCTTGAACCATTCATGACATTAATTTTTTAAAGATAGCCCCATTTAGATGTTGGTCTCCACTACGCCGAAATTCGGTCATCCGTAAACACCATTTTCGAATGACTCGCTGGAGCACTTCGATCGGTATCTCGCAATTAACTTTAGTAGTGTAGGCTTTCAATACCTGAATTGAAGTTGGTTTCTCCACAAAGCATTTAGATTCTACATACCCCCACAAATAAAAGTCCAAAGTGGTGATATCACACGATCTTGGTGGTAATCTACTGGACCGAGAAAAGAGATAAATTGCTGACTGAAACAACGACACAGTAAATCCATTGTTTCACGGGCTGTATGGCAAGTAGCGCCGTGTTGTTGGAACCAAATGTCGCGCGCTTTAATTTTCGTCATCAAAAAGTCGTTTATCGTGGCGCTGAAGCGTTCGCCATTCCCTGTTTCATTAAAAATCGCGTAAGCGATTATAGCGCCAATTAATAATAAGAAGAAGAAAGCGTTCGTCATTCCCAGTTACATGGAACCAAATGTCGCGGGCTTTAATTTTCGGCATCAAAAAATCGTTTATCGTGGCGCTGAAGCGTTAGTCATTCCCTGTTACATTAGCGCCAGCCTCGTCTTTGAAGAAATATGGGCCGATGATTCCCCCAGCACATAGGCCGCACCAAACGGTCGTTTTCAGGGGATGTCTCTTCGGGTTGCTCTTCAGCCCAAACACAACAATTTTGCTTATTGACGCAGCCATTAAGCCAAAAACAGACTTCGTCGCTGAATCCCATAAGTTGGCCTGAGCGCGCGATGAACACATTTCACAGAGCGTCGATTTTCGTAATACAATTGTACGATTTATAAACTTTGATTAGGCGTAAGTCTTTCCATGATGAAATGTCAATGAATACTAAAAAAGCGAAATTAAACATCATATGGCCTAATAAAGGTCAGAGCAATAAGATCAAATCATATACTTAGGTATCTCTTTCCTGTCCATTGATTTAATAAATATGATAGTAAAAATTAAGTTTGACGCTCCGTATACGTTACAGATAAATACTTAGCTGCTAAATACAGATACAAGTAAATTTGCCTACTCTTCAAGAACCTCATCTCCTCTTATTGCCTCAGCAAAGCTCAAACATACTTACAAAAACCCTAGCAATAATAATCATTAAATCACTTTTCATGTCCTGCAATGCCCTTCTTTGGTTATTAAAAATTCTTTTACCTCATTATCGTGATTTACATATGGCTCGCGCTTAATCAATATGCACACATGTGTGCTTGCTTTTTATAGCCAGGGTGTATACAATGTAAGTGGACTATGTGTAAACCTATTAGGAAAAATGGGCAAGCACATCTACTTGTATATGTATACGTAGGCATAAAAGTTATTTAACTACTCGGTCCGCCAGATTTTATTACTCATCCGGTCAATCAACTGGCCAGTGCTTTTAGTTGCCTAGAAATGCAATGAAGAAATAAATTTTCAGTAAAGCTCGATATGCCGACCAATACAATTAACGATGCGGAGATGTAGATATGTAGGTGCAGATGGATGCTGAGCTTCATGTGAGAGCAATATTCCCAAAAACTCATACGTCATACACATGCATATGTAAATGCAGAATAAATAAAATAATTCGACCTGACTTGCGAGATGCATTTGGTCTGTTACTTTAAAATTCATTAATTGGATCAGCGTATGTGGGACGAAAAGTAGTAAAAATTGTTCTCAGACTCCGCAACCATTGATAAAAGGGAGTACTTCCAGGGACTACAGGTACTTCATGTTAAAGGCCCTCATAGGTAGTTATCTATAAGTATGGCACGAAACAATCATTTGAAGGACATTTAGTTACGGTTATATCTGCGATCAAAATTTCTGAACAAAACGGTCCCTTATACTTATTTATATACATAGAGACTTAACTTATTTATTGATACAATTCAGAAGTTTAATATAAAATACAAGATTTATATTCCTTAAGATTAATAAAAATTCCAGTCTGTCAAAAATTAACTTAAGAATTTTTTTCTTTCAAGAAATAATATAATAATAAAATAATCTGAAAAATGTTGCCTAAGGTTCACTGTGTTAGTTGGTGGATGACGTGGGTGACTACTGTCTGACCCAGCCCCAGCCCGTTTGCATCATTCGACGGAATAATCCGCAATAAATCATTTTTTTATTAAAGTTTGAGGAAAATAAATAATTTTGGTTATTCTGTAACAAACAGTAAAAGTTTCGACCGGTGATGCAAAAGGGTTAAGCGAGCTAAGTCTTTACGATACAGGGGGGCAAAATTACGATATACAATGGTGCTAATTGGGTTTGATCTGTAGCAGTGATGGTCTTGCATTACCCAGTTTGGTAAATCGAGTTTATGCCTCTCTTATTTTCCCTCTTCTTGCTTTTACAGACCAGTTTTGCTAACAAATTTGAACGTAAGAGTGGGTGATTTGATACAATTTTTGGGTAGTCGAAGAAGCTATGACGTAGTCGTTTCCCTCAATTCCGGAATAATATTCGTTTGATTTTGTTTGATCTTGTTCAAATTAAAAGATGGTAGCAAATCATGAAAAATTTGCCATGAAAAAACTTGCTAGTACGATTGTTACGAATTCAGCAGTGAAAATTGAGCACATTTGATCGATCAGTTTACTTATAAACGGTAATTTAGACGACCATGGAGCATACGGAAGTACAGTAATGTTTGAGGAAACTGATGTGGAAATTTTATTAGACAAAGTGCTATGTAAAGTTCAAGGAGAACTTGATGAATTTTGAAATTGAAATTTGAAAAGGTCGAGCCAAGGAGCACCAGGAGATTTGGTGGCTTCTAAAACACTCAGGCTAAAGAGCCCATTGTATTTAAAGCTCTGGAAAGGGGGTAGATAGTCAAGAAGGGAGGGAGAAAAGTATCAGAGAAAGAGATAGGAAAGAATAGAGACAGATAAAGAGATAGTTAGTCCTGTGAGAATTTTCCAGATTCTTTGGCAAATTTGTAAATATTCTCCAGTTTTAGAGAACGAATATTACTCATTCTCATGACATCGGAACCCAATACTCGTAGCCGTGATCTGGCAAAGGCAGGACACTCACAGAGAAAGTGCTCAGTGCTATCCGCCTCCTCCAAGCATGACAGGCATACCGAGTCCTCGATGATTCCAATGGTGGTCATATGCTGACCCCATGGGTTGTGTCCTGTAATGATGCCGACCATCAACCGAATATCTTTCCTTCTAAGTTTTAGTAGACAGTTTGACAGTTTTCTGTTCGGACTTGTCACAAAACACTTTGCAGTTCTGCAGCGTTCCAGACCGGACCATCGCTCTTTATGTAGATTGCCTACATAATCGCTGATCCAATTCTTGATTCCTGGGGGCTGATTCCGATTATTGGCTCTGGCCCCTGTGGGGGCACCGCTGATCTACGGTTGGCCAATTCGTCGGCAATTTCGTTTCCTTGAACACCGGAGTGTCCCGGAACCCATATAAGTACAAGCCTGTTTTGTCTTGCGACAGAATTAAGCTTCTTCTTACATTCTTGAACAATCTTTGAGGTTTGCTTCTCCAGGGCCTTCAGTGCAGCCTGACTGTCACTGACAACTTTAATCTGTTTCCCGCTCCATCTCCTCTCGATTATCCATACGGCTACTTTCAGGATGGCAAAAACTTCTGTTTGGAAAACAGTTGCCATTCCCCCCATAGCATAGTGATACTTATTACTATCGTTTAAGTACCATCCGGCTCCAGACCCTATTTCATTCTTGAACCCATCGGTCAAAAAAATATCCGCAATGGAAATCTGACATCAAATTTCCTTCCAAATGAAACTGTGGGTATCAGGTCATCTTTAGATGCCAAAAACAGTGGATACTGCTCCGACAGCAACTTAATGATTGATGAATTGATGAATTTAATAGTACGTCTGAAGGTCGTGGATATAAACGAAAATAAAATAATTTAGACTTTATTTGGGGAAAAATCTGAAAGATCTTTCTGAAATTATGAGATAGCAGCATATAGATAGAAAAAAGCCAAGCGAAAGCATTGTCACTTCATAGGGACATGCATTTTATAATCACAACTGTTTTTTTTTTTTTGAAAATTACTCATTCACGTCCGACTTGTTTTCCCAAATATTACTATTTTCATTATATTGATAAATTTTAAATCTACTGAGCTGCATTTGGTTTTTTTATTTTAATTTTATTTATAAAAACCCCAATTTTTCGAGGAACTTTCCAGTCCAGCTCACGTAAGTCTTATAGTATTTCTGAAATATTTTAGCGCAAGTCTTAAATATAATAAATGAAGAAAAAAACAGTACTAATTGTTTTGTATGTGATTCACCCTCTCTTGCCATAAGTGCATCTGTATTTTTTTATTATTGTAAATATGCTGTTGGGTTGCTGTATTCTTAATGTATATATTTATGGCTTGGCCATTTCCATGCCCAGCCATTTCAAGTATTATATATTCAAGTATTTATTGGTATGAATATATTTTCCTGTTTGCCAATTTATTTAGGTTTGTCTGATAGTCACATATCTATTTCTGGCTTATTTATAAAAATAAATCGAGGAAATTGGCATTCACTGCACACATTCTCTTGTAAATAAAATTTAACTACTAGGGGAGGTCAAAAAAGGCGTGAAATAAAATACGCGATCATCCTTTAAGTTTAAAAAATCTATTTATACCGAAACTTTTGATCCAGGCGTAATAGTCCGTAAACCAGCGAGAGATTTTTCCGACCAGGTTCCTCTCAGTCGAAAGCTCGTAAAATGCCTCAGAGAGTCGCATTATGAAGCGTTGTAAACGTCAGCTGCGGCTCCGAGAGTGGCGATGAAAAATGGGTATTTTACAATAATCCCGTTCGCAAACACCAATGGTTAGATAAAAATGAAACACCAGAACCGACCCCTAGAGATGGCCTTCGCCCCAAGAAGATTCGCCTGTCTATTTGGTGGAATATGGCCGGTATTGTTTATTAAGAAGTTCTGGAACCAAACCAGACGATAACTGCTGATTATTATTCCCATCAGCTATCAAACCTGAATGAGGCACTTAAGAAAAATCGACCGTCTTTAGTGAATAGACGCAAAGTTTTGTTTCACCACGACAACGCAAGTCCTCATACCGCAAGGCAAACATTGGGCAAGCTGAACGAGCTCGGATGGGAGCTAATGCCGCATCCACCATACTCTCCGGATATTGCAACTTGTGATTATCACCTTTTCCGTGGACTTCAGACCCATATAAGTAACAAGAACTACTCCTCAAAAGAAGCTATAAAAAGGGATATCGAAGCATATTTTGGCTCCAAGGACAACCAACTTTTTGAGCAGGGAATTGAAAATTTGCCTAAACGTTGGGAAGACATTGTAAATAATGAAGAAAAATATATTATTGATTAATAAATACTTTAAACATCTTTTTTATTCATTTTAAATCACCTTTAAAAAACGCACGAACTTATGGACTGACCTGATATATTCACTTCTGAAATGTAATCACCCAACGCAATTAATTGTTCTCCCTGGTTCAAGTTTTCTTCCTGATTTACTTGTTTTTCCTTCATCAACTTAAGTTTACTATTTATATTGCATTCTTCCCCTCCTCGCTTCCTCTCCGATACTCTAATTTCGCGAACTTTTTAACCCCTCCTCGCGTTTTTATTTATATAAAAATACAGGTAAGTGCCAAGAAGTCAAAAAGTGAACATTGGCAATAGCCAAAGCCTAAGCAGACTCATAACCTTGGGTGTTCCTCAAAGTTCAGTTCTTAGTTTAGTTCATTTATTCAAGACGAATCTCGCGTCAATTTTGCATCGAAAGCAGTTTGTGATAGTATATGTTTCAAAGTACAAGTAGTTTATAATTCCAGGTGTTTTGAAGTCTAAGTCGATCAAAAATTTAAGGAGCAATATATTAATTTGAAGAAAAAGAAATCCATGATTTTCTCGGCATATGACTGTAGTGATCGATATCTCGTAAAGTGTCGATCAAATAATTTAAAGTTTATGCTGTTGTCAAGGTAACATTTCACATAAAAAATCCTTTGCTGTTTTTTGTTTGTTCCATTCAAATGTGAGTTATAGGGTGTTAAGAACGGCAGTCAACAAAGAGAAAATTCGGTACATTTCACAGTTTTTCTTTGATAAAGGCGAAAATGCAAGCCAGGACGCTGAAATTGTGAATGGTGTTTATGGTGCCGATACTGTAACAGCTAATTACATACAGTTTTGGTTTCGTCGGTTCTGTTCAGACATTTTTGATATCAATGAAAAAGCAGATAATGTTGATAAAAGCTCTGAAATAATCAAAGTTGGCCGGCATGTTAGTAGTCGTAGTTTCGTCCAGGAGCTAAAGATCGACCATAAACCCATTTTAAAAATAATGCATTTCTGTTTTTAGTTTTATTATTGTATATATACGAATATATTGGTGTTATTTCCAGTTACGCTAAAAAGGATAAAAATTCACATTTGAGATTTGAGAAATGCTTTGAACTTTCATATTTAATGGCATTGAACATAAAGGAAAATAATCAAAGTCTCACTTACAGGATGCAACACGCACACTTGTTCTCCATTCTTTACTTCCGATAATATCTCATATTTTTATTTAGCTTTGACATGCTCTGGCCTTTGCGAAAGAGTGTTGCGAGCAAATCGCATAATCAACATTAAGGACGTCAGTAAACGCGTCGATAAGAGCAACAAAATGAAGAAAAACATGACGTCGGCAACAAAATACTAAAAATTCAATCAAGTCGGTAAAGGAGAGGCAATGAAGAAACATGAAGCAGGGGCATCGAGCAAAAGAGCATAGACAAGCAACAAGGACGAATTCCTTGCAGAAACTGCAAGACTAGCAGTTGCAATTTCAAAAAAAAAAAAACATAAAAAAACTGGAACATTTCCTTCACCCACATTTTGGTCAATAGCAAAAACAACAACTTCTATCTACTTCTCAGACGCTTTTCCATATCAATTTCCGTTTACCAACCAGCGAAGTCAAGCAGGCAAGCAGCCAAGCAAACGAACCCAAAGCACTTTCAGGCGGCATTTAATTTCCTTTATGCAATCAACGTTGGTCATGCTGCAACAATCGCTGCAATATTATATCGCCACACTTTATTTTCATTTTTTTTTTTTCATTTTCTCAGTAATATTCAATACTACCCGTTATGTTTTTGTTGGAACTGATTTCACTTACCTTTCCGCGGCAACCTTCGCTGTCGCTCTATGATGGCGCTTGCAGCTGATTTATTTCGCTGCACACTTTTGGACTATTTGGTGCCGCAAAATGTCAGTAATAAAACGTAAAAATGTGCTTTTAAGATGGGAGAAATTTGTTTGAAGTAATGGGATTTTTATAAAACTTCATACGCAGATACTTACTAAGCATTGTGCAAAAGAAAACTAAGGGGCAGCGAATAAGCAATAAAGAGGAGCAATCAAGAAAATTTGACTTACATATGTATTATCCGATATACAAATAAACTTATCAATTCTTGCCCATCGATATCTAAAAAGTACAATAAAATAGGTAATATTTTGAGCCAAAACTGAAATTCCCACTTTCTTTACAAGGCAGTTCTAAAGTATCTGGATTGATCTAAACAAATGGATTGATGATTTTTTTGTTTTTGAGGTTTATTCATTTTCAGATTTAAAAAATCGTATTTTTCATAGTGATGTTCTTGAAGGCGATTTCAAAAAAAGTTCTAATCGAATTCAAAGCCATTGAATTGCGCCGGAAAGATGCACTGCCGAATATAAAATACATATAAACATATTTTTTTAACTGATATAGCAACTCTGCTCTTCTCAAAACAAATTTAGGAAGTTCGATGTCACAAGAGCGGTTGCATGGAACGGCACGATTTTATTAAATTTAAACTTAACTCCCAAGGTGGAAAAATTTTTCGAAACATTCGAAATCAAATTACAATTTTTTTATGTTTTCAATGCTACAAAACGCCTTTATTTGTTTCACTTTGATTTGGATTTAATTTATTCTCATAAAACATTTTGACGCGATAACGTCTCATAATTCGATTTAACAGGCTGCACGCACGAAAAAATGTGTCGTTACCTTGCTCATTAGTGTTACCTTGCTCATTTGTCGTTACCTTGCTCATTTTTCGTTACCTTGCTCATTGCCGTTACCTTGAATGAACTGCAAGCGAAAGCGCGGAACGAACGACAGAGCAAACAAAGCAAACGAACGGCAACGTTCGACATCTTGCTCTCTCCTACTTAAGTGAGCGTGTATATGTATGTATATGCGCATATGTACATATATATTGTAAATTCACGTATTTGTATTTGCATATGCCTTCTTATTGATTATTATTCATTTGATTTACTTGAAGAATTTAAAATAAAACCAAGTTTGTTAATAATACCTGTTGTTTTAATGTTATTATTATTTTTTGACGTGATAACGTCTTATAATTCTATGTAGCCGGCTGCACGCACCAAAAAATGCGTCGTTACCTTGCTTGAACAGCATGTTATGTTATGTTATGTTATGATATGTTAGGTTATGTTATGTTATGTTATATTATGTTATGTTATGTTATGTTATGTTATGTTATGTTAAGTTATGTTATGTTATGTTATGTTATGTTATGTTATGTTATGTTATGTTATGTTATGTTATGTTATGTTATGTTATGTTATGTTATGTTATGTTATGTTATGTTATGTTATGTTATGTTATGTTATGTTATGCTATGTTATGTTATGTTATGTTATGTTATGTTATGTTATGTTATGTTATGTTATGTTATGTTATGTTATGTTATGTTATGTTATGTTATGTTATGTTATGTTATGTTATGTTATGTTATGTTATGTTATGTTATGTTATGCTATGTTATGTTATGTTATGTTATGTTATGTTATGTTATGTTATGTTATGTTATATTATGTTATGTTATGTTATGTTATGTTATATTATGTTATGTTATGTTAAAGTATATTATGTTATGTTAATATTACCCCATTCTCTATATCCATACAAAATATCTATCAAACAAATAAAATTAAAATTTTCTTTTGAAAAATGCAACGATTCAATCAGTATTTTCTTATGACGTTATCACGTTAAACTATCGTCAGTAAACCGACTTTACAGACAACCTCTTTTTTGTTTGTTTTATTATTAACTTTATTTAAGTATAGTAGCGAGCATAATTTACTGCATGACAATATTTTCTTTTAACAATTTTTCATTATTCAAACTTTTAAACTTTATACAAATTGAAAAAATTTCGTCTAACTTCTTTAGCAAAAGTTCATTGATTTTTTATGTGTTTTACCTTACCAGCGTTGGAGTGATAGGACCCGAGATCTGGTGGCGCGGTACTAGAACGGAGTGCTTAACCGAAAAACTTTGAAAGAAAAACAAATTTTCTTCTGGAGATAAAGATATCGATAAATATTTTTATTTTTATTTAAAAATTGGAAAAGTAATGAATTACAATCACAATGAATTAAAAAGCATTAGCGGCTAGGCCATTAGCTTTACGTAACATAAATATTTATATAATAATATTCGTGTATATTTTAGATTTCAAAATACAAATTAATTTTGTAAATAAAGTGTAGACAACTTTTAATGTTTTCTGCGTTTACTTCGGACAGAAGTTCTTCTATTGTGTGGCTTGATATTGATTGTCTTATTGAATGTAATGCTTCACAATTTGTAACGATGTGTTGGATAGAAAGTGTCTCTTCGTTGCAGAATTGACAAACGTGGTTTTGTGGGTTGTTGTTTTGAAAGGGGTTGCTGTGGGTCAGGCGTGTTTCGTGTGTAATCGTGTTTCGCCTTGTGGTTGTTGATGGGAAGATTGGAAGGTTGAAGCTTGGATTAATGCATTTATAATAATGGTTTATGTTCTGCCATCGTTGTAACATTTGTTGTCAATTTGCTTTTTTAGTTGCGTTTTTTAGGTCCACCTTGTTAAAACTGTATATTGTGTGTAACGGCGACTTAGTTGCAAGTTTTGCTGCTGCGTCTGCTAAGGTGTTCCACGTATTCCAATATGGCTAGGGATCCAAACCAACTTTATTTTTTCAGGGTTTGATATTAGCGTATCTCTGATTTGAGATATCAATATATCGTTGTTGTTTATATTTTTTATTGAAGTCAAAGTTGATAGTGAGTCACTGCAGATAAGCCATTTTCCTCCGTTTTTTTTCTGCTATTTTACAGGCGTTATAGATGGCAGTTGCTTCGGCTGTGAAAACGGATCCATAATATGGTAATAAGGCGGAAGATAGTGTTGCATTTTCGTTAACAATGCTGAAGGCGAGTATATCTTCATTTTTCGAGCCGTCAGTAAATAGTGTGGACCAATTATGGTAAATATTGCGCATGCGTTGAAAGTTTTGCAGAAATACGGACACCGGAGTTATTTCTTTTTTATATTGTGTTAACTGTAGTAGAATGCTGTTCGTCGGTAGTTTCCATGGAGGATTCTTTATGTTGGAGGTAATATTGTAAATAAAATAAATATCGGCAATGTAAAAATACTTTAAATTCAAGTATGTAGGTGAACATTTTTTTTGTTTTGGCACAGTTTAACATCTATGCAAAGAAAAATGTTTACTTTGCTGTTATTGTCACCTTCAAATCGTATTGTGTCCGATTTGTTATTATTTTTGTTTTTAATATATCGGAAATTATGTACAAATATGATGCAGATCTATTCTGCATCACACTATTTAATAGTGTGTAGCCTTGTAATGTGGAAGCACTCAAGTATAAAAACGTTCATGATTGCAACTTCCATGAATATAAAAATCGCTTCCATTATCGTCATAAAACTAATAGTTTTTTGCTCTTCTCGGAAAAAATATCGACCGGCATTACCAAAATATTGCCATACACCCTGTAAAAATGTACAGGATTTTGTATGAAAATGGGAGAAGAAAAATTAAACGCACAAATTATTGAATATAATGAAGTAGAACGAACTGCCTTCATTTTTTTTTTTTGTAGCAATTATAGTTATCGCATTGGTGTTTGAGAGTCATGCAGGGGTCATCCTTCCAAATAGGCAGGATTGGAACGAGAGAAAAATCCGTACCGATGCTGGTAGCTCTGTCTTTACTGACGGCTCCAAGATGGAATCCGAAGTCGGAGCAGGGGTTTTCTCCACATCAACCAATTTATTTATTTCTTTGAAACTGCCGAATATTGCTTGTGTTTTTCCGGAAGAAGCCTTTACGATACTGCAGCCATACAAAATTCTTAAGATTCTGAGGACGGCACGGTGCAAATCTAAACTGGTCAACTCAAGTAAGGAGGAGATCAACTCTATTGGGTGCGCAAGTAACATTCAGAACATAGGAACATAGGAGAAAATTAAATTGCTGATAAGGTTTCCAGGAAGGAGTCGACTAAAATCGTCTCAGAGATCTCCTACCCGGTCATCGGAATTCTCCTGACTATTGTTTATGGGGAATTCCATAACTTATTTCTCAGGAAAATACAGATCAGATAGAGCTCCATTTTTCGTGTGCTAATTCGAAAACGGCGGCCGCCATAGCCGAATGGGTTGGTGCGTGATTACCATTCGGAATTCACAGAGAGGTCGTTGGTTCGAATCTCGGTGAAAGCAAAATTAATAAAAACATTTTTCTAATAGCGGTCGCCCCTCGGCAGGCAATGGCAAACCTCCGAGTGTATTTCTGCCATGAAAAAGCTCCTCATAAAAATATCTGCCGTTCGGAGTCGGCTTGAAACTGTAGGTCCCTCCATTTGTGGAACAACATCAAGACGCACACCACAAAAAGGAGGAGGAGCTCGGCCAAACACCTAACAGAAGTGTACGCGCCAGTTATTTATTTATTTTTTTTTTTTTAATTCGAAAACCCTTTGGCCTCAATGCAAAAGACGTAGGACGCAAGCCCTGAGGACTCCACGCCATTCAATTTCCAAATTCGTAATTGTATTTACCGGTCCGATGACTGACACCCACACAGGAAAGCTAGGTTTACCATTTAATCCCATTGCAGAAGCTGCGGAGGTATTTCAGAGAAGAAGACTCTTCAGCACTTTCTCTGTAAATGTCCGGGTTTAGCAGCTAGAAGATTAAAATCGCTGGGTGCTTCTTTCTTCGACAGCCTGAGGCAGTGCTCCAATCCAAATCCCATCAACCTTCTCCATTACATCAGCAGCTTTGGTTGGTTGTTTGTCAAATTAGCAAAACGTTATGGCAAGAGTGGAAATTCACGGCAGCCATAAATGGCCTTTGGTCTGTCGGGAAACAAGCAGCCAAAATGGGCATCCCTCACAACATACATTACCACAATTGTAAATAAGCAGAGAAAAGGGAAACGATTTTCCATTATCTCTGTGAATGCCCTGCCATATGTCTCGAACAACTGTCTGGGTTAGACATCAACAACCCAATAAGGTTCTTAAACCTGGATATAGTCATGCTGTAAGTAACTGTTAAACAATTTGGTTGCTAGTTGGATTCTTTAACCAACCATCCAACCGTTTAAGTTGTTACATTTACTGGTCTTTTTCACTTAATTTACTACTTGCTATAAGTACATATCATTTACCCTAAGTTCTTATGTGCCAAAGTATGCACTTTTAAATCAGCTCCACCTTTGGTAAATAGATGAAATATCCGAATTGATCAGCACATTTCCCTACCCCACACTTTTTCATTCCTTTCGAATTTTCATCTAGTATCCCTATTGTGTCTGGCAAGGTACCAATAAAAACATAAAATTGGCATAAACGAGAGATTAACACATTCGTATGCAAATATTTTGCAACTTTTGTATCGCCATATGTGTGTATGTGTGGAAATTCATGCCACAGACCTAGAGTGACAATATTATTTCAGCTATAAAAATGACTGCTATGAAAATTTCTTGCTCACACAAGTAAAAGTATGAAAGCACCCTGCAGGGAAAAGCCAGGCTAGTATAGAAAAAAGCAGTCATGGGACACCTGGCAGATGTGAAACATCGTGTGCGTACAAGTAATATGCATAAAAGATAATATTACAGGAATCAAATATAGCCTAATGAAAAAATGAAGTATTACGAATTTTTTACAGAAATTGGTAACTTTATTTAATAAACAATTATTTACATGTGATAGCAAAATTCGAAATTAATATCAAGCCACAATTTAAATATTTTCATCTGTGACTTCAGTAATAGTTATATTCGATGTTTCCTCTGTGACGCTTGGTCGATGATAACTAAAGTACGTTACAAAAGTATTGGATGAAATATTGTCAAGATATCTCACAAATACAGCATCTATTGTTGTTCCATATTTGGTAGTAGATTCTCTTGGATTGTTGTTGATTTGCAATTGAAATTCTTTTTGAAGTGTGCTTTGAGTGCTGAAATTTTTTGAGTTTTCAGGTGGCGCAAAATTAATCATCCAGTTTTGTATTTGAAAATTATTAAATTAAATTAAAAAAAAAAAACAATTAAATAAAAAACGGACTTTGAGTGATGAAATTTTTTGAATTTTCAGGTGGCGCAAAATTAATCATCCAGTTTTGTATTTGAAAATTATTAAATAAAATTAAAAAAATAATAAATAAAGAAATTATATTGAGTGGTGACTTTTGACCTTTACGCCCGCCATTGTTTGTCTGTTTTTATACAGCAGCTCTACACTTCACAAATTTCAATTATGATTGACGTACTGCACTATTTGTAAAAAATATAAATAATCCGATAGCATGATAAATTTTGTGTCACTTTGTATGATAATCAAAATGTGTTTTTAAAATATGCCTTCCTCCATAGGGTTAAACTTTTTATTCAATTTCAACTTTTGCTCATTACGAGCTGGCATATCTCGAATTTGCTATTAAATAAGTTTGCACTTTTCATTTCAAATTAATAAAGCAATAAATTTGGCTTTGCAAAATAGTTCCATTTGGTTTAAATAATCGAGTAATGAAACTTCTTTCTGCTGTGGCTCTGCTTTCTGTGACCTTTTGATATTTTTCAACTCAAACACTGACCTTCGTAATTTCTTCGCACATAGCAAATTACCAAACACATTCAAAAACACATAACGCACCAACGTTTACTAAACACTCACGAGCATCCAACTTGCCGCTCTTTAGCAACTCTACATTTGTCTCTCTAACATGGCTCACATACTAACACACTTTAACCCACATCATTTGTGAGTTGTTCCTTTGAAATTGGCTTAGCATTTCTCATACTAGTACACATAACACACGATAAGCGTCGCCACGCCAACGATTCGGTTTACAAGTGAGCCAATAGATGTTTCACATCAAAATATTTTAACTCAGATACTGAAATTTAAAAGAAGAAATTTTACTATTTCGGCGTTGACTAGAATAATACCATAGTAAAATGATACATTTGTCTAAACATTAGTTGATTTTTTTTTTAATTAATAGTTTTTATTTTTTAACAATTATTTCACTTTGAATTATGTTTTTAAAGTACCTTATTTTTTTTAATTCTTTATTAGTTTTTTTATACACTTTGTTTTGCTTTTTGCAAGATTTACTTTAGTGTATGATTGAATCTTAACGAGATGGCTGAGGCGTTTCACCTAATGATAGCATGGGTTCCTGGCCATTGCGACGTCGAGGGGTACTGCAGAGCCGATGAACTAGCGAAAATCGGTACCAAATTGACTGATGAGTACTACATAGTCAGTGATATAGGTATACTAGGGCGGGTCGATTTAAAAATCGCTCATTGCTCTGTGAAAATCGTAGTCTAGGGATCAAAATAAGAAACTTTGCCGAAGTAACCATACCACTAAAACGAATTCTGATGTCCCCCAATTTAAAAATATCACCATTTTTGGCCTTTACATTTAAAAATCAGTTAAATGGCTATGTTTTTTTCTTTATTTTTATTTATTTATATTATTATCTATTTTTTCTCTTAAGAAATTTATTTAGTCAGATCATATGTAAATGAAAAAATTAATTTAAGTGAGTTATAGAAAAGAAACTAAAAAGTTCGACCCAAATTGGGGGACATCAGAATTCGTTTTAGAGGTATGGTTCCTTCGGCAAAGTTTCTTATTTTGATCCCTATAATATGATTTTCACAGAGCAATGGGCGATTTTTTTGCCTGCCCGCAAAAGACACTAAAAGTTCGACCCACTGAGCACTGCCTAATCGGTAGGCACGCCCAGAGAATGGGTGTGCAAACACATGACTTCTGCAGAAGTTGTCTAGACGAAGAAGAGGAAGAAACGATCCCGCACCTTCTGTGTCACTCTCTTCTTCTATCCAGATGTTGACTCGCCATTTTGGCCGGACATTTCTTTAACGAATTAGAAGACGTCGGCTCTGTCGAAATTAAGATTCTTGCGACATTTTTGAATAGTACACATTGGTTTCAGGAGGATAAGGGCCAGTTCCCCACGCGACATCACAATGGGTCATAAGCCTGAGCGTGTCCTACAATGGACAACCGCTACAACCTAACCTATGATTGAACCAGGTTTTGATTGTTTAACATTTTATTGTACCTGAAAGAAGTTTCTCTTAATTTTATGAAAAAACTGCCAAGCGGAATGGATGTTTTTTATATTGTAACTGGTCCAAAACTGGATATTTCAGCAACAAATGGGACTAGATTTTTTTTTTGCTTGTATCTAATGGTATTTTGTTGATGCATGGCCAGACGATTGACGATTCGTAGGGCATCGCCGTTTTAAAACTAACAATTGCTAAAATGGAAAAATTAGAACCCGAACTGGTTGAGCAGAAAAGGGAAAGTGTGGTATTCTAGTTCACAACGAGTATTTTCTCTCGAGGGTATGTACTACTTCATGTTGATTGTATGTACATATATATAAGTAGATATGTGTCGTCTGCTTTGCTATGTTAAATTGTCGTCCCTCATACGCCCCGTCTTTCCAAACCAAATTTCGGTTGAGCAATGCAAATTTATTTTTATACCCGCGCACGTTTTTTTCTAAGGTAGTAATAACTACATAACCACATAAATAATAGAAAATAGAATAAAACACAATATTCTGAATGACGAGAGAAATTGATTAAGGCTGTGTGTCTGCCCTTGCATCCAACAGTGCCTTCCTGCTCAAAACTCTCATCGAATTTTGACGCAAATATGCCCTCTGCTCTGAAATTAAAATGGGCGAAAACGGTGACACGCCAACTACTCTCTGACACGGTACTCAGTAACTAATAAAGAACCTTCCGAGGTCAAATTTGTATCAAGTAAATATATCACAGAAAGGAATATGATTATAAAAAAATTTAAGGAAATTTATCAATTTGTCCCAAACTCTCGCTATAAGCTTTTGGAAGAAACCTTTTATTGCACACTTTATGAAAATTCACTGAAACCGTGTAGTGGATACATAAAGTGGAGTTTACTTTATATTTAGACACTATTTGACTTTCCTATTTACATATTTTACTTGTTGCAAACGCCGCAAGTATAAGCAGTGCTGGCACATCATTGACATTGTGTAGCAGTGGCTTGAATACGCTGCACTTATGGCATGCCAACTGTTGCAAAGCAGCCAGAGGAACATTTTATTATTATTCCCCTAAAATTTCTTAATTAAAGCAAAACAAAATTAAAATGCAGACAACTCAACAAAAATATTATGAAGACAATGCAATATTTCAAATTTTTGTTTAGAACATTTTTATTTTCATGGCTCTGTGGCGCGCTCAGAATAATAATACTCGTAACTGCAGTTTGTAGTTTTGTTTCGTGGGAATACGACTTTTATGTGTTTTCTGCTGTTCAAAATATACAGTTTTGTTTTATATTTTTACACACGTCGTAGTTATAGTAATTTATTTTACTGTTGTTATTTAAGTAAAGAGAAACAACTTTGCTTAGAGCAACACCTTTGTATGTGAGTTTATATGTTTGCTTAAAAGCTTACGCAGAAGTACTCCGGAGTGATGTGAAGTAAATGTAGTGAATCAGTAATCCAGTGATGCCATAGGAAAGAGGTGAAGGGAAATTGAAAAACTTCCAAACAGATATTTTCATTATTTTATCAAAACTTAAAAAAATCGTTCTTAACTAAAATAGTATTGATGTGTGCTCACAAGTATACAAAACATTTTGTAAAAATAACGGATGTTTGTCTCTTAGCGCAAAATTTCCATAAAATCCCGCATCTCAATACACTGCGTTAGATAACTGTAGCTCCAGAATTTTGTCAATTTATATGTTTCTTAGCACAAAAACAAATTTCAAGCATCCGCTGTATGGAGAAAATGCACAAGCACGCCAACAAAATCAAATTCTCAAAAATTCTAAAATTTTCACTCTAGTATACCTTAATTTAATTCTTTATAAAACTGCACACCCGAAACTTTCTAAAAATTCTTATCAAAAAGTGCGAAATTTTGATGGAGCGTTGTTGATTTTTTTTTTTTAATTTGTACAAAGTATGAAACTTGGATTTATATGACTTTTTTAGGATAATGAAATAAATTTCCATTGAAAAATTATTAAAGTAAAACAAGAAACAAATAAATTGCTAAAACTTGTAAAAAATTTGGTGCTATAGTTATAGTATACACTGCGTTAATACGTAGACCCCATAATCACTTTTGGAACCGCCACTAAACTTTTAGTAACAATATTTATGATATTTCTTGTACTATAAAAGCTCAGTTAATGATCTGTATTGTATTGTAAATAAATTTGATACAGGAACAATCGGGCCTAGCATCGAGATACATAATACTGTGGGCAAAAAGTAAGGTGAATTTATTTGTCAAACTTCGCGGGATTAAAATTTCGCTCTAGTTATTTTTTTCATGAGTTGGCAGCACTGTTAATAACATCTGGGCCAACTTTCATGTGAATGTCATTATCAGTAATATATTTACGCTTGTGTTTACAACACGACCAAGAGTGCATTTTTCGATTTTTACAATGTCTGATTTGATTGAGCAGAGAAGAGCCATCAAATTTTGTTTGCCGAATGAAATTTCGGCTGCGGAAACAATTAGCATGTTGCAGAAGGCATTTGGTGATTCGACCATGTCGCAGAAAAATGTTTATAAGTGGTACAAAGACTACAAAGAGGGTCGAGAACGTGTTGATGACTTGGAGCGCTCCGGACGACCATCGACGTCAACAGATGACCAACACGTCAATAAAGTGAAGGAGTTAGTGCTCACAAATCGTCGGTTGACTGTTAAAGACCTTACTGATTTGATCAGAATATCAGAAGGATCAGTGAAAACTATTTTGCAAGACCATTTGGGCCTACGAAAAGTCACGGCCTACGTTTGGTACCGAAAACTCTCAATTTCTTGGAAAAAGTCGTCGCGTTGATGTGTGTGAAACAATGCTTTCAGACTATCAGGACAAGCTCAAATGCATCATTACGGGAGATGAGACTTGGATTTATGCTTACGACCCTGAAACAACCGACCAATCAAACGAATATCGTGCTAAAGGCGAGGCCAGACCGAAAAGAGCACGTCAAAGTCGTTCAAAAATAAAGGTCATGATGACAGTTTTTTTCGATTTTCGTGGTGTGGTGCACTATGAATTCCTTTCACCTGGCCAAACTGTTAATAATAAATATTATTTGAGCCTTATGCGTCGTTTACGTGAAGCAATTCGTCTAAAAAGACCAGAATTATGGGCCAACAACTCTTGGTTTTTGCATCACGATAATGCACCGTCTCACACTGCACTCGTTCTTCGTGACCATTCCCCAAAAATTTCACGCATATCGTGCCGCAACTACCGTATTCGCCTGATTTGGCTCCGTGTGACTTCTGGCTATTCACAAAACTCAAGAGACCACTCCGGGGAACGCGTTTCAAGTCGATTGAGGAGATAAAAGCTGAATCGAAGAAGGTGCTGATGGCTATACCGGAAATGGAATATTTGACATGTTTCCGGGATTGGAAAAATCGTTGGCATAAGTGTATTTCATCGAGAGGGGATTATTTTGAAGGGCATGAAATTGATTTACAAGAATAAATTAAGATTTTCTAGTTTTTGGGCTTTTTCTGCCAAAATTTTTAAGTTGCCCTTCCTTTTGGTTAGCTTGGTATGTTAAAGTGATTTTTGTTAGGTTTCTGTAATATCTGGAAACTATTTCTACTTTGTTTTTGTTT
Organism: Anastrepha fraterculus; assembly: GCA_037575425.1. Taxonomy (NCBI): domain Eukaryota; kingdom Metazoa; phylum Arthropoda; class Insecta; order Diptera; family Tephritidae; genus Anastrepha; species Anastrepha fraterculus. The sequence goes on from JAYXIM010048691.1 coordinate 245,803, forward strand.
TTCAAATTGTAAATACTATTTTCGAAAAATTGATTTTAAGGCAGAAAATTAAATAAAAGCCCAATTCAATATTTTTATTCTTTGAGTTTTGTTAACAATTTGAAAAAAATTTTCTTAATTTTCTTCTTAAATTACACAAACTTTCTTGTGGCCCAAATATTCGTTATGTAAAAGATCGTCTATTAGTAAGGAGCCACTATTTATAAATGGAAATAAATATTTCTTTTCCTTTTAAGTTTTTTCTTTCTCTTTAAAAAACGTATAGATATAGCCTTCAAATGTCCGCCACGATTTTGCAAGCATTCGGAGTTTGGAATTTGCGATAACTCTGTCGGAAATTCCTCAATGGTATTCGCTAGCTTGCCTTTTTCAGACATTTTATGTATTTAATAAATAAAAGCGCACAAATTTTTCTTTAATGTTTATTCCTATCTATTTGGTTGTTCGCCCACGCTCTGAACGTAAGTTCTCTGTAAAAGACGGATAGATCTTTACTTTTCTGGCGGAAGCGATTCGATGTAAAGGGCCGGTGTTGATTTTGAATAAAATACAATTATTTAACTTTGTCATTTCTCTTTATTATGATAATATTGGTATGGCTCAATTACGTAAAGAACAAAATATCGGGCAAGGCACACCTCCATCCGATGGTCCATATTTTCGATGACGCTGAGGCATAATTGAGGTTCTATGCCGTTAATGTGTCGAATTATCTCATCTTTTAACTCTTGAATTGTTGCTGGCTTATCGACGTTCACTTTTTCTTTCAAATAACCCCAAAGAAAGAAGTCCAACGGTGTGAAGTCTCATGATCTTGACAGCCAATTGACATCGGCGCGACGTGAGATTATTCGGCCATCAAATTTTTCGCGCAAAAGAGCCATTGTTTCGTTAGCTGTGTGACAAGTGGCACCTTCTTGTTGAAACCACATATCGTCCACATCCATATCTTCCAATTCGGGCCATAAAAAGTTTGTTATCATCTCACGATAGCGAACACTATTCACAGTAACTGCCTGAGCGGCCTCATTTTGGAAAAAATACGGCTCAATGATGCCGCCGGCCCATAGACCGCACCAAACAGTCACACTTTGTGGGTGCATTGGTTTTTCGGCAATCACTCATGGATTATCATTCGCCCAAATGCGACAGTTCTGGTTATTGACGAATCCACTGAGGTGAAAATGTGCTTCATCAGTGAAGATGAAGTGCGCGATATGCATTTTGATTTGAACGCCCGTTTTCATAATAAGCCTGAATAACTTTAACGCGTTGCTCGATTGTGTATCTTTCCATGGTTCAAATTGAGTTAGTCTGAAATCGAAAACTATCAAATGGAATGTAGTAAAAAACTTGACGTTTGGGTGTTGTTTACATTCAACATCGGCTCTTGAAATTTAACCACCCTTTAATATACAAACCACTTGAGTTTGCCTGCTGATTTGAATGATATCGGAGTTTTGTTACGTATTTTGCTTCACTTCTTTTTATCTCAGCCTTATCGAGAAGTATTTCCAGATCTGGGCGAACATTTTCATCGCAAATATATTATGTCCTTAGGATTGAATAAATCAATGAATTATATAATATATAAGTAGTTTGGTACCGGCTTTGAAAGTATTCGATGCGGTACCAGCTGGTGCTAGCAGAGGAAGGCCTCCTCTGTGTTGGAAAGACCAGGTGGAGAAGGACGTGGTTTCACTTGGTGTGTCCAATTGGCGCCGGTTAGCACGAGAAAGAAACGACTGGCGCGCTTTGTTAAACTCGGCCAAAATCGCGTAAGCGGTTATCGCGCCAATTAAGAAGAAGAGAAAAAGAAGTTTCGTACCTCAGCTCAATGTCTTAATGCCTTAAAAATTATATGATAATATATTATTTAACTTGAAATATATATACTTTTTCTTAGCGAGGCGTCCCAAAGTGCTGCGGCTCCAATTAAGTGAACAAATATTACAAAATAGATGGAATTTACTCATATTTCCCATAGTTCGCTGAATCCAAATATTAAATTTTGTTTCTCATAGCTTTTATATTTTCGATGGTAGTAAGGATAAGATGATGATTAAAAGTTTTTATTTCAGATGCCTTCCAATGCAAGTTGCGTACACGTTTATTTGTCCAAGTTCTTTACCAGAATAGCTTTGGAGTAACTACTCAACCATCCCATTCTTTGTTCTCTGTGAAGCGTCACAAAGTTCCTCTTTCACTGGTCTTCCCCGCTCAGCACTTTCTCTTTTACTAGGTAGAAGTAGTAGTAGTAGTAGTAAAGGGTTAAGGTATGGGCATTTAGCACTGCGACCATATTGATCTATTGTGCACCCTATGCTATCAATTGACTGTTAAGTATGCTTATGAATTGTACTAGTTCCTTCTGAGGGAGTGATTCAAGGTCTTCATCTGTAAGCATGAACTTGTTTAAAAACCTTTTCCTTCTATGCGTCAGCCCCGGACGTTCGATGATGAGATATTCTATAGACTCCTCATCTTCGCAGCAAAATCTGCAGGTGCTGGTGTTAGTTATGCCTAATTTATGTAGTTGTTTGTTGCAGGTGAAGTGACCCCCGAGGGTGCCTGTAAGAGTACGAATGCTCTTTTTGTTTAACGTGAGGGCCATGTTAGCTCTTTTAGCGTTGAAACTTAGGAACTTTTTGGAGTGTCTAAGACCCTCTACGTTGTTCCAATGCTGATTTAATAGAGTTTTGGCCCAATATTTTACTTTTTGTTTCAGGTTGTTTTTGTTGAATCCGAACATAGGACTAGGTCCGATGAAGTTTTCATCTGCCCCTTTTTTGGCTTGAAAGTCTGCCTTTTCGTTGCCGTCATATCGCTCATGTCCCGGTACTCAAATTAATGAAACATTGTTTTTGGATGCCAGGTTATTGAGTGCCATGTGGCATTCTAAGAGAGTCTTTGAGTTGTAGGTATAGCTTTCTAAAGCTTTTGGCTGATTGGCTGTCCGAGAGTATTCTAATCTTTACTCTCTTGTGGTTTCTACGTTGCATGATGTTTGCTGCTTCCATTATTGCGTATAGTTCCGCTTGGAAGATGGTGGTGTCCCTGGTGAGAGTGAGTGATATGTGGATTCTGGGTCCCACTACTCCTGCTCCTACACCATAAGGTGTTTTTGATCCAGCAGTGTACCATTTCTGTGAATCATCATTCATTCATTTTGGGTTTGTTTTCCCCCCGATCCTCTCAGGAAAGGTAACTGTGTATCCTTTTGTGAAACAGAGGGTTGGGTCAATGTGGTCTGAAACTTGAGCCATGCTTGTGGTGTTTTTGATTTTATTTAGGATATTTATGAAATTCATGAAATTTTCTTTCATGTGTGGCATGAGTGCTTGCGTGGCTGCTTCCTCTTGGATTGCTATATGAAGTGGTGGGAGATTAAGGAGTGCTTCCATGCCAGCTGTTGGGGTAGTTCTCATAGCCCCTGTGATGCATGGGCAAGCAAGCCTTTGTACTTTTCCCAGTTTGGTTATCGCTGTTTGTTGGATAGATTTGCTCCACCATACTAGTTCCCCATACAGTATGATTGGTCTAACCATTTGGGTGTATATCCAGAGGGCCATACTAGGGCTGAAGCCCCAGGATCTCCCTAGTAATTCTTTGGTTGTCCACAAGGATTTCGTGTCTTTTTTTGTTATATTATTTATATGTGATTCCCAAGTGAGTTTTTTATCTAAGGTTAAACCTAGATAATTGACCTCTTCTTTTACTAGGTTGCAGGTGAATTGTATTAAATTAAAAGAAAAGAAAAAAATATCTATATATGGGCTTATATCGTGTAATAAAGGAGTATTCGTTAGAACCAGAATAGAGAAAACAAGTTTTTTTAAGTCAGCTAGAACTTTTTTTGCAATTATTTCGCATTTCAGAACTAAAAAATATTAGTTTGTACATAAAATTCCCTTTGTCATATTTATCGCTGCTTATCTTGCTTTCAATTCATGCACCGATCTGTAAGGCTCGCAGATGCACAGGAACAACCAAGCTAGAGCTTTTTAAAAGACAGGGGTATGTACCAGGATTAACCACTTGTTTTCACACAATTTTTCCTTTCCTGCTAATTTCATTTTTTTTTGCCGTTTCAGTAACATTTAGTGATGTTGGTAGAATTTATAATTGTAGTCGTTGTATGTATAGTACTCTCCACTTTTCCGCATTTCAGTTACGGAAATAAATTTTTTTGCGTCTTGATTTTGTTCCACAAATGGAAGGAGATATAGCCGACTCCGACTTTTTATGAGGAGCTTTTTCACTCGGAGGTTTGCCGAGGGGCAACCGCTATTAGAAAAAACTTGTTTTATCATTTGGTGTTTCGTGTCCTGGGATTTCGAACCTCTGCACTTCCGAATGGTAGTCACACACCCACCCATTCGGCTATGGCGACCGCCTTGTATACCTTTACTATAAACGCAAAGTGGAAAAAAGAGTAAATTTTTTTCAGCAGATAATGTACGTATTTTCCCAATATTTTTTGTTTATGGAATTAAAAAAAAAAAACATGATTTATTTTACGTGAATTTTAGATTCACTCCATTCAACTTTAGGATTATTTTTACTTTCACCAAAATAAATTTACATTTAGAATATTGTGAATCTAAATTACAAAACTCATATTTTTTAAGAAAGTTAACTTTTCACAGTGGCTTTAAGCAATTCCAAATGAAAAACGGAGAATGTATTTTAACATCTCATAAGTTGTATTTTTGACAACTTTTCCGTGTAAAGCGATCTGACTAAAATATTTAGTTTAAAATTTGTCAACTTAAAGGGCTAGAAAACCAATGCCTTAGCCTTGGGAACGGATAAATTACCTTTTTAACAATGCCAAAAACCGTCTAAACCATTGAAAGAGTCAACAAATTTAAGTAACTGGGATGAAACACAAATGAATATTGGAATTGTACCACAGAAATAAAATCCAGAATAGAAATAAGACGTAATGTTTTTTTCAGATATGAGAACATACTAAGCAGCCACGGCATCTGCCTCAAAGCCAAAACGATTATAAAATGATATGTTCGAGTTCTGGAAATACCGTGAACAAATAATAAAATTCCACATGTAGTGAATTGTGATCGTAAGCTGTTAGTAAACATAAATGGAAGGAAGACATCATACTTGGAGAATACGAGTATTTGGCTGGAAGCAATTTACATGGCTGCGTAGCATTAGACAATGGACCGGAATATAAAATGTGGCAACCTCATTGGCGTGGCAAGGAACAAAGAGCAATACGCAGAAATTGCCAAAAACTTGTAAAACTTTATTTATATAGAAGGGCCATCATATAATCTGGCCCCAGATAACTTTTCCCTATTTCAAAGCTCAAAATATAGATGGACAACTCGTTTGATAACTTTGAAAAGCGTGTAAAATTGCGTACCGAAGTAGAAAAGTTAAAATATTGGTTAATAAATAAAGATATAATATAGAGACATTTATTGGAAGCAGCACCTGATTTACAGGATATAGTTTAATTATAGGTTAATTGTATAGTATTAATATCATAATTTAGTATTGTAGTCTAATTTATAATATGTGACCTGGTCTATGAAAAGGTACCTTACGTGTCAAAAAATCATTTTTCACTTTTTTGTTGATTCGAATAGTGTGTGAAAGGCTCTTTAAAATGGTGAAAACTAGAAAGTCATAATTTGTTTAAAAGTTTGTTAAAAGTAAAAAATGAAAAGTACAAATACCGAAGATAGCGAAGACAATAACTTGTGCAAATTAAAAACTAAACCATTCCTGGACAGTCTGAGGTGTTATGAATACGATACTGAAGTCTGTTTTCAAAAAATTTGTTACAAAAAATGTATTCATAACTTTATAAATGGTAGTTTTTAAGGATTTGTCAAAATTTTTGTCACGAATTGTGGCATTGTTTCAACATCAAAAGTTAATTAAAATATTTAAAAACTGTTATTCGGGGGTTTGCGAGGTCGCTGAATATGAAGTGAGATTATTTAAAATCAAAATGGCGGATCCAATATGTCGGACATGTTTTTTTAAAATTCATCAGATCCGCTTGAAACTTTTCACTCAGGGGTTTTGGAGGTCGGTGATTACCAATCTGTTGTGAGATTTAAAAAAAATCAAAATAGCTGATCCAATATGGCGTACAAATTTTAAAAAATGCATCGAATTCTTTCTAAACTCGTTACTTAGGGGTTTTTGGTGTCGCTAATTGCGAATCCAATATCAAATTTAAAAGATTCTAAATGATGGATCCAATATGGTTTTCGAAAATCAAAATTCATCGGATTCGTTTGAAATTTTTTAGTCGGGGATTTTTAGGGTCTTTGATTTTTTGACAAGTTTATTAAAAGGTTTTTCAGAGTGAAGAGAAAGAATAGTACAAGTACAAAAAAAACTGATTCTATTTAAAAACTAAAATAATGAAAATATATCGACTTCTAAGATAAAAAAACATTATTATAAAATATTATGCACAAAAATTTACGTTTTTCAAGTTTTTATATTTTTTTTCGTCGCCGTCTTTCTCAAGATTTTTTTACGTATTGGTTGTAAAGAAGATGGACTTTTTTCTGCGTCAGGTTTGAGAACATCTAAACTATCCTTTGCCTTTCGTTTCTTTGGTGCTAATTCTTTTATCGGTAATGGAGCAATGCATTTTTTCGATGACAACTTTTTTTTTTTTGATGATGCAGCCACACGTTTCTGCGATGCAGACTCCTTTTTTGATGTCGTAGCTTCAGATTTCTTCGATACCAACTGCTGTTTTGGTAATGGAGCCACAATATCTGCTTTACTTATATCTGAAACTAAGCTGCGAATATTCCGATAAATATACCACTGACGCTCCAGCGATAAACCAACAGGCTCTATAACTTTTGGCATTTGACGATCTATAGGTTTTAATAGGAGATAAAATGACTCAACAAGAACTCGTCAACAATCATTTTTCTCTATTTTGTGAACAAAAGACTAACAGAAATGATTACATAAACGTAGTAACAGAAAAGCCACGAAGTAGAATAAGGAGACGTAACGCAGCTGTCAACTGTAAAATTGTCAATTTGACATCATATTCGTAGTCAGTGGCTTTAAAAACCTTTACAAACATGTGTCACTTATTTATAGTTATTGTTGCTATTTGGAAAACTTAAATTTTTTTTTCTATGTTTGGAGCGCCATCTTGGATATGCCATTTACAATTTTTCAAATTTGACACCAGAATCGTATTCAGTACTTCGAAAAATTTTTGTCACCGGGTCTTTTATTGATAATGTGATCTATGCTAAAGAAAATAAGCCAAACCGGATTGAAAAATATTAATATTTAAAAAAGTAACAAGGGTTTTTAGAAGTTTAAACTTTAACTGCTGTTTTCTCGAAAACTTGTTTTCGCACGTAAGGTACCTCTTCGTAGACCAGGTCACATATTGTAATATTTTTTACTCGTTACATCTGGTCACCCTAATTCTTTTACTTGTACTTGCATTATATTAATACACATTATCCCATATTTGTCATTTCAATTTGAATTTCGACATCAGCTGGGACCGGTGAACTTTAGTGATGGTAAAAAGAATAACAACACACGAACACGCGTAACTTCTCAATCGGAAAATAAATTATAAAGTTTTATGAAAATAAAAGTGTCTTTAATTAATTTAAAAACAAAGCTTGGTGGCCGAAGAGATATTCTTATCAAACATAGACTCAAAAAACTTTATATTTCCATTCCATCATTTTTTAAATTTCATTTTCACAGTTAAACTTTCGGCTAAAACTACACCGAAGTTCCTTTTCATACATGGTGCACATTTTATCCAAAAATCGTACTCCAAATTTTTCCTGCTATCCTTGGACGCCTTGTAGCGCACCCAATCTCTACCAACAACAGATCTGTTTCAAGTGCCTGCAGCAAGAGCCACCATCACCAGCATCATCACCTGCATGAGGTTACCTTCGACCTAATTATAATTAATTGCAACATGAAATACGATTTGTGGCAAGTGCCAGTGCTGCAAGCGAGGCAACATCATGCACTGAAAAGCCATTTAACCTCACATTCATAATACTACTCAGCTTATAATTTTACATGCCAGCATCCCACAACATGTCAGCACAGCGGTAATTTCATGTTGCTAATATGGTTGCTCAGCAACATGTTGCAAGTGCTGTGAAAAAATAATATCTGACTAATGATGTGGCTTGTTGCATTATAACGCTAAAGCGTAAAAGCAACGCAGTCTAAACTTTTATAACTTTGTCTTGTTGTTGCTTGTTTTACCTGTTCTAGTTACCTGTTTGCTTTGCTAATTTTCATAGCGATTTCTTATTTTATATTTACACATATATGTATGGCTGAATGTTGGAAAATTGCAGAAAGAGATGGATGTAGTTTAAGAATTTGTCTTATTTAATAGAGTTGCCAACCTCATTAAAAGAAATGCAATGCCTTTCGGCTTTGTAGTGTCTAGTCGAGTGTCAAAAGTGAGTTGCCTCTTTTTTGACGAAGCTGTATTAGGATACCAAATTATAAGCTATATTCGTGTCGTATCATATTCGTACTCTTCTTCTTCTTCAACTTTATTTAGCACTTTGTCCTGTTTTATGGTATAACAGCATTGCATTAGCAGAAAAAGTATACCTTTTTTACATATGTATTACAGACAGTCCCTTGGTGGAACGCCGAACTATCGAAACTCCGGTAAACTTCCAGGAAACTTCTTAACAGAGCTCTTAAAACTCAGTTGGAAGGAGATTGGACTGCTACCGAAAGCTGAGGAAGGAATATAAAAAGAAAATTAGATCATCTAAATTGGACTCTTATAGAACCTTCTGCAGTGAATTGAAGGAACGGAAGAATTCAGCGAAGTTATGCAAAGCCCTCCAAAGAGACCGGACGGCTAGGCTAGACTCACAGCTCAAACCAGATGGTACTTATACGGACTCAAAATCAGAAGTGTACGATGTTCTCTTTTCAACACATTTCCCTGGCTCCAGCAATGTTGTTGGTCAAAGCTCTATCGATCAATCTGATCATGTCAATATAATTACCAGCAGACGCGATTGATTTAATGCATCCAGGATAGTTAGTGAGGAAACGATAAGATTCGCATTCTCGTCACTCGAAAACTTTACCCAATCATGCTCAAGCGGGGCGAAGAACAACAAATGAAGGCTTTGAAAAGAATCTTTAAGGCATGTCTTGCGCACGCTTATGTTCCACAATTGCGGCGTTTGGTGAAAGTTGTGTTTGTCCCAAAGCCAGGCAAGGACAGCTACGCTTAACCAAAGAGTTTCAGACTTATAACCCTAACATCGTTCATGCTTAAGGGTCTGGAACGTATGGTGGAGAAGCACATTGGGACGAGGGTTCTAAGTCGAAACCCTCTCAACGTCAGAGTAGAAAATCTTACGAATCGGCTCTGCACAAGCGCGTTAGCATAATCGAAAAAGGGCTGGAGACAAGAGTGTACACTCTCGGTATGTTTGTGGACATTAAAGGAGCTTTCGACAACGCTACCTTTGACTCCATGTGATCTTCTATCAGAGGATATGGAGTAGAAGAAATCATTGTCAGATGGATCCACTCTATGCTATCAAAAAGACTGCTTACCATGGATAGAGAAAGCGATGAAGGAGTCAGGGTTGAGGTTAAGAAGAGCTGCCCACAAGACGGTGTACTCTCTTGTCTACTTTGGTGCTTCGTGGTGGACTCTCTTCTTAATGATCTGCAGGACATTGGGCATATCCAAGCCTACGCAGACGATATGTGCGTATTAATCTCAGAACGATCACTTGAAGCTATATGTAATAAAATGCAGGTAGCTCTATATAAGATTGAGTATTGATGCGAATTTTCACTAGAAAACGCAATATGGAAGGCCTGTTACTACGCACATTGAAAGGGGTAACACTGCAACTGTCTTCTGAGGTTAAATATTTAGGAGTAATCCTAGATAGTAAGCTTACCTGGAAGAAGCACGCCGAGCAGAAGGTCTCTCGAACACTAGAAGTCTTCTGACAGTGTAAGAGAACCCTTGCCAAGACAAGGGGTCTAAGACCGGCGATAGTACACTGGCTGTACATCACCCTGATTATAATTACCTATTATTGCATACGCCTCTGTAGTATGGTGGAAAGCCACAATGGTTAATTCCAGAGTAAAGCCCCTAAACAGGTTGCAGAGAAGTGTGTGCTTGGGTATCACAGGTGCCATGAGTACGACATCTCGTCCTGATGCCCTTAATGACATTCTGAACTTTCAACCTCTAGATCTTCAAATTCGAAAGGAAGCAATGAAGGCGGCGTACAGGCTCAAGTTAAACGGAGTCTGGGGAAATGAACTAAGCACTGGCCGCTGTCAGGTATACCACCAGTTGTCGGAGCGGTGCACACTGTTCTCGATGCCAGCGGACAATCGGGTGCCTCTCGTTAGCTTCGGTAGGGAGTACGATGTTTTGATCCCAAATAGAGATTAATGGTTGAGTCCAGAAAACCTATTAACGGGATATCAGCACACTTTCTACACTGACGGATCCGAAACCAGTGATGGAAGCGGATCTGGATGGTACTTAGATGAAGACACTAAGAACTCCTATGCCACAGGACAGATGGCCACAATATTCCTTACGGAAGCAACCTACAAAAAGCTTAAGAGATACGGAGTGATGCATGCCCGTAATGCAGTATTCCTACTTTTCCGTAAGCGTCGATGCTTGGTATATTAAACAGAACCTGTGGCATCCACTCTGCAACAGTTAGGCCAAAGTGATTTTGCTATTTTAGACGTTTGGATGCCTGAACAACTTCTTCTCGCCAGTCCAAGAAAATACAATTTAGTTCCACTTTGTATGAGATTAGATTTAGCCACCCTTTCATGCATTCCTTTTCGATAAAAAATTTGATTAGCTTGGATTTAGTCAGAAATACCAGCACCAACTGATAGATAGGTTAAAGAAAGAAGGTATCTCTTCTTTATCGGTAATTTGATCTCTGCTTTATACTCTCCTAGACGAGAAGCGTTCCTGAAGGCTTATATCGAAAATTGCGTGAGCCACTATTCCATATTGTGTGTATATTATCCATGTTGTATATATATTATTTATGATCGACCTGTGAAGGCCAAAGAGCATAACTCACAGTAAGCTTGACTACCTGAGCCTTACTACTGAGCATGCTACCACGCCTTTGAGGCGTAGATCTGGAGGGTCTAAGGTTCTGGATAAAATTTAAAGTCCTTGTGGAGCAAGATCTTACACTACACCTGCCGCTCTTTGTACTTAACTTAGTCTTGCATTACATTGCTTACTTAAGATAGGTCACAAAAAAGCGCCATAAGTAAAGTTGGTTTTGTGATGGCGGTAAAAATCTATATAATATATTTTGTTTTCAATTCTTGTCGTCGAAAGATAGTATTTTGTATCTAGTAGTGAATAGTAAAAGCTTAGTCTTGAGGCTTATATTGTACAACAATGCAACTTCTCAGCGCTCTCTCTAGAATTTCACTAATATTAGGCTGTTGTTAGCTATACTCGTATAATAAGTTTTATAAAATAAACTGTGCTATAGAAATACGCTATCTTTAAATGCGAGTCTTGACTTGAGTGTCTGTTCATAAAATCTAAATTGTTTTATTTAACTTTACTTAACAATATATAATTATTATATAGTATAAAGGTACATGGCAACCCTTCATGTCGGTATAAGCGAGGAAATGAACTTCATCTCCATTTTGACATAGAGGAATTCTTGAAGTTATTGCTGAACCGAGCATTTGTATTTTTATTACTGCTATGAAGCTATTTCGACAATAGTTGTAGTATTATTTCCTTGCGTTTTATTCTTTTTCTTGATTGGTCCAAAAATCTTCCGCTGAATCTTTCTCTCAAACACTCCAAAGGACGCCTCATCGTATGTTGTCATCGTCCAAGCTTCGGCGCCATGATGAGAGCCTTGCAGAGTGTTAGTTTTGTTCGTCGAGCGTGGACTTTTCTATTCAATTGCATATTTAGTCCAAAGAAGCACTTGTTGGCAAAAGAGATGGTACGTTGGATTTCCAGGCTGACATTGTTATCGGTGTTAATGCTGGTTCCTAAATAAACGAAGTTTCTTACAACCGCGAAATTATAACTGTTAACAATGACGTGGGTGCTGATACGCGAGTGCGCCGACTATTTGTTCGATGACATGAGGTACTTCGTTTTGTCCTCGTTCGTCACCAGACCCATTCACTTTGCTTCTTTATCCAGTTTGGATAAGGCAGAACTAACAGCGCGGTTGTTAAGGCCATGAGCTGATATTGACAGCATCGGCACACACCAACATTTGTACGCTCTTATAAAAAATTGTACCTTTTATTTTGTTACTTTTGAGTATTATCGAGCATATTAGTCAAAATATAATCGTACAATACATATTTTTTCTAAGTCACCTCATGATAAAAAGCAATAAAGACTCAAAGTGCGCCAATGTAGTAAATAATTGAAATAATTTGGATGTTCACAAATAACTAACCGAATTACCAACATATTTTTTGTTCAACGATCAACCAAAACTAAATTATCTAGAATAGCGGAATGAACTCATACTAATTGTCCTCTATTAGTTCTATTTCACTTACACATACATATATGCAACTACACAAACATCAGCTCTCACTTGCATTGCCAAAAGCAATGAAAATAAATACCAGGATTAGTTCATGAAGCCATTTTTGACACATTTCGATAGATAGCAAGGCTATGAGGGTCATCCTCTTTTCAACGTTTTGTTGCAAGTTGATGCTGCTACACGCTTATTTGGTTAAATGTAATTTCGCCCGAAAAGGTTTAAATGCGACATAAAACGGTTATCATTAGTGGCTAAGCGGTAATGCATTGAGCCAACAAAAAACAACAACTACAATTGATTGTTGTGCAATTAATTCAATTGAATTCAAAATGGAAACACAAGGACTGACAAATAAACTGATATATCAGCAACATTCGTTGGCGCAACTGCAAATAAACAAAACTGTAAAATTTCTGCATATGAATTGATTAAGCAATTACAGTAAAATTAGCAACAAGCTAGAATTTTGTTGGGCGAACACCAAGGGTTCTAAAATAGTGACTAGATACAAGCTCAGTGATGAATAAAATATTTCTTGCACATTTATTGACAAATAATTTCAAAATAGCATACATATATACGGACATAAAAGTATATATGTATGTACATACGAGTATATCCATGTTTAATAAAGCATGCGACCAACAAATTGGTGGCATTTCAATCTAATCACTGAAGCTCTAACGCCAAAAACGTCACTTTAAGCTTCTGCATATTTTCAGGCGCGAAATTAAGGAATTTAAATTCGAAAATTTTTAAGAATTAATCCAAAAAGCTAGCCAGGATTATCTGGACATGCAAAAGAATTAAGGACATTTTCAGTCAGTTCAAATTTTTATAAAAGATATTCTATATTGCAATAAGATACAGAATATATCGTTTATTGCTCACAACACCAAAAACCATAACAGTGGCTGGAAACTTCGTGTGCAAGACAACAGGAACATCTGTCACTTACGCGGTTAGTCTCTTGATCTTGGTCAAAATTCTTTTGGTAAAAAAAAACCAAAGCATTGAAGGCGGTTCAAGGTATTTAATTTTCTTGAGTCCCCGCCTCATTTGGAGGTCCACTGTGTTGTGCATCATCGCTGTCTCTACGACCAGAGGTGTCTCTAAGTCAGAAAAGCACCGCTTTATTGTTGTTACTGAACGTACGCTTAAACGGTATTTTCCCCCATCAAGACGTTGTGTAAAATTAGATCACGAAATTCTCTTTGAACCATTGTTATGAAAATAACAAAAGTAGCATCACTCTTAGCTTTAACAGCTGTCTTTTTAAGGTTAGTACTAACTGAAAAAGAGGTGAATGCAATAAAAGCAGTGCCATCTATGTATTAGGCCCAGGACTTTTCGGCACAAGTGTTATATGTATATTAGGCCGGGTCGATTTGTAGGGAGGCAAAAAATTCGCCCATTGCTCTGTGAAAATCATATTTTAGGGATGAAAATAAGAAACTTTGCCGAAGGAACCATACCTCTAAAACGAATTCTGATGTCCCCCGATTTGGGTCGAACTTTTTAGTTTCTCATGTAAAGGCCAAAAATGGTGATATTTTGAAATGATTGTATGGGGAACCCCCCAGGTAAGTACCAGGGGGTGTGCCACTGGCATGGGTGGATCGGCCGTCCAAAGTTAGTGCGGGTCAGTCATACATTTGGACTGGATTGGAGCGCTCTAAATGGGTCAAAGTGGGATTTTTCGTTCGACCCAAATTGGGGGACATCAGAATTCGTTTTAGAGGTATAGTTCCTTCGACAAAGTTTCTTATTTTGATCCCTAGATTTATCAATAATTGCACAGAATATCGAAAAGCCTTTAACTTGATATAAATCTTTACTAGTCACTAATATTTTGTTATTTTGTCAAGTGCACAGCACTGTAAGAATTTACTTGTACTTTTTTCTTAATCAAATGTTATCCAATATAGTGTCAAACAAAAAATAATATGAACATAGGTTTCTAATTTATATCTTGTATCTTGTATCGGTTGTCCTAAAGCTCATTGTGATACCTGCATTTGATTTCCATCCCCTAACTAAGTTGCTGAAACCACTTAGATATTTTTAAGAAGGCAGCTAGTCCCTCGAGTGAGGCATTTTGCTAATCGCAACAGATATTTAGTACGGCTTCTTTGAAGTGCAGGACATTCACAGCGGAGGTGTTGTGAGGTAGAGCCATTCTACTGGCTAGGGTGCCAATAGAGCAGTGACCCGTTATAGTAGATGTGAGGACGCTGGTAATTGGGCCAGTAAGGTTCAATTTGGGCAAGTGTGGGAGTCTAAAGGAGCAATTTATTATATCAATGGGTGGAACATGTAGGGTCGCCCCAAGCGCCGCATGAGGGGTCGATCGAAGCGCACCTGTTATTCCTTATTCCTACCTAAGCTAATGAGATTGTGGACTTTTCAGATTGTTTAGGTACCCATTTCAATGATGATCGTCTTCTACGCCCCGTGATTGATATACGGTTTCAGACCCCATTTTCCCCCAAATTTCTTCTTACAGATGAATCTTTCTTCATCCTTTCTTCGGTGTTCCTTTTCCAAGAAAACTTTCAGTCCATAATTATGCCAAGACACTTGGCTTCGTTCGATGGGGTTAATGTTACTGCATCTATAGACGGTAACTGAAAACTCCGTATCATATATCTTCTAGTGAACAGAACTAGTTCGATCTTGGCCATTTGAGGTATCTCACTTAGAGAGCTCCTTTAACGCTGATTTCATGAGCCCGCTGATAGTCGAGAGATCCTTTCCTGTCATTAGGATTACTACATCGTCCGCATAACCAACTACCTTAATCCCTTTCACGCCCGTGGCAATAAATAACAACGCGTTAAACTTATTCTGAAAATGGTCGATCTTTAAGAAAGATACATCATAAAATTCGTGATTTTTTTGGTGAAAATAATAGTCTGAATAAGTCGAAAATGCAAAGGTCGGTGGAAAAATTGTAAGAAACTGATTCTGTCGAGGATAGAAAAGCACTGGCAGGCCAAAAACAGTTCTGTTGAGAATATTGTTGTTGTAGCGCAAAGTGTTGCTGAACAACATTCAACAACGATATCTCGACGTTCTCAACCATTAGACATTTATGAATCGGAAATATTAACATGCTATAAAATATAACAGTGCTTTGCATCGAAAACGAGTGTTCCGAAAATTTGCATACTTTTTAAAGCCATAATAAGATAAGTTACATTTTTCTTTTACTTCGCACAACCCGAGTAAGATGATTTTAGGCGAGTGCCTATGCACTCCACTGTTGCTCCAGGAAAAATGTGTTCTTTAGCACAAAATGTTATCGATGATATTAGTGGAGCGAAGCATGGGTCTATGAACAGGACATCGTAACAAACTAGACAACTTAAATCACAAGAGGCCACAACCAAGAAGATCCAAAGGCCTTTTTATTTGAGTAACGAAGGAATACGGAGGAAGGAATATTTGCCAAACAACTCGAGGTGAGCGCCGTACCTCGTATATCTCAACTTGTACGGGACTATTTGAACAATAATAACACACACGCAATAAGTTAAAAGTTTATGGAGCGCGGTTTGCATGGTTAAGATGAAAATGAAGATTCGCACTAGGAACTGAAGCGATTCAAACACCGCTCAATGACAAAACCCATTCGAAATCTGTTATTTAATATCTTTTGCTTGCTTATGGAAAAGTTGTCGTCATTGCCATTGAAATCATTGCATTCAATATTTCCACGGTTGGTAGAATTGGTTAGCATTTTAATAAGCAATCAATCACGCCATTAGCTAGTTGCCGTTGAAAACAAACAAAGATATATTTGCCATTAGTATAAGTGGGTATTTTAAAATACAAGTACTATTTAATACCCAACTTGGTCATTAAATTTTTTTGCAGGAAAAACACGTTGCAACAGGGTGATTCTATCTCTGTTAATCTGTTATTGATTGTGTAAAAGTTGACGTGCAGGAGCATCAGCTAGTCTTTAGTGGCAGAGTTTTTCTGGTAAGTGTAGAATTGTGATCACTGGCTTCATTCTCACAGGAATGGGCCTGGCAGCTAAAAATCGATCTGGTATGCAATCTAAGCATTCCAATTTCAACGCATTTAATTTCATATTAAGCTTATGGAACCTATCAAAAAATCCATGCCGTTACAATTTTAAACTGAGTCATCTTCAAAATTTTCTCAACTGACTCCGAGCTGCAATCAGTAAACAAATATTTATAAAAAATATTTTTCGTCGCCGCACCCACAGTTATTTTCTGCGGTGTAAAGATAAATATATTCAAGGGAATGCACAAATAAAGCACAACCAATGGAGCGACCTCACACTTAAGTCTTAATAAAGAATATATTTATATGAATATAAAAAAACCAGTGAAACAAAGCCTCAAGAAAATAATCTTTTAAGCTTTATTCCATAGAAACTCGTACAAAACCGGCGCGGACCGCCCCTGCCGCCCACCGCTCACAACAGCTGATGCCAGCAGCAGCAGCAGAAAGCAAGACGGATGAAGCCGCATAGCAGGCAAATCGCAGTTGGCAGTAGTGAAAAACGGAGATGCTGCGGTGCGGTTAGCGTGAGGAATGGTGCAATGCAAAGGGGATTTCATTAACAAGCAAGCGGATAGGCATGGATAAGTGTGCATTTGTATAGGTATGTGAGCGTACCGCTTCGAAATATGACAGTCACCGCGAAAGTGCAATTAACACAAATTCGCCAACGAACGTCGGAGCGGCGGAGAACAGTTAAAGTGGATAACCGGTTCCAACGCGCTCGTGGAGCACAAACAAACATATATTTTTGTTGCTTTCAGGCAATACAATGCATAAGTAGAGCGGCGGAAAAAAATTATATATTTGTGTTAAGAAAAACGTGTAGCTAGAAAAAGAATGCATGAAAAGAATGCTAGAAGAAACTACCAAATGTACTTCAGCAGCACTACTTGAAATATAAATAAAATATAGAAACCACTTAAAACGTTGTTATTCGCACATGCCCTCATATTCATATAAGTAGGTATATATGTATGTGGAAGCAATGAATGCGAAAGTGAAAAAAACTTACAGAAACTTGCGAATTCGGAATAGAAAAGCGAAAACATTTTTGCATTACAAATTTTTAGAATTGAGTTCATATTGCAACAGCACGCCGCGCGCAAACGAAGCCGGGAGCATATCGATTGCAAGAACAGTGTAAATTTAAACGCTTGTACACTCAATAAGTCATACGAGCAGTCAACCAATCAAGTAGTTATTATTTATTATGGGCACTCACTACCTTCGGACGGCAAGTCGAAGTTCTGATTGCAATTGCGCTAAAATCGCTTAAATTGAAGTACAATAAGCGTAGCGAATTAAAAGGTGCAGAGAGGGTGGTTGAGATGTCTGAGCTCATGTACAAGTACATATACTAAGAGAGATTAAGCTCAGTATATGGGAGTCGATCAAAAGTGATACATTCGTTTGGCGTTTGTTTGAACGTGCTCGCGCAATCGTGCTGCCGCTTGTGCTATAATCAACGTCTTCGTCGTTGGCTGGTGCTTATCATATCATATCAGTAAGAACAAAAACAAAAAGCATGATGAAAAGAGCAGCGCCTCACATACCAATTGGCTGTATAAATAAAGGCGCTCATCACAGCAACTGAAACACCGCAACTAGTGGGGCTTTTGTATAGATAACCACAAAAAGGAAAATATGCGTTGACGCTCAATGCGCAACGCGCTGCCACCGCCACAGCCCTGCTGCCGCTACCGCTGACGCAAAGGAAACACAGCCAGAGTCTTTCACATAACCACTACTATTCATATTTTTCGACGCTGTCGCTTCTCTTGCAATCGAAACCATAGCAGCGCATTCGTCTTCGCTTTGTCCGACCCGGCAGCGCTATGAGACTGGTAAGCAATTACCGCGCTGCGTTCGACGCGTTCAGTACATTTATGAAGAGCGTTTTTTGCGGCCGTCTTCACACAAACACATCTACCTTAATTTCGATTTATAGTAAAACTAACTGTTTCATTTGCAATAGTGGCGCGCGCTTATCGCGTACGCAGGCGAGCAACGACAATTTATCGTAGTAGACAACGCGACAATTAATAATATAATATATAGAGCAGGCGTCTAGCTATTTTAAGTAGCATGGAAGCTCACGGGCGTTCTCACACGTAAGAAAGAAAAAACAACACAAGTGAATAATCGCTTCAAGTTAATCTGTAAGCTCCAGCTGTCTGCTGCCAGCGCGGATTGACAGTAGCTAATCGTGAATGGTGGTAGTGATCAAGCGAACGTGCCACGCGAAGCCGCTGCGTTATAGGGGCAAATAGCAGGCGCGAATTAGTTGAACTAGATAATGGATGCGTTCTAATGCGAATATTTGAAAGTGATTTTAAAATGAAAATAACGAAATCTAATTGAAACTAAAAGGAAAAAAGTGCTAAACCTAAATAAAAAATTGAAATTAAAGAATGTGAAACAGTAGATACCTAAAAAATTTGAAAAATGAAGTGAAATCAGCTGATTCATTGGTATTGATGATTCGATTAAATTAGCGCCTCATTAGTTCTACTCACAGCTTTGAATACTCAATATGTTTATACGTATGTGTGCATGTGTGGATTACACAATAACGCTCTAAAGTATTAATAACAAATGACGTATCTGTTAAAACATCATTTCACTTACAAATACAAACTGCCAGGTGTAAATAGTGAAACCACAACAATAATATAGTGTGTATGTGCATATGTACGTATGTAGTTGAAAATGCCGATGCTACAAGAACAAATCTTTGTCAGTGATATGAATACTCATGCATCCCACACGGTGCTTATCAGCGATGGGGTTATTCATACAAACATACCTACACACATACGTTCGCATGCATTCGATTACGTTCGTATTCGTATATGTATGTATGTATTTTCGTAATATTAGTAATTCCTAATGCAATATACAATAAGTATGTATTATTCGCAGCTCTGAGGTAATAGGCAGCGAATTTGGCAAATGTTTAAACTTGAAGGTTCAAAGTACAGTGAAGCTCAACCCGTTATTTGTACTGATTCATCATTATACCCGTGTGCTCTGTTACAATACAATATTTGCTATAACTTTTTCCACATGTTTAGTGTATCTAAATGTGGAATGACGCGAAATTCGCTTAAGTCCTCCCTTAATTCCGTGCACTCGAGTAAAAATTGAGATAACTCATTGAATCTTGATACACATACTACCCTCAGCATAAGGTAGGTTAGTATTGAAAGAGATCGAAAGATGTGAATAATCACACCCACCTTCCATTTAAGGTATTTTTGTAAAATGCAAAACAAAGCCTTATCTCAATAACTAATAACGATTTTTCCAAAATAGTATGGTATGGTATAAGAGATGATGTGAAAGAAAAAAGTGCGATTATTCAAAAATTTGGGGAAATGATATTTAAACATTTAATTTTTTATTACAATATTATGCAATAAATAAAAAGCTGATAGGCTCATTTGATTTGATGAGCTAGCTAGATGGGAACCTCTAGATGGTTTCCTCGCGAAACGAGAGGACTGGGGTTCCCTTTGCTACAACTCAAGGAGCGCTGTGATAATACACAAACGTGCAAAATCGTGAGATCCTTCTGGCCATGGGGAGCTCGGGGAAACTTATAAGGTTAACAAAGCCACAGCTTTCGAATTTTGTGGATATCCTTACCGAGCATGGTTTATGCGGCGAGACCTGAATCAGCAGCTGTCTCAAAATGGGGTGGAATAATCTTTGTACCCTCTCCTCAGCTGTCCTGCCTTCGCCGGGTTAAGATTCAGATAACTTGGCTCTCCGTTTTTTGCTACACCTACGAATATACCAGATTTATATATCACACACCTGGTGAATTTCATGAGTAGCTTGAATGGCTTGTAATTTACCACCATTTGGTCGTCATCCTCTTCTAATCCAAACCCTCTCTTCCTATTTCTCCTGTGTTTTGTTCTTCTGTAGGGCATCACAATGGACGAATTTCATTCTTTGACCAAGTGGACCACATGGGCAGCCACTTAAGGAGCCTAGTCTAACCATTTGAAATAAGACAAATCAGTATATTCCATGCCTTCTGCAATTCCTGAATATCTCAGTTCTCATTGAAGTGAATTGCTTAAATGGCAATTATGTACATAAAATGAACTTTTAATTAAAAACACTTCAATTGAGATTATAGCGATGGAATCGATCTCGTTTAAATATATTTTATCCTTGTGCCTAAACGAGCTCATAAGTAATAACAATCAGTCATTCTACATAAAGTGCCAATCCAGCGACGACAACCTCTATGAACTCCGCCACAAATAAACAGCAACACATTCGTAAAGTGTACTAGCTCTGAACCACAACACTATCAGTTTACTTTGCTGCTGGAACTGATCGCTTTTTATCATTTTTCAATGCTAGCCATTTTTCACTGGCCAGTGTTTGAATTAACATAAATCCAGTAATGAAAAGTTGGAGTTTTAGGATTTACTACGCAAATGACCATCAATTATATACAGGGTGAACGATATGATGTGTTACAAACTTCACACTGCTTGTATCTGTAAAACAGCTCATGACATCAACGTCAGAATTGTTCTAGTTCAGTTCAATATATTGTTTATAAGCCCTCAAAAGCATTTGCGTCTCAGTTTTGTTGAATTTTTTTTTCTGTGATGGAATTCAAACGTAATAGTGTAATTGCGTTATATTTGGCTGGACCACAACCAGCCATTGTTCGTGAGCTCAGTCACCTCAAAGTGAATAAAATGTTTGTGTATCGCACTATAAAGCGTTACAATGATACTGGTAGTATTGCAAAACGCTATGGAGGTGGACCAAAAAAAACCGCAACAACGCCAGAAATGGTTCGGAAAGTGAAGGCTCGACTTGAACGAAATCCACGTCGAAGTGGAACAAAAATGGCCAAAGAAATGAAAATATCGGAAGACAGCATTCGACGCATATTGAAAAATGAGCTCACGGTCAAGGCTTACATGTTCTAAAAAGCATACGATCTTTCACCCCAGCAAAAAAAGGTTCGGTGCGAAAGAGCAAAGGAGTTGTTGCGTTTGCACGAACGTGATGAATTTCCTAACATTGTGTTTTCTGATGAAAAAAATTTCCCAATTGAGCAGTTCATAAACACTCAAAACGATCGTATTTACTTGACCTAACGCTCATACGAGAATTTGAGCCTACGTATGGATACTCGAAGCAATTTCCCATCGGAAGTAATGGTTTGGGCCGCAGTGACCGCTGATGGACGCTCTCCAATCGTTTTTATCGAGCCTGGTGTCAAAGTGAATGCGACTTATTATCGGGAAAATGTTTTAGAAGCTGCTTTAGAGCCGTGGACACGCAAACATTTCGGTAGTAGACAGGGCCGTAGAGAGCATATCCGGGCCCCGGGGGAAAATTGCAAATGCGGGCCCTTTCAAATGATGTCTAATTCATATAAATATGTATAATCTCGAGTCCGGGCCCCTCTGAAACCTCCGGGCCCGGGGGAAAAAGTACCCGACCCCCCCCCCCCCTCACGTTGGGCCTGGTCGTAGACCATGGACGTTCCAACAGGACTCGGCACCGTCTCATAAAGCTCGTGTGAACCAAGAATGGTTAAAAAATCATGTTCCACTCTCCATTTCGTCCACACAATGGCTTTAGAATTCGCCAGACGCAAATCCGATGGACTATTCCATCTGGTCCATTTAGGAGAGCAAGGTGAGGACTAAAAAATATGCCAGTATGGATGCGCTGAAGAAAGCGATTATACGAGAATGGGCCAAAATACCTCAAGATCACATTCGTGCAGCATGCAACTCATTTTTTGACCGTTTGAAGGCTATAGTCAAGGCAAAAGGTGGTCGTATCGAGCTAAAGTGAATATATGTTAAAATTGTAATCATTTTTGAACAATTTTGTCTTTGAAATCAATAAAAACTAATTTCACACAAAAAAGTTATGGTGTTTTGAATAGGTAACACTTCATATCGTTCACCCTGTACATATATTGGGCGTTCCTATTTAATGGATGAATATTTGTTATGTATACTACTCGTACTCTAATTGATTATTTCGCAACTGCCATAATTCGTGTCACTCTCGAACTAGTATGATTTCTTCCATCAAATACAAGTTCATGAACTAAATGTTTGTTGGGCAACGTGTTCTTCACTGCAGAGACATTTTTCCATACGTATATATGTGTACGCATGTCAGTGATATAGGATGTAGCAATAATTAGTTATAATTAAATCCTCCTAATAGCTCTTAAAGTGAATGGAAATTTTTCACGATTACTGCTTATTTTCGTTGATTTAGTCATACAAATCTTTTGGGACTTATCCCATCAATTCAAAATACGAGTAGATACACTTCTTGCCCAAAAACAGATACCATAAATTAATAAGTCTGGAGTCGTAAAGCAGACAAATGACAGAAATATTTATAAACGTGTTCTGGTTTTTGATAAACAAACCATGTGGGACGTTTGGTAGATTTTTTTCTGTCTCTAAGACTTGTGTGCAATACTGGAAAAAATCATGCACAGTTTTAACAAATGAGAAAAGGTATCAAATGGTTACTTCAAATGATTCTCAATTTAAAAATGAGGTTACCATTACACTGAAATTGCGTTCTTCAATATATTTAACGGAGCCGATGTAAAAACCAAAAGTTGTGACATTAAATTGAATTAATTATAAAAGATCAAAACTATTGTTAAAAAGGGAAAAAGATAGTGCACAGATAGTGAATATTATGTATTGCACAGTCTGTATCATATAAGACAAATCTATTGGTGGCCCAAATGCGAAGGCATTTTATTCGTATCCTAATGATAACAATGATAGCGGCCGCCGATGCCGGATGAGTCAGTGCGTGACTCCCATTCGCTCAAAACTCCGGGCATGAAGCTCCAAATGTTGGAAACAGTTTTTTTCTAATAGCGGTCGCTTTTCGGCAGGTACAGGGGAGTACATTAGGCCGGGTCGATTTGTGGGGAGGCAAAAAAATCGCCTATTGCTCTGTGAAAATCATATTCTAGGGATCAAAATAAGAAACTTTACTTTGCGGAAGGGACCATACCTCTAAAACGAATTCTGATGTCCCCCAAATTATTACAAAATAGCTTTAATGAAAGTAATTAGGACGCTATAATTGGCTTACCTCATTCGAAAACATGAATACGCAGAGATAGTAAAGTTTAATTTTTAATACATATCAATAGCTTTGATTAAGAGGATACAAGCTAAGAGTCATAGCAGATTACTAATAAAAAATCAGATAGTACTCCTCATTTATCTAATTAAAATTGACTTATTAAAAAAAAATTATTCGCTTGATTGTCGAGTATTTATATACGATGCTCCCTCAATTGCATTTCGTTTAGGCCCAAGGGACAATGCAACCGACATTGGTAAATCAAACAGCCACAAAACATTTTGACCAAAAGAAGTTCTTAGAGTATGCGGTTCTGAACCCCCATTGAGTTTTAATATACATCTGTTAAATGACTACTTTAAAAACTAATATAACATTGGTAATGGTCAGAAATTCATGGTTTGTAAAATGATTCATTTCTCATTTGAACTCTTGTTAAGAAATTTTAAGACCGAGTATCAAAAAGTAAGCAATCAGCAGTAAGAGTAAGTAATCAGCTAAAACAGTGATATAATATTTGCTGTTACACTCCATAAGACTATTTTTTGAAGTGCGCTGTTGGGGAAAAATTAGACCAATCATCTATAAATAATTCATCCGAAGTTCCAAAAATGCACTGAAAAATTATAAATGCTACTCTGAACTTATATTCAACATAACAGAATTTACTCTTTCCAGAAATGCTTAAGCCTTTTAAAGAAAAGTTTCATAACAATAATTGAATGAGCTACCAAAAATGCGTAAGCGAAAAAATTTTGCTATTTTGATGAAGTTTCATCGATTTTTTACATGTTTTTCTTAAGTCTATAACTATGAAAAAGTAATGTGAACATTGCAAATATTGGGTTCATGAATTTTATTTCGAAAAAAATAATTCAAAACTGAATTTTTTAACTTTACATTTGGGGATATTTAATATTATATATTTATATGTGTATTTGGTTCTACAATAAGTTACCGTTATATTAAGGTACAAAAAATATGGAATTCACCAGCTTAAATCCTGTCTTCCCCTGTGGCTTTTAAAGAAAGTAAATGCACAAAAACGTATAACCATTTTGGTCAACAAAAGTCAATTATCCGGTTGAATGTATCTATCGGCCAATGGTGCAAATGTTGCCGGACATACATATATATATATATATATATACATATAATATATATATATTATATATATATAGGAATAAGAGGAAACAATCAAACCCAGCTCTATCTTTAGTTTAATAAGGAAACTAGGACTTGATGAGGTACGTGATGAGTGGGGGCCACAAAAGGTCTTGAGGTCGTAGTGCAAACCTCGAAATAATCTAATCAAATCTAAGAAATAACTTCTTCTATCATTTGGTTTTTCATGCCCGTGGTTTCGAACCCGTGCACTTCCGAAAATAAAATATACGTCTGCCGCTTGAAAACGTGTGCTTAATAACATAGTGTTGCTCATTAGGATAGTACACCTCGTTATGAGGGAAGACCTAAACAGTATGCATTACACGGTATTCCATAAGATAGAGAAAAAGAGCAATGTTGTAATTTTCATCAAAGGTAGCCACTCACAAGCCCACTTAGCTACGGTGGTCTTTGATGAGGAAAAATCAAAGTCCGCTCACTACTTCTCGTATGAACTTGCAGACTTTCAAAGCACTCGCTTCAATTTTCCCTAACAGAAGTCCAGCTAATTCCTCTTGTAAAGGTTGGCTATGTTTTGTTTTTGTTTTTATTTTTGATTCGTCCTCAAAATGAACTAGCAGCTAGGATTATCATATACCTTCTGCTCAAATATGAACGAGACGTTATCAATAAAACGGTCCGCGGATGACATATGGCAAAAATAAATTTTTTGTTTTTAGGTAGGACTGTTATAAGCTTACATGGCAAATTTCAGCGTGATATGTCACATAGTTTGTTTTCTGTGCTACTGTAAACAAGTCAAGCTCGAGTGTGTTCTTCGAATTTTTTTATGACTTCAATTGTCTCAAAATGTTTTCCACGGAGCGGCAACTTGAGCTTGGGAAACAGGAAAAAGTCACATGGAGCCAGGCGAATACGGTGCTTGCGGAACGATATTAACATTATTTTTGTTCAAATAATCGCGAACAAGACGGGATGTATGAGCTGGTGCATTATCGTGATGCAAGAACCATGACTTGTTGTCCCACAATTCCTTCCTTTTAAGACGAATGTTCTCGCGCAAACGCTTTAAAACGCCTAAATAATATTCAGCGTTAACCGATCGGCCTTGCGGAAGGAACTCCGAGTGCACCACACCTTCGTAATCGAAAAAAACAGTCAGCATAACCTTAATTTTTGAGCGACTTTGGCGTGGTTTTTTGCGTTGATGTACGGCCCTCTTTGAACGATTTGTACCACTGGAAAACACGTGCACGCGATAGAGCAGAGTCCCCATAGGTTGTCTGTTTTTAAGGCGTCTGAAGCCGAAATTTTTTTGGAATAACAAAATTTCAAACAAGTTCTTTGTTCAACTTGAATTTCCATCGTTAAATTCGAAGAACACACTCGAGCTTGACTTGTTTACAGGAGCACAGAAAACAAACTATGAGACATATCACGCTGAAATTTGCCATGTAAGCTTATAACAGTCCTACCAAAAAACAAAAAATTTATTTTTGCCATATGTCATCCGCGGACCGTTTTATTGATAACGTCTCGTTCATATTTGAGTAGAAGGTATATATATAATATATAATTGGCGCATACACCCTTTGTTTGGGGGTTTGGCCGAGCTACTCCTACTATTTGCGGTGTGTGTCGTGATGTTGCTCCACAATGGAGAGCAACGGTTTCAAGCCGACTCCGAACGGGAAATATTTTTATGAGGAAATTTTTCATGGCCGAAATACACTCGGAGGTTTGCCATTTCCTGCCGAAGAGCGACCGCTATTAGAAAAAACTTTTTCTTAATTTTGGTGTTTCACCAAGATTCGAACCTACGTTCTCTCTGAACTCCGAATGGGAGTGACGCACCAACCCATTCGGCTACGGCGGCCGCAATGATACCTCAAACAAATATTTAATCTTTACATTTACTATTATAATATTTTCTAGAACTTTCTCAATCATTTTAGCTTTAACCAAATTACTCTTCCACATTTACCCCTAGTTGGAGTATAAAAAATGTGCTGTTTGGGATGTTCGTGGGGTATTGCTCTCAAAGATTAAATGAAAGTAAACTAATGCAGTATGACATGCATTCCAACACCTACCCGGATATCTCATTCTCATACGTATAGACAATAAGAAATATTGAATATAATTAGCTTAGAAAAGATTCAAAAATACAATAATACAAACAAAGCTAATTAAAAGTATTTTTTGTCATAAAGATAAGACCACTAACAAAAAACTTAGATAATCAAAATAAAATAAAAAAGACAAGTGAAGAAGCAGTATTGCAATAGAGCAAAGAATAGCGAAATTGCGATGTAAAAGTGGAATCGTACAAAAAGTAGAGCGAAACACTTAAAATTCAAATTCAAATGAGGAGTTTTGCCTAATGAAAACGAATGAATTTCGGCGCAGCGTTAAAGCCAGTGTCAACAACGAAGGTAAACATTAGTTTTAAAACAACAAAGAATTAGCAGTAAAACACTATCAGTGATAATAACAACGGCATATAGCAACAACAATAGCAGCAGCAGCAATAGTATTTAATTAACAACTGGCGCTGCGTGTATAACAACAACAATGGTTAAAGACAGACTGCCTGAGCTGCTACAGGTAAGTTACACATGCTCCCTAATCGGAAAGATTGTGGGGAGCTATGAGATATGAGAGAGGGTACATAGATAACGAACTGTCTGCAGATGTGTGTGTGTGGGTGTTTTAAACTTAAATGTGCATATGTATATGTGTATGAATGTACTCATTTAATTACACGCTTGTATGTGTTTGTGTGCTTCTGAGCGTGATTTGCAACAGGAAGGGTGGAAGCGCGTGCAAAAGTAAAATAAGAAACAGCAAAACGAGTCAGAATAGCCAGAGAGCACGGCGACAATCAGTCAAGCACTAAGCGCTCGTAAGCGGTAAAAATTATGGCTAACAGCAGTGTATGACGGCAGTGGCAAGTGCAAATCGCGCAGATTTGGCAGCACCATTGAATAGGCGGGCATATTTTTTTTACGTTCGAAGATTCGCTGAAACAAATCGGTAACAGTGATCTGCTGACCTGCATTTACCGTTAGGCCATAGCTCCAGAGCTAATAGTGCCAAACCATCAGCTGATCACGAGCCACCAGCAGAAGCAGAAAAGAAAATAAATAGTTAGTGTGAGTTATTGTGAATTATTGTGGGCGAGGCCAAAAGTTGTATTGTATGAGATTGAATTGCTTAAAAAATAAATCAGTAGTAACGTTTGAAGTTTTTAACATATAATATTTCTGTATTTATTTTTTGACTTAAAGTTAATTTGTTTTCTATTTCGCTTCACAGCGCTCAGGCAGCGTGCTCTCCACCATTTCCACATCCAATGGTTCGGCATTGTTCCAGCGCTCCAGCAACGTCGACCTCAAAATAGCCGAGATGAGCGCACCCATGGACGCGATACTCAACCCGGTAAATAAAATTCAGCAAAATGAAATATGACTAAATAAAGTACTACAAAATTTGAATCGGCAAGAATATTTAAGTGCTTCAGTGTGTGAGCTTAAGAGGCCGCTGTGGCCTGGCTGCTCTAACAAAATCATCTACTTAAAGAAAAGCAATAAGACCGGGGTTTACTTACTGATAGACGCTATTAAATATACTCACTTTGCTAGATGCAAATATGCAAATATGCAAACATATGTACATACATACTCGTATTTCACATTTGTGCCGCCGTACGTGCAAGCAAATATTTTTTCTAAAAACGAAGTCACATATACATACATATACATATATATGCATATATACACGCGTTTGGGTTGATTAGTCGCCAGCACAGCATCGCAGAATCTATAATGTACGCATTTTCAAACAATTTCTTTTAAATAAATTACTTCCATTTCGAATTGCATATCGAATGCATTTTCGTGTTTCGATGCTGTATCTTTGGGTCGTTGGAAACAGCAGTCATGTTTTTTTTTGTTAATTCTATATTTAAAACTCAGTTTACAGTAATGTTCTTAAAAAAGTTTGTATATTTGTGGTTGCACTTAGCGGATGTGCAAGTACACTTACAAGCATGTAGCCATAACAGGCCGTTTCATCACATGTCCCAACGAAAGTGTGAACGTTCGCATCACACCTGAGAGTGAGTAGCACCCATATACGAAATAGGCGCTTATCAACTGCCGCTTAACAGCCTTGAGAGCATTATAAATAAATTGTGCTCTACTTGGAGTCATATTTTACGGTGACGAGTGTGCTGTTGTACATATGTATATACTCGTATGTTCGTAAGTGAGAATAGCTTAACCCAGTAGCAGATTTGATATGATATCTAATATAGTTTGGCAGATAGTTGAGATAAACTTTTAACAACTCTTTTTTATTGTAACAACAATACCCTGACCAGTGAAACTCTTAAGACAAACGTGCACTTTCTTTAGGGGATGTATAAAAGAGTAAATGTAAGAGATGAATTAATCCAAAAGCGCTTGCAAAAAGGTTTTTTTATTAAAAATAATTCACACGACTATCGTTCAGCAATTACAAAAAAGTGCAAGCACGTCGCCAGCAGCAAGTTGTTGACTGTCCCAATATCAACATTTAAGCAACGTGAGTTTATAAAATTTGAATTGCCATTCGTGGAATAGCTTTACGGAAACTACCCTACTAAAGTTATAATAAAAAACAAAAATACTTGTAGTAAAACGCAAGTTACCTTAATTTTCTCTACTGGGACAGTGTATGATAGTAGTCTGAGTTTAGTAGCGTTAGGTTTAGAATCATGGTAAAATAATGTACTACCGTTGAGCTCAAAAATTTTTGCATTACCGTGGATAAATGCGTTTGAGTCTCCTACATTTTTTAGCTCTTTTTTATATTCTATATGTACCCTGTCTCACACCCACAGAGAACGACAGAACACCAACAATAACTAATATATTATATTTATTTTATTTCCCAATGTTTTCTCTTAACTCTTATCTTTGCATAAATGAAGAAAATCATTTTCTTGCCACAAACGAGTACTATTCTTCTTGATTTTATATGTCTAGTCTCAAAAGAATAAACTTTTCACGTAAAATATTTATTTATTCATCAATATCTATATATTATACCCACATCAATGTAATCAGATATATAGTGAGTAACTCAGATAGAATATACTTGAGTCAATGTTTTTTTCAATCCTCGAAGGCATTCTGATATGCCTTATTTGTGTGACCTTGAGCAGTGAGTCTTGTATCTCCTGAATAGTGTGAAATCTGCATCTTTTCATAAGTTTTTTTCAGTCTTGGAAGGAGTAGAAAATCGCAGAAGATCAAACCTGTAACAGTGGCATGATTACGATTGTTTGGTTTTGGTCAGAAAACACAGTAAAAAAATTCTAGCTGTTAACCGAGTTAACCGAGAATTATAAATATTTTTGAAGTGAAACTTCTTTTGTCTCGAAGGATGAAACGCTGTGAGGAGTAAAACCATAGCGTTTCATCGATAGTGACGCTACGCCAGCGCCATCTGTTAAAAGTGTGGCGTGGATGAAACGCTGTGAGGAGTAAAACTACGCTAAACTACGTAAAACTCACGCTATGCCAGCGCCATCTGGTAAAAGACTGGCGTGGCGTGTCGTCGTGAATGTAATGCGGTCGTTTATTATTGCATTCTTGACGGCCGCCGTAGCCGCGTGGGTTGGTGCGTGATCACCATTCGGAATTCACAGAGAGGTCGTTGGTTCGAATCTCGGTGAAAGCAAAATTAATGAAAACATTTTTCTAATAGCGGTCGCCCCTCGGCAGGCCATGGCAAACCTCCGAGTGTATTTCTGCCATGAAAAAAATCTGCTCATAAACATATCATAAAACAAAATGAAATAAATGTATAAAAAAAAAAAAAAAAAAAAAAATTTTCTTGTGATTCGAACCAAGGATTTCGGATCGGAAGCCCACATTGCTAGCCGCTGGGCTATCGCGCTGTAATGTCGCCGCAAAATAATGTATCATAAATCTGTTTACCATACCAAAGACCATACACTTTGCGAACGCATTTCGGTGGAAACAGTTGACAGTTATCCCAAACACAATATTATTAGTAATAGAGTGCGTGTGTAGTTTTGAGCAAATCTTACAAACATATTTTGTTTTGTTGATTGATTTCTGTTAAATATGGCATCAAATCAACAACAAAGACCATACACTTTGCGAACGCATTTCGGTGGAAACAGTTGACAGTTATCCCAAACACAATATTATTAGTAACGCGAGACGCGTCATAGAGTGCGTGTGTAGTTTTGAGCAAATCTTACAAACATATTTTGTTTTGTTGATTGATTTCTATTAAATATGGCATCAAATCAACAAAAACGGAAACCGAAAACAGGTGCTGAACGGCAACGTGAGTATTTGGAGCGTAAAAAATTAAGAGCTACTGTTGAACACCGTGACAGTGAATCCTCCGGTTGTACGATAAGTGATAATTTGTCATCTGTGCATCAGGATATCGATGAAGAACATTTCTCCGTAAATCGATCAGTCGATGGGCGGTCATTTCATCAGTATCATGGACCTAATTATGTTGTGTGTGAAGCTATAGTTCATACAAACGATCCACTGCCATCAACATCGACTCATAGAGATTTCGTTTCTCCGATAGCACAATGTTCAAATGCGCCTGCAATAACGAGAACGAAAAAAAGCAATGCTCAAGTTTGCCGAGAACATCGTGCAGGAAAAAAGCAGCGCGTGAAAATCCAGACAGTGATTTACATGAACTGAATACTGTGGACATGGCGGAGTGTACATCATCGGAAAATAATGCTCAACGTGTTGTAAGTGAATCCAGTTTAATAGTAGATGCTGATTCACACCATATTCAACAATCTTCTGTAGCGAATGCTACAAGAACGTCGAGTACTGATCGTGTACGGGCTTACCGAACACGCCAAAGAGCCCTCATTGAGAGTACTGCTGGTCCATCCTCGGTTTCAGTAGATGATTTAATAGATCCAGAGCAACCGTTTAATAAAATTCCATTCCATGCTTTCCATGACTTCTGCATGCATTATATTGAAATAATAGTTAAATTATTGATTTGTTGATAAAAGAAGTTTCACTTCAATCGTGCGGGTTCCGTGAACTACCACACACTTTCTTTTTTTTAATTTGCAATCGTTTAAAACAAAGCAACCGTTCTATATAAATGCGATTTTTATGACAGAATAAGTCGGAATTTTTTAGGATTTTTACAAATATTTTTTTCGAACTGGAAATCACATAGACTATGTAAAATTTAACTCAGCAAATTGTTTGTGGCTTATCGCAATTTTTTCAAGAAAACGCTAGGAGAACGACAAATTATATATGTCTTTTATTGATGCTTTTTATTAATATATTTTAAACAAAGACCTTCTCTAGGGCATTGACTTTTCATACAAAATATTGTAATAATTATTTATAATAGCAATTCTTTTTACAAAAAGGTTCTGTGATATTTACACATGGATTCAGACTACAACCATTAGTTCCCATATTGGCTACTATAGGGTGTTTTTTTTAGAGGTTAATTTTTCAAGTTGGCACTACTTTTTTCGTAGATGGTCTTTTTGACAGCTGTCACTTGATTTATGCTCAGTTTGGTTTGCCATTTCATAATGAATAGACTTACACCTGAACAACGTTTGCAAATCGTGCAAATTTATTACGAAAATAATGGTTCGGTTCGCGAGACGCATCGAAGAAAATTTTGTTCAGCGATGAAGCTCACTTTTGATTGAATGGGTATCATTTTCAAAACATAATGGCAAACCCTTATCTTTATAACAAAGCTAAATTCTTGGCCATACCATTAAATAGTATACGTTTTATTTCATCTTGAAAACCTAACCTCTAAAAAAACACCCTTTAATTACTAATGTCTGTTATCTGTATCCCAGTTCCGGTCTATGCAGGCCATCCTCGCTCAGAAGAAGTGCCGATAGCAACGTTTTATCAGCGTGTTATAATTGTCATAACTCTCCTGAGAGCAATTAAATGTAATAAATCATTTAAGCATTTTCGCTTCGATATCAACTGAGTTCTCAAAGAAGAAGATATCATGAAATATGTGAACGTTAATTTTATCACTCTTTTTATAACTAAAAAAAAATCAGACTTGATTCCATCTCAAAATTGCACTACTGGGTTTCACAAGTATAACTGCGAAAAAGGCACTATTTCAAGCTTTATTATCAATACTAAAACAGAGACATTAGCGATTGTTAAATGTACGCTCTTCTA
This sequence comes from Anastrepha fraterculus, assembly GCA_037575425.1. Classification (NCBI taxonomy): domain Eukaryota; kingdom Metazoa; phylum Arthropoda; class Insecta; order Diptera; family Tephritidae; genus Anastrepha; species Anastrepha fraterculus. Next base: position 278,936 of record JAYXIM010048691.1, read on the forward strand.
CTGAGGAACACAACCCTTCCATTCCTACCGTTGACACGGTTAAAGGTATATTTTCTTTTCGCTTATTTATAGATGTAGATAGGTGGCTACCGTAGCCGAATGGACTGGTGGGTGACTAAAATTTGGTAGGGTCCAGGTTCGAAACCCAAGGCATGAAACACCAAATGATAGAAGTTTTTTCTAGTAGTCCCACGGCAGACAAAGGCAAACCTCCACATGAATTTCTTCCATGGAAAAACTCCTCATCCATCTGCCATTCGGAGGCGCCATAAAATAGTAGGTCTCTCCATTGATAGACAATATCAAGATACACACCACAAATTGGAGGAGAAGCTCGGCCAGTAAAGGGTATAAGCGCCAATTAATTGTATAGGTGGATTTAGGTACGTATGTATAACTGTTATTATTTGTTGGAATTTCGAAAGTTTGTTATGCTGGATTTATACTATAATGTGAGTATAAAGCGCTATATTTCTATTTAAGCGCTTGAGAACTTAAAATGATGATACAAAACAGAAATATTGTTGAAATTAATTTTTTTTTAATAATTTTATGGCATTTATTCTTTGAATATGATATCCGCCGCGGCTACGATTTGCGGTTACGAGTCCATTCGATCACTCTAATTGTTGACTACTTTTTCCAATAAATCAGGCCGTATCGCGGCAATGATGGCTTGGATATTAGAATAAATTAATTGATAAGCGCGCTGTATAGCATGTTGTGCCATCTAGTTGGAACCAAATGTCGTTAGTATTTAGATTATTCATTTTTGGAAAGGAAAATTCTGTTATTTCGAAAAAAATGGCCGATGATGCCGACAGTGCTCGATGAGCTGTTTACGAAGCTTTAATTTAATTTTTTTCAAAGTAAATTTTCACAATTTGAAAGCGTTGTTCTGGCGTTAAACGATTCATGATAAACAGAAATGTCAACTCAGCTTGTCATTCTCAGCTGTCAAACTATAGTTATCGAAATCTATAATTCTCATGCAGCTAAAAAAACACCCTATTATTGCATAAATCCAGTTATTTTATATGCAATAACCAATGCCAACATCGGAATTTGAAGCTTTTTTTATTAAAATGGAAATCCGCTCTCATTCAGTGTCACTTATATTCAAAATACATCAAAAGAGATGAACGTAACCTAATATTCCCGCGATTTATTCACACAGTCAAGAGAATACAAAAGGTTGCTAATTTCGTGGACCGCTACTCGGATCTCAGTGACAGAATCAGCTGTTGGGCCGACGTAATTCTAGATGTTTGTTATCATTTCTACTTATTTATAGACCACTTTCTATTCTTTCTATTCTCTTTTCTGTTATCTTTTTTGTTTACATTAACCTAACTTATCTTCTAATTTTTGTTTGCAAATCTTCGTTATTTTGATACTCTCTTCTAAATTCTCGCAAATATGTCACCTACAATTACGTCACGAAAAATTTGCGCTCTTTTTCATCTTCAAATCGCATAATCGTGAATTCTATCATTCTTGTTAAGTTCATATCGATATGTTTAGAGTATCCCTTTATAAATTTACAGATGAGAACTACATTGTATGCTTCTCCCGCGAAATCATTCAGTTTCTTATTACAACTATTCTACAAGTACGAGTAGAGCATCAGCAATTCATAAAACTTGTAAAAAGTGCATAGCATCGAAATGCCCCATTGCTCATGTGCCCCTTTTACGCTCGTCAAACACAATTGAAATGATTAACAATATAGCAAATATGTATGTATGTATGTACATATATAGGATATGCTTATGTATGTGAATATTGAGAATGCGGAGGAGAAAATGTGCATTTCTCTGGATGCCACGCACGTTTTTTGTAAGCATTCGTTATTAATTGGCGGTTAGTTTAAATATATTTGCGTCAATGCTATAGCAAATAATTTGCAATTTTTTCAATAAAACTTTGCTTTTAGCGCGATTTTTTGCATTTGAAATTCGTTTAATATCAAGTACAAATACTCAAGACAACAAACGTTTCTTTCGATTTATCATATCAGCATACATATGCATGTATGTAGCTTACATATGTACATATGTATGTATGCATGTAGATGACACCGCTCGCCAATTACCATTGCCCACACAACCAAATGTTCTAAGTACTTAAAAGTTGGACGGGGTGGAAACAATCAGTTTATTTGTAGTAAGTAGGAAAATGCTTAAAAAGTACTTTGCACACAAATAAAATAAAATAAATAAACTAAGCGAATACTTACATATGTACGTATTTAATTGCATACATATTTACGTAATTGAGTTGTGTTTGTGCCAGCGTTTGAATTGTATTTGAATCGATTAAAATTCACTCTATTTTGAATTTGTTGAGCAATTAAAATTGGATTACATTTATATATACCTTTGCTTGTATCATAATTACTTTTTGTTATTATTTCGCTTTCCAAAAGAGAACTCTCGGCCCAATACATTAAATTGATAAAATATGAAAGCAGAAAAAGTTGGAAAAATTTTCGTGTACTATTAATTGGACTATAAATATATTGATGATTTTCTCATAAGGGTTTTAGTTTTTCTTTATTTTTTAATTCTTGGTTATACAAATTGTAAAATTCGTTATTAGTATTTATAATATTATATAAATTAGATACATACCTACGCTGTTTAACTTCATTTAGCAATGGGTGATACGAATCTTTGGTAAAATTCAATTTTACTTGTGTATACAGCGGTAGATCCCTTAAAATAGGCAGCAAATTTATAAGGAACAAAAATCTTCTTAACTCAACTCTTTCTCCAAACTCATTGCGGTGTTCACTGGTCACTGGGTGATCGGTAATCATGCAGTGCAACCCCTATTGTAGAAGCTGTGGGGATCCAGCAGAGAAAGAGACTGTTGAAGACTTTCTCTGCAAATGTCCGGCTCTGGCGGCTAGGCGCTTGAGATTCCTTAGCGTGCCCTTTGGGGATAACTTGAAGAAATTCTCTAGCCTAGATACCTTTTCTCTCCTCCATTACATCAACAGCACTGGATGCCTGTAGACGGTTTTCTCTTCCCTAAATTTTTTCGCAGCTAGTGGTCCACATTATGGCATCAAAATGGCGTAAGTGCTACTTGTAGTGTACCTGGGTACTCTTGCCATCTAACCTACCTACCTACTCCTTCTCAAATAAGATTATAAAAAAAGTATAAATCTAAATCCATGTATATACACTAGGCAAAAAAATCGCCCATTGCTCTGTGAAAATCATATCCTAGGGATCAAAATAGGAAACTTTGACGAAGGAACCATACCTCTAAAATGAATTCTGATGTCCCCCAATTTGGGTCGTACTTATTAGTTTCTTTTCTCATGTAAAGGCCAAAAAGTGGTGATATTTTGAAATGATTGTATGAAAAATATATTTAAATCTGCACTTGCCCTAGGAGTCGGAGCATTCACCCAATAGTTGGTTCTCGAGAAGCCAATTTTAAAGGTTTCGTACTGTCGGAGCCTCATATTGAGTATATTAAATTGAATTTTACTTAAAAGGGAAGGGCAATCAATAGATCCAGAAATGATACGAATAATAAATGAGCACGACAGAATAGATCGGCTGCTATCAAGTGGTTTTAAGTCAATCAATAAACATCGAGAGCGGTACGATGGTACAGGTTCAGAAAAGTTTAAAGATCGGAGCGCAAAACGAAGAAAGACTTTCTGAACTCTCTCAATCCGATTAGACAGACCTATTTGATACGGTCTCCAAATAATAGCGGCATACTCTAATCTTGATCAATAAAAGCACATGTTAGGCGATGTTATAAACTCAAGTTGTTATAACTCAAGAAAAAGTTCAGATAATTTTACGAAACAAAATTTTAATAAAATGAGTGCGGGTATATAAAGTCGGTCCGGACCCAATATAAAACTTTCTTCTTTTCATTAGTATCAGTGTTGGCTAGACAACCCTTGTCGGGTCTTCGCCCGCTGTAGCATATGCCTCCAATTGTATCTTCTTCTTTTACTTGCTTTAATTTGCATTCTTCCACAAATATGCGTATAGAGAAACATTTTTAAAAAAGATGCAAATCCTCTTATTTCCTCGTTCTGTCATAAGTCTTTTCTTAAAAGTTAAAACCAATGGTAAGTACTGATGCTTTCCATTTCAATTCAACCGGGCTATTCGGGTCATGTTCTTCGATTTCGATGGAACTGAAATATGTTGCTCTCTGGTCAAAATAATCTGACACGTCTTTTTTTGTTCGCCCGAAAAAATTTTTTTTCAAGTTTTATCGGCAATTTTGTTTTTCGGCTCAAACTCGATTTTTTTTAATTATATAAGAAAAAAAATTTTTAAATGCCCATAACTTAGTCAAAAATGAACCGATTTTAATAATTCTGGGTTCAAAATGATCGTAATTACTTACACGAGCGACTTCAAAGAAAAAAATTGAAATTTTTTCGAAATTCAATATTTCAAAAAGAGTATTTTTTTTATAACTTTTTCCAAATCCATTTAAATGCTCATAACTTAGTCAAAAATGAACCGATTTTAATAATTTTGAGTTCAAAATGATCGTCATTACTTACACGAGCGATTTGATGTAGAAACAGTTGCAAAAAAGTAGTTGAAAATTTTTTATTTTGCAAAAAACAAAAAGTGCGAAACAGGTTTTTTACTCAAACACAACTCATTTTAGCTACTGGGCGTTCAGCTTAATTGAAGTTGGAGGTATCCTCTTGAATTGGAAAAAGTTATAAAAAAACAAAAATACACTTTTTGAAATATTGAATTTCGAAAAAATTTCAATTTTTTTTTCTTTTTTGCTAAATAAAAAATTGTCAACTACTTTTTTGCAATTGTTTCTACATGAAGTCGCTCGTGTAAGTAATTACGATCATTTTGAACCCAGAATTATTAAAATCGGTTCATTTTTGACTAAATTATGGGCATTTAAAAAAAATTGTTTCTTATATAATTAAAAAAAATCGAGTTTGAGCCGAAAAACAAAATTGCCGATAACTCTTGAAAAAAATTTTTTTCGGGCGAACAAAAAAATACGTGTCTCATTATTTTGACCAGAGAGCAACATATTTAAGTTACATCGAAATCGAAGAACATGACCCGCATAGCCCGGTTGAATTGATTTGGAAAGCATCTACTATCAACTTTGAAGAGTTCGATATTTCATTTTTTAAATCGTTCTCCAATGCTATTTGTGTTTCGGTACTTGCACCTACTTCATTTTGTTCACCTAATATTAACGTTATTAAACTAAATAAAGACAGTAAACTCATTAAGCTACCTTCACTTTGTTAAGAAATTAAATTTAAATGAAATATAAGATTTAGCACTTATAGTATAAGGAAATAATTTAATTATGAGATTAAGAAATGGGATTTACTGCAAAAGCCTTTTACAAAATGCTGTTAAAAATATTAAAATATTATATTCAAGGTGTATGCGTGCGTATACACAATATAAAAAGCTGAATTAAAATAAATAAATAAATAATTGGCGCTTACACTTCTGTTAGGTGTTTGGCCGAGCTCCTCCTCCTATTTGTGGTGTGCGTCTAGATGTTGTTCCACAAATGGAGGGACCTACAGTTTCAAGCCGACTCCGAACGGCAGATATTTTTATGAGGAGCTTTTTCATGGCAGAAATACACTCGGAGGTTTGCCATTGCCTGCCGAGGGGCGACCGCTATTAGAAAAATGTTTTTATTAATTTTGCTTTCACCGAGATTCGAACCAACGACCTCTCGGTGAATTCCGAATGGTAATCACGCACCAACCCATTCGGCTACGGCGGCCGAAAGCTGAATTAGACTGATATAAAAATTAATGAATATTCTTAAAATGCACTTTATTAAAGTCCCTAAATCAAAGCATGTCAGCAGCCGTAACTATTTTTTAATACAAATATTCTTTTGTATTTTCAGTATTCGGAGATCCGAGTACAATTGGCTCAAATTTCCGCGAATTTAGAGATAATGAATCGTATGGTCCAAACAATAAATATACGTAATTTTAATGGTACGCAAAAAAATAATATAACATTGTTTAAACAAAGAAAACATAAAAATATTCTTGGCAACTTACACCAAATAATATTTTCAATTTCCACTGTACAGAAAAAGAAATGGACGAACTGCGCACTCAAAATCTTAAAATGGGTAATCAGCTAATGAACAAATTCAAGGAATTCAAAGCGAACATGCCACCGGAGAATGATTTCACATTAGAAGCACGCATGAAACGAACACTATTTTATGGTCTCTATCAGAGTTATATACAAGTCTGGACGAGAAATGAAGAGTTCCTCCAATTGTATGAGCGCAAGTTAAAAAAAAATCTGGAAATGCATTCAAAAATCAGTGAGTACTTTGAGTTGACCATCTGCAAGAGAAATATGTATGTATGTGAATAAGGGAAATCTATTGAATACTATATTTGCTTCTTCTAGTGAACTGTAATTCCACCGAAGAGGAGATCGAAGAACTGATAGCAAATAAAACGACAAATCTCTTCGTTGACAATGTAAGTACCGACTGATTTGCAATCCATCACAATACCGTACCATAAACACTTCACACCCCACGCAGATTCTGGAAGAAACCGAAAATGAACGGCGCACTCTTCGCGATTTAATGGATCGTTTCAATGAGCTTAAGAAGCTGGAAAAGTCCATTGAGGATGTGCATGCGTTATTCCTGCGTATACAAACACTCGTCATGGAACAAGTAAGCAGATCACAGTAAACAAACTTTGCCTTTGATCACTTCCATTACCTATTTTTTGCATTCACTCATATTTTCAGAGTGAAACGATAAATCGCGTTGAATTCGTTGCCCAACAAGCGACACACTTTGTGGACAAAGGTCAGCATAAACTTCAGAAGGCTGAGTCGCTGAAAAAGAAGGCTTTAAAGGTTAGTGGAGAATATAAAATTTTGTATTTGTATTACTTACACTTGATTTTCATCTCCTTTGGATTACTTGTAGAAGAAATTTTGGCTTATCGGCATTGCGGTGGCTGTGTTAGTTATATTAATATTAATTGGTATCTATTTATGATCAAAAGACAAATATATTTTAATACTTCAAAACGAAGAGATATTTTTCACTTTTTCACAAATGTTTCAAACCGGAACCTATTGGACAAGTAATAAAGGAAAAGGAAATGTGATGGCGGATGGGAGTGGGTGCCTTCCATTTCAATTCAACCGGGCTATTCGGGTCATGTTCTTCGATTTCGATGTAACTGAAATATGTTGCTCTCTGGTCAAAATAATGAGACACGTATTTTTTTTTTCGCCCGAAAAAAATTTTTTTCAAGAGTTATCGGCAATTTTGTTTTTCGGCTCAAACTCGATTTTTTTTAATTATATAAGAAAAAAAAATTTTTAAATGCCCATAACTTAGTCAAATATGAACCGATTTTAATAATTCTGGGTTCAAAATGATCGTAATTACTTACACGAGCGACTTCATGTAGAAACAATTGCAAAAAAGGAGTTGAAAATGTTTTATTTAGCAAAAAAGAAAAAAAATTGAAATTTTTTTGAAATTCAATATTTCAAAAAGTGTATTTTTTTTTTTATAGCTTTTTCCAAATCAAGAGGACACCTCAAACTTCAATTAAGCTGAATGCCTAGTAGCTAAAATGAGTTGTTTTTGAGTAATGAATTTTTGAGTAAAAACCCTGTTTCGCACTTTTTGTTTTTTGCAAAATAAAACATTTTCAACTACTTTTTTGCAATTGTTTCTGCACGAAGTCGCTCGTGTATGTAATTACGATTATTTTGAACCCAAAATCATTCATATCGGCTTTTTTTTGACTAAGTTATGAATAATTAAAAAAAAATTCTTATATAATATAGATTCTTTCCATTTCAATTCAAAAGGGCTATTCGGGACATGTTCTTCGATTTCGATGTAACTCAAATATGTTGCTCTCTGGTCAAAATAATGAGACACATATTTTTTTTTTCGCCCGAAAAAAATTTTTTTCAAGAGTTATCGGCAATTTTGTTTTTCGGCTCAAAATCGATTTTTTTTTAATAATATAAGAAAATTTTGTTTTTAAATGCTCATAACTTAGTCAAAAATGAACCGATTTTAATAATTTTGGGTTTGAAAGGATCGTCATTACTTACACGAGCAATTTCATGTAGAAAAAATTGCAAAAAAGTAGTTGAAAATGTTTTATTTTCCAAAGAACAAAAAGTGCGAAACAGGTTTTTTACTCAAAAATTCATTACTCAAAAACAACTCATTTTAGCTACTAGGCATTCAGCTCAATTAAAGTTTGAGATGTCCTTTTGATTTGGAAAAAGTTATAAAAAAAAAAAATACACTTTTTGAAACATTGAATTTTGAAAAAATTGCAATTTATTTTCTTTTTGCTAAATAAAAAATTTTCAACTACTCTTTTGCAATTGTTTCTACATGAAGTCGCTCGTGTAAGTAATTACGATCATTTTGAACCCAGAATTATTAAAATCGGTTCATTTTTGACTAAGTTATGGGCATTTAAAAATTTTTTTTTCTTATATAATTAAAAAAAATCGAGTTTGAGCCGAAAAACAAAATTGCCGATAACTCTTGAAAAAAATTTTTTTCGGGCGAAAAAAAAAATACGTGTCTCATTATTTTGACCAGAGAGCAACATATTTGAGTTACATCGAAATCGAAGAACATGACCCGAATAGCCCGGTTGAATTGAAATGGAAAGCATCAGTGGTGAGTAAAACGGTATCGTGGTGAAGCCATGTTTTGCGCTAAGTGCCGATTTACGCACGGAGACATCTCGAAGGGAGACACTGGAAATTCTCTTTTCGTGTCTCATTCGCGGTCACACGGGCAAAATTGTTTTCGGCAACATTTTGACGTTTACTACTTTAGCATCTTCCGTTTCGGATATATTCTACGACCCGCTAGCATGTAAACCGGAGAAAGTTCGTCAACAGATTCTTAAATATTTCAATGAAGAATGCAAACTGGATAAATAATAAATAATTTGTTGTTTTTTTATTTACATACATATATAAATTTTAGTACTTGAATAAAAAAAGATTTAATTAATATATAAATATATAAGGCGCGTACACCCTTTTTGGGTGTTTGGCCGAGCTCCTCCTCCTATTTTAAATTATACCTACTTTACTAGCAAAAATAATCGTGCATTTCTCAAGCAGCGTTCGGATGTTTGTCATCGTTGATATCTTCCGTTCGATTGAAAACCAGCACATAACTCAGAACTTTCTCCGACAAAAGAAGAAAACAAATGCAGCAACTGTCAAAAATTGTTTTAATATTGGAAATACGAATAAGAAGCACTAAGCGTGTCGGCAGTACGGGAGACAAATTCCCTTCTCTCTTCCGCAGCCGTCCTTTTCCCTCGAACAAAATGTTTCCCTTCCAAATATTTCCGTGTGTAAATGGGCACTAACAGTGCTATCCTCAAGAAACGATTTAGTTTGGCTTCAAAACGCATTTTTATATATTAATGCATTTTTATATATTAATGCATTTATTAGACTTTCAGAAATTTGAAGTAGTACCAGAAATTCGCCTGCCATAAAATGTCAGAGAGAGTTATTACATTATTTTTTTTTTAAGTTAGTTTAACTTTCTAAGAGCCAGTTTTTCTGCGCTAATTGAACTACGCTTTGCAGTTAAACCAATTTTAAACGCCTAATTTTGCAGGCTTAAATCAAGTTTGGAAAGTTCACCAGAGTTAAATTGGCACTGAAAAACTAGCTTTAGGAACGTGTTCTTGTAATTAACTTAGGGCTGATTTTGCCTTATCGATTTTCGTTATGAAACGGGTTACCGAATAGCAAAATCGTTAAAATTGTGGTTAAGGAAAGATAACATTGCGAATGTCGTTAAGTTGTGTAGTGAATCGAACTGTAGGTATCTTTATTCCTTCTATGTATAAATACGAAATAAACTGATTTAAAACATTCATTTTGATTTTAACGAGGAAGTAGAGTAAACCCTCATACTTAAAATTTTTTACAACTAAAACTGCATCCTTTTATATTCGACCTGCAAAAGAATACCAGTAGCGCAATTCACTAAGACTATTTAACGATATTCACGGTGTTTTCCCTCTTTAACCACAATTTTAACGTTTTTGCTATTCGGTATCTCATTTCATGACGATAATCGATAAAACAAAATCAGTTGTTTGGATAACTTGGCGATTGTCGCAAACTAAACGACAACAGTTTTGGAGTGGTTAAATTAAACGAGAAAACAAGAAATAGTAGTTCATTTAAACTAAATTTGAAGATAATCTTCAAGGGCTTTTGCATCGCTTTGTTATAACTTGCAAAAAATACTATATGGAAGTTTCAACTGAAAAAACTAAATCTTTAGTAATATCAAAAGAACCTAAGATGCAAGTTGAAGATTTACCGCCATATGATAGAACAAGTAATGCAATTTAAATATTTGGGTGTAGATGTATCTAGCAATCGAGATATAATAACAGAGGTACAAGAGACATGCGCAAACGGTGCACGGATATCAGAGTGCCCGCGAGAAATCGTGTGAAAAAACAAGTACATGAACATGGAAAATAAAACACGAATCTGCTGCAGACTACTGAAATGCATGCCCTTAGGGTCATAGCTGGGAAAACTAGACTAGACCATATAAGAAACGGGGAGATAAGAACCAAGACAGGGGTGACCGACATTGTAAAATTCATAAGAGCCAGAAGACGAGCATGGAACGAACATGTAACAAGAACCCCTAGCAATCGGTTGATAAAAATAGCTCGAGATGGGATACCAGAAGGAAGAAGACGACCAGGAATACCACCAAAGCGATGGACAGAAAGTTGGATATCTACCTCAGCAGAAAATCAATCACAACAATGATATGAGATTTATGCATTATATTGTAGAGGAATGTACAACAATTTATGTGTAATGTCCCTAAATATTAAAATGTATTTATGTATCAATGTAAACTTTAACGTATGTATAAATATCTATGTAGCCTAATTGTTGTGTAAAGAAAAACAGGCAAAGCCTATAATAAAAAATAAAGAAAAAGAAGAAGAATTAAAACTATGAAATTATATTAACGAAAACTTATTAAAACAACGTGAATATGTATTTCTGGTATTTTCTTATGATTTATCGCGTGGAGCGGAGATAGTGAACCCTCACACTGTGGATCGAAGTTTGTTCCGGGCTGTGGACAATCCATTTGGCTTGATGATGTTGGCAACTAGATGTTATTAAAGACCCGCAGGTGAGCAATAGGGAATTTTCATGAGCTTGTCTTCCGTTAGCCGAAGCATACATAGTACAACAGATGCAATTAACCGTGAGGGTGAGAGTGTAGGGTGAGGTTTCCTATGACCTAAGTGGAGCGGCAGGCAGCAAAAGAAATTTGTTATTAAATTCCTCGAATGTGGAGCGACTTTTTCGATATATGTATGTGCATATGTATGCACAAAAAGTTTTAAGTAAATATTAATTTCAAATAAAGATTTATTTTATTTTACTTACTTGGAGCAAATATAATTGAAGAAAAACTTAAACACTCAACTATCGCTAATTTTGATATTTAATTTGACAAAGGTGCCACTCTTTATTTAGTTTGAATAAATAGAAGAAGACAGCTGTTTAGAGTTAGTTAACATAAGTTTGTGAATAGCCAAATCGTTGGTGCAAACGGCAAATACTGTAGACAAAGATAACAATTGTGGAATTGTTAAAAGTTAGTGAATCGCACTACAGGTAATTTAACAAATAACTTGGAAAAATCACAAGATAACCTACTTAATAAAACCGGTTTGAGGTCAAAGTGGCGTCATGGATAGTAAGTGCTTTGCCATCGGTCACATCTGCAAATATTGTGGGCTATGTTGTTAACGTTGGGTTGGTGCGAGATTGCCATTCGGAAGGTTCAAACCTACGTACATGAAGCATTCAATGATAGAAAGAGTTTTTTCCAATAGCACTATTTAGTGTGTTAGTATGTAAATGTCAATTATATATATATGTATATATACATATATATATATGTTGTGAAGCATGGTTGCATCACTAAACAACACGTCGCATGCTATAAACTTGGATTGACTTAAATATATAAATTTTAAATTAAAAATTGAAATTTTGTCTCTGAACATATCTATGAGAAAGTGAAAAATTCAGAAGTTTGGCCATTCGTTGTTACCATTCGTCCATCCCAATTTTATTTAATTTAATTTTTTTCTCAACCCGAAGGCAAACCACACCGCTTACAATAGTTAAACCGAACCTCTCCGCTGAACGATAATAATCCAAATGTAAATAATAGTTTGATAGTAATGACAGCTTTTATGTAAACATCTGAAAATATATTTTCAGAATATGTCTGGAGCGTGAGCTAAAACTAAGCATATACCATATTTTTATCTACTTCCCGAGGCGAATAATGTCTACGCTTTCGGCGAAATTTGTCTACACAGATTCCTCCGATGAGAAATACTTCGATCCAATTTTTTATTTATTTTATTATTTTCAAATTTCCCGTCAAGATGGAGATGCGCTGAAAACTGGAATTATCAAGGGTGCTGTTGTCTTAATAGCTACATACAAACTACGATAATCGTTATTCAATCTTTTTAAAAATGAATAACTTCTTGATCAACTATCTTGTTATATTTGGGTATTTCTGTAAACAATATTTTTGACTTAACCATTCCCGTGGATTTATCACATATACATATATTGCCAATGGATCTGATTAGCATCTACTACCTAGTTACCGAGTTCTTTATATACTATAGTTCAGGGTATATTTATTTGTAAAGCTTTAATTAAGTAATGTTTTCCAAATTTGCTCTGATTTTTTCATGTTTCACAAAGGTAAATATCCTAAATCAAAAACCTCGTGGTGTGAAAAACAATTGTGATGAACCATACAGAAATAAAATACACCTTAACATAACGTACGAGTATTTGACTGACGTGGGATTAAAATTTATCCAGTTCAGAAGTTGTTCCTTAACATGGGCCAATTCTCTTTCAGGTAAAACACGGAAATTTGTATATTATCTAAACCAAAATAAAAGTAAACCTTTAAATAAAAGTATACACTTCTTAAATAAAAAAGTATTTGCAAAGCAAAATTTCGATAGGCATCGGAAAGCATGAAGCGCCGCTAGATTTTACCCAATCATTCAACTTTCATTTGTCTTTTGAGACATGACCAAACTTAGCGCCCTCTTTTACGAGTACCCACGTTTTGTGCCACAACAAAAACAGTATTGCCTGCTAACTTGTTTAGCAAAAGTTTGTATTTCTATGTGTTTGAGTACTTTTTATATAGAATTTGCTCTGAAATATAAAGTAGCTTTTCCAAGAAGACATCACGCATTTATTAAGTAGCTCAAGATGGCCGGCGCACTGTGAAAATTAGACATCTTACATCAATTTTAATTACTCTAGTCTATTCTATTTTCTAGTCTGTAAGATTCGCATATTTCATATGATTTGAAAAAAAGTCATGAATTGACAAAAAAACTTCAAACTGCTGGAAACACAAATAAAAAGAAACTTGCTCCATGTAAGTAAAATTACATTGCATAGTTTTTTCATAAAAATATTTAATAAATTATGGTTTATGTTTCAGAATATAATAAATATATTCTATTAATAAAATGTTTAATTTAGAACTAATTAATTAATTATATTTCCAAAGATTCTTCGGAATTACTCATTTCGTGTTATTTTTCATTCACAAATTTTACAAACAGGTCACGCAGTGAGTTAAATAACTATGCCTTCGGGATATTTGACTAGTTTACACGATTTATTTGTTTCTTATTTAATATTTATTTATTTACAAATTTGTCTATAATTTTATAATTCTTACAGTTCTTAGAGACTGGTTACAAGTAAAATTATATTACTTACTTAATTACACAACTTACTTAACTTACTTATTGTGCATTACAATAAAGTAAAAAACAATGAAAAAATAAATTCAAATGCTTGACATATTTTTTACATACAGGAACACGGTCAGCAAAAAAAAATTCTAAAGTTCCCGCGATTTTTGATCCACTACATGCTCAAATTTTTCTGCAAATACTGATTGAAAGTTGGAAACTTTGATGACAACTTGTTGAATGTGTTTCATTTTTTATTTTTTTAATTTTTTAAATTTGAAAAAATTTAATTATTTTAAGCCAAAGCAAATTTATTTTTGTTGTAGACACAAATCAGAAATATGGTAGATAATTTCATGGTATTCGATCAGTCCACTTTTTGACGTGTGGCGTTAACAGTGGCTTGAATATTACAATTATTCGATTGTAAACCCAGCATATGGCAAGTTGCCGAATCTTGTTGGAACCAAATGTCGTCGATGTTTAGCTAATACATTTTTGGAAACAAAAATTCAGTCAGCATAGCTCGATAGCGCTCGCCGTTCATCGTAACTGCAGCTCCCTCCTCATTACGAAAAAAAGAGGTTGTCTGTAAAGTCGGCTTACTGACGATAGTTTAACGTGACAACGCCTTAAGATGGAATGGTTTGGAATGGTTGCATTTTTCAAAACAAAATTTTAATTTTATTTGTTTGATTGATGTTTTGTATGGATATAGAGAAGGAGGTAAATGGAATCGCAATGGAATTAATCAAGTTACATTTACACAAACGTGAAAAATTACGAAACATTTATCAAATTCATAAAAGATATGTTCATAGTCCAGTCAAAAGAGACGAAAAAAATAGCCAACTTCATAATTTTAGGAGGATGCGAGTTTATGGTTTTATTATGTAAAGCCCATCACTGTGAACTTAAATTTGAGTTTTCGGGGTCGGGGGTTGTGTCCCGCGGCCGCCATCTTGGAAATAAGGGTGCAACTAGTTTTTGCGATTATCTCGTGAATTTCGAAAGTTACGAAAATTTTGTAAAATACTTTTTTGTAGATAATAATATTATCTACAACTTTCATTCAAAACTTTTTTTTGTAAAATTAATAATAAAAAAGTTATAAACAAAATTACGCGAAAAATTAAGGGATCAATTGTTTTAAAGCGTAATAACTTCTTTTTTATAGATTTTATGGAAAATATACTTTAGCGCTTTTTTATAGAGCATTCTTTTGTGAACATTTTTGTCTATAAGTTTTTTCCGCTATCTTTATTTAGTCGTATGATTTTGAGCTGCTAAGCGGAGCAACCAACACATTAGCGAAGCGCGTACATGATTACACAGGCCGACAAAATTTAACCAACATTCAGACCCAGAAACCAGATTATATATTTCCGAAGGTTTATGATGCGCTGAATCCAAATCTGGCCTCAGAATTGCTCTATCTGCTCTGGTTTTCGAGATATCCTAACCTAAAAGTGCAAAAAACTCCATTTTTGCCCATATTTGAGGTTATGTACCCTTGCAGATGTTTTCTTTTACCAAAATTAAAGGATGGCATCTTTAAATACAAGCCTTCTTTTTTCAAATGGCGTTTTGTTTGCTCAAATATCATTTTTTTTCGCAGAGATATCGCATTTTGAAATTTTCATGTTTCGAAATTTTCCTACACCTGAAAATCGATTGAGATAACATAGACATGATATAGTCGATTACTAATTTTCTTGGGCTTGAGGGCCTGATATATATGGATTAATAGTATGTAAATTTGGAGTTTGTGGGTAAGCCTGCTTGCGGTTAAGTGGGTTAGCCTGCTCGCGGTATGATAGGGGTGGTTTCTAGGGGTTAGGGCTGTGTGTGACACACTTATGGTGTGAGACAAAATTTTAAGAAAAATAAGACTCAATTCAAGAAAATTAGTAATCGACTATATCATGTCTATGTTATCTCAATCGATTTTCAGGTGTAGGAAAATTTCGAAACATGAAAATTTCAAAATGCGATATCTCTGCGAAAAAAAATGATATTTGAGCAAACAAAACGCCATTTGAAAAAAGAAGGCTTGTATTTAAAGATGCCATCCTTTAATTTTGGTAAAAGAAAACATCTGCAAGGGTACATAACCTCAAATATGGGCAAAAATGGAGTTTTTTGCACTTTTAGGTTAGGATATCTCGAAAACCAGAGCAGATAGAGCAATTCTGAGGCCAGATTTGCATTCAGCGCATCATAAACCTTCGGAAATATATAGTCTGGTTTCTGGGTCTGAATGTTGGTTAAATTTTGTCGGCCTGTGTAATCATGTACGCGCTTCGCTAATGTGTTGGTTGCTCCGCTTAGCAGCTCAAAATCATACGACTAAATAAAGATAGCGGAAAAAACTTATAGACAAAAATGTTCACAACAGAATGCTCTATAAAAAAGCTCTAAAGTATATTTTCCATAAAATCTATAAAAAGAAGTTATTACGCTTTAAAACAATTGATCCCTTAATTTTTCGCGTAATTTTGTTTATAACTTTTTTATTATTAATTTTACAAAAAAAAGTTTTGAATGAAAGTTGTAGATAATATTATTATCTACAAAAAAGTATTTTACAAAATTTTCGTAACTTTCGAAATTCACGAGATAATCGCAAAAACTAGTTGCACCCTTATTTCCAAGATGGCGGCCGCGGGACACAGCCCCCGACCCCGAAAACTCAAATTTAAGTTCACAGTGATGGGCTTTACATAATAAAACCATAAACTCGCATCCTCCTAAAATTATGAAGTTAAATCCTCTTTTGACTGGACTATTTGGACTGGGCATGTTGAGTGGAGATAGTGGTGGGACACTTACAGTTCCACAGAGTATGAACTCCACTTTACGCAAAACGAATTCTGCGAAAATAAGCCGTCCGCAGCATTTCAGAAAATACTTAATCGTTATATTATCTAAATCAGAGTTCTCTGAATAAAAATTTCTGACAGCAACAAATTCTCCCATAAATTAGGAATTATTAACCACAATCAAGGTAATAGACTTCCAGTTGATGTAAAAAATCTTTGGATTGCATACAAAACGTATAATGCCAACAACCCAATGAAAATTTTTTCAAACATACCTCTCGTCAAATGCACTTATTATGAATTTGGCAGGTCTTAATACAGTTATTTTTATTAATTTGTGAACAACGTAATATTGACCCATTAAAGACTTCGATTTGCGATGAATTAGCCGTGTCTAATGTAGTAAAACTTTTGGTTGGACAGTAATTGAAATTCTCATTATTCATAAAAACGACATTTGCCATTATTAGATATGCTTAAGTAATTTGGAAAAATCGAATGCTAACAATTGTCAATGTATTTGTTATGAGCTTTTGAGTACGTGACAAATCCAAACATCATTTCTATTCTGCATTTCTTTAATGCAATTGGTTGCTTTACGCTGTATTTGTGTGAATTTATTACTGCTGTGGTTGATATTTTGGGTCCAAAAGATACATTTGAAATAAAATAGATGATGAACACACTTTTAATAAAGCAGTAAAGAGTTATCTGTATATTATTATAATTCTAATTAGACCGTTATATATCGTTGAATTTTATTGTAAATTGAGATCGGCTCCATTATATGGCAACATCATTCCGATACTAACACTTCACTGAATTCCTCAATTTTTATCATACTTTTCACTCGCCTGCAACCCCTTTTAAAGAAGGTACTTTTTCGCAAAGTGCATTAATAAACAAAAATCCTATATGTAACATCAAAACAACAACTACGAATAAGCCGAAATAGAAAGAAAAAGAGGCAATAGAAATTTAGTACTTAGTAGTGAACACCAAGCGATATACAAATAAGTGAAAACAATGTGAAAAGCGTTAAATATTTATACATTTTGTATAAAAAAGCGGCGCGCATTGGACGGTTGTTAGGTAAATTTATGTTTTAAAGTATTTATAATAAAATCTTGATAATGGAATGACAAAAAAATAATAAAAGACAATATGCAGAGCTATCAACGAAACGAAAGTCGAGCGCCATTTTTGTCAGTTGTCAGCTTCGTGTTTTCGCAAGTGTTTTAAGTGAAATTTTATCGTGCGATTTTGCAATAAGTCGGTGTTGAAAATTATTAAATTTGGTAAATAATAATAATTCAAAGCGTTTGTGATGTTTTGCCACCAAGTTATTCAAAATCCGTGTCCTTTCAGTCAAGTTATTCCACTTTGAAATTCAGTCTGGCGACGAAGTCGAAAGGGCGCAATTAAAATTTCTTTGTCGTGAAATTTTCAATGACCTTTTTTAATAATTTCTCTCCGCAGAAATTTAATTTAATTTGAGGTTTATTAATGCGGAAAACTTTGCTGAGGGTAATGTTTAATTTCTTATAGGTTTCATTGAAAATGAGCGCCAATGCGCTGGGTGGCACTGGGAATCAGACTGCACTTGCAACTACGACGACGACTGTACCGCCTGTAGAAAAGAGCATTGAGGAGATTGTGGATTCCCTGGAACACACTGAACGAGAAGCAATTGTCATAGCCAGCAGTGGCAAAAGCGTTGGTGGCGGAAAAAATGTCAACGAGCGGAAAACAAGTGTGGTTGCATCCGCAAATGCTGATGAAAAACTGCGCAATGGGGTAAAATTATTTCATAAAATGTATAGATACTATTTTTCTGTAATAACCGATTTGCAGTTGGAGTCTAAGGTGACTGAACTACTGGGTTCTGTGATAATGCATAATTGTACTGGCACCCGTGCCAGCGCAAGGGTAATTCAAAAGATGAAGCAGGATCAGACGCGGCCTCTATCACCACCACCAAATGAACGTGAACAGCACAAACGCGATGAGAAAACAATGCAGAAGACACCGTCGCAATTGCGCAGCAATAAGCCGACATGGACAAATTTAGAGCGCAATCACTTTTTTGACGCTTTAAACGAGTTTGGTAAGGACTTCGAGGCGATTGGCAATTATATAAACACTAAACTGAAACGCAGAAGCTCGGCAGATGGAGCATTTAAAACGAAAGATCAAGTGCGCCAACATTACTATCAGACCTATCATAAAATTTGCAAATACATAAAATTCTCCGACGGTAAGTATGTTTGAGCATAAGATTTTACTCCATAGTACAATATTTGTACATGCGTAGTTATTAAATTAATTTGTTTTTTGTGATTTTCAGAGGTTAAGAAGCCTGTCCAGGAGTTGTATGCACTTATCAATTACGGTGAAATGCGAAGGAAACTTCAGTTTGTTGCTGATAAGCACTTTATGAAATTAAGAAATCTTGTCTATCAGGGCCACATAACACTGCGTTGTAAAGGAAAGAATTTACGAATTAAAACGCCATCGTGCAAAGCGCTGCGCAGACTGAACCAATTAGATGGTAAGTATCTATTTTTGTTAACAGTTATGTACATAATTTTGGAAATTGGCAAATAAATCCCAAAATTGAAGACATAAAAAACAAAAAAAGCAGTTAAATTTTATTTTAATTTTTTTTACTTGCAGACTCCCTTGAGGACATTCGTTTGCCTTCGAAAATCGAAGTGGTTGTTAGCCCCGCCACCATGGAAGCATTCGGCCGTGTTCAGACTGTTGCTCAAAATCCCCGCGTTCGCACCACAGTGCCACTCCATAAAAAACTTGTCAATTTCATCAAAACGTTTCAATTAAAATGGCGAAGCGCTGAACAAAAGCTAGCAGAAGAAGAATTGAAATTATTCCCGCCAGTTACTGCACCTATACCAATTCTACATTCAGCAGAGTGTAATGGCTCGCAGTCAGCAGATAATACAGAGAGACTACCTGCCTTTCAAGATCCTGAAATGTGTTTTTTGCCCAAACCAGATGTGGCTATACATCGTCCATTATTGAGCATCACGGAGTACCTTGGTAGTGGAAATATCTGTCTGGCAGCTTATGAGGAACGAATGGGAGTGAAAGTACGGGGCGAGACACTGTGCCAAGAGCGTGCAGCTAATAAGAGGCCTCGCACTGAAAGTGGTTCCGAAAAGCGTTCGCCAGATTCGAAGAAAAATAAGCAATTAAGCAGTCCACCTTATGAAAAACCTGATTGTGAAGTACACGCTGGTGATGTAGCTCTTAAAGAGGAGCTTGGCTTGACCCTAGAGCAGGAAGTTGCGCCTGCTAAATGTGAAAGCAGCAGCGATGAGTTGAGTGACGAGCTGAATGAGTTGCTCAATGCTGACATGGATGACAATGTAACGATAAAGGAAGGTCCCGACAATTTACCCGAAGATGTCAAACCCAATTTAAATGAAAGTGATATATCATATACAATAAATGCAAATTTGCATACTTCCAATCAAAACCAAATCACTGCCGGTAATACGACCCGTATGCGTCGACCTACCAACGCGCGAGGTACCGGACGGTCCAGCGCTCCTAATTTTAAACCACTTATCAGCGAGGAAGTTATACGTCGTATAAGAAAAGGGTGGACCATTTCAACTGCAGCTGATATTACCATAGGCGATCTCTATGTGGTTCTGGGGCAAGATTCGAAGCTCGAATTGGAGTACTACTGGACAGATAGGCAGCAACAACAGCAGCCGTGTGCAAATGCTTCTACCACCAGTAATACTCTGAACAACGTCAATAGTGGCAATAGTAGCTGTAGCATGACATTCGGCGGCGGTGGCAGCAATTCAAACGGTTCTAGTATTTTCGAGTCCATGACGCAATCGGATACAAAAGTCTTCATGCAAAAACAGAATGGTATGCCATACAATCCCAGCGAATGTAATGATTCTGCTTTGCTGAAGTCGCTTTCAACCGCTGGTGTTGCAAACAAGCTTAAGCATCTCCTGTTGATTGCCAATCTGAGTGAGCGAATGCGCAAACGGCAGTGTTCTTGTGGACACATATGCGATCGTAATGTAGCCAAAACAAGAGTAAGTGGCGCATAGTGGAACAGTGTACTGAAGCAATTTAACTCTTATGAAATTAATTTATTTTATGTAGCTCGAACGAAACTTGGCCACGAAGACTTATGTATCTACGAAAACTTTTTCGACAAATAACCCTAACGAAAGCAATAACATTTTTCGGCAACCGGTGGTGCCTATACGACGACCACTCTTCAATATGGATGGTGTGAAACAAATAAATCCAGTAAGTACTACAACTCGATAACGGGTTTTATAAATTTATTTATATCAATTGATTTTTTATTTTCCACATAGGTGTCTCGTCAAAGGCAGTCGATGCGTCAAGTGCTGGTACAACGTATGCTGCTACCGGGTGGCAGTACCACAAATCAGACGTACGATGTTTTGAACGTTAAAAATTTCGATAAGTCTCAGAAAATGCCTGAAAAAGCAGTAGATACTCCGGAAAGTGCTGTCGTAGAATCTCGTGCGACACAACAAAACGACTTGCCTGCACATAACACAGGCTCACAAACTTCAGTAGCGCATGTAATACATAACAATCAGACTTCAATCAGGACTTCCAACCATAGTTCAAGTACGAACGCCTCTGACATTGCCGATGCAGCTCGGTGTGCGGAACAGACTGACAGAAACCTGGACAACTACGCGTCGACTTCCAAGGCTTGTCAAATTAGCAATGTTGCGGCTACTGTCACGGACGTTGATGACATTTATGAATCCTGCGCTGTGAACAATGCAGACATATCGATTTCATCCTCATTTTCCGACAGCGCCTACGATGAGTATACAAGTAAGATGAATTTGCTGTACTTAAAATATTATCAAAAATGTGCGTGGAAGACCAAATTCTCATTTTGTATATGTTGTAATGTAAATTGATAAATGTATTTACTTTTTATTAATGTTTTTTTTTTTTATTTAACTCAATTTCTCCGTTACTAATAATAATTGCGTAATAACAACAAAATTGTGTATAATTTTATCATACGCCAGATTCAAGCTCCTTCAACTGCATGACACCAACTCATTTGCTACAAGAGACCACCTCGAATTCCCGTTGGCTTGAAGAGAATCTGAATGATTTTTCCTTAACCAGTCTGTTAGGACACTTGGATGAGATCAATGCAACTCGCGATATTTTGGTAAGATAAACCTATATTTGATAAAATTTGAAATTCCTCTAAACATTCTTGCATCCTCGCAGGACCCCTCATCGAATTTGTCGGTGATCAGCGAGAGCAGCGTTGATTATATGCATAAGTTTCAAGAGATTACTGCCTTAATGCAGAGCCAAGATAAGGATTAAAAATGTTACGCCGAATTTCGGGTCTGCAGTTGGAAGATTGATATTCAAACTAAATCTCAGTTTATATGGATCTGACCAAACTATAGATATTAGTTAGTTATAGTAACAATACCTATAGTGTAAGCATCTAAGCATGTGTGCTCCTGCTTTCGCTACATTCAGTTTTTATTTTATTTTTAGGCAGGACTAAGGTTGAAACATACACATATGCATGTACGTTTGAGCACTTATTCATATGCAGAAACAAATATGTTCATTTAGGCACGAATATATAAAATATTCTTACTTCACAGACAAATATTTACTAATTATATTTACAAAAAAAGTAGAAATTACTATATTATTTTTGCTTTAATCTTTATACTCAGAGTGATTTCATTTTTATAATCATCACGCCATTCACTGGGCTTTAAATTGGTCAAAAAACTGTTTGTTATCTAAAAGCATCGTTTAATATTTTCCTCTTTGTCATACCTACATATTTTTCTATTTTGTAAGCCAACATTGTGATTTTCACTGCAGCTTTACTCATTGATTCATGCGTTACAGTATCGATAATTTTAAGTGTGTATTATATATAAATATTTTTGTTTTGACTGGCGGAATCGATGGATGTTGTTGTTGCAACAGCATAAAGTACTCTCCAAATATGGGGGCTTTGTTACGAGTATATATGTACATGCATTTGACAGATGCCTGCTCCTGAGTATTTGGATTTTGGAGTGTAGTGATTGGTAGATTTTTTCAAGTATTTAAGGATTATCTCATGCTTTGTATTCATTCGCACACAAACATTCATATGACGTTTTAAGTAAAGTTGGCTTCCAGATTTTAGGAGAGAATATTAGGTTTTACGTAAGAAAAAAAGTACATACAATATAGGTTAGGTTATTTCTAAGTTTACAGCGTAAGAAAATTGTTATTTGTTTTGCCATTTCCTTGTTCGGTTTGTGGACAATATTTTTTAACGGTATTTAAATGTAATTTATGTACGCATTGAAATGTATTATTCGATAACGTATTATTAAAAACTGTATAAATTATTATTCGTTCTTTATATAGTTAACTAAGAAATAATTATAGATAAGCACATCATAAGAAGCAATAGTGGCAGATGGCGAACATGATACCCAACAAAACTCAAATACAACAAGTGAAAAAAAAAATATTTTTAATATTCCCCAAAATGTTTCTTTTTAATTTTGTAGAGGAATTAAGGGCCATAGAAAAAGTTTTGCGAAATATCTTAAACATTTTTGCATATAAAGGATCTTTGTTGTTGTAGCAGCATAAGGGTATGTTCAACAATGCATTATAATGCGCAACATACCATTTCAGAGTGAGCAGTGCGTTCAAAAATGCAAATATGGCAGTACTGCAAATGCAACGCGTTCTTAAACGTCATTTTTGTATCAAAAGTCGTGCTTTATTTGCAGTAAAAGTTTTCACACTGAAAAGTGGGTATTTAATTATTTATTTTAGCTTTTAATACAAAAATTGATGAAAAATACGATATTTAAACTTTATTTTATTATACTTTTCTTGGTTTTAGTGATTACTTTAGTACATCGGAGATAAAATTACTGCTCAGAGTCCGACTGAGCATGGAGAACGAGTTCACGTCGGGAAGGAGGAAAAAGAGCGTGCTCTGGGCTAAGGTCGTAGATGAAGTAAAAAAAGTTAATAAAGATTTAAAAATAGATAGCAACATCGCCCAGCGAAAATTTTCTAATTTACTCATCACATATAAGCGAATAAAAAAAAGAAACAATACATCCGGTAGAGAATCAACATCATGGCTTCACTACGAAGACTTTGATGAGGTGTATGGTGCCAGGCACTCAATCAATGTGCCCACTCAAAATTTACAAAGCTCCGTTGAGCTGCCGATGTCGATATTAACGGAACCTAATGATGTTGAGCCATCAAATTCTCCACAAACTTCAAGTCGTACAACCGCACAGTCTCGAAAAACTTATTTTTGGGTATTTTCCGTTTTGATATTAAACTTTTGACAAGATATGTCCTTCTTTTAAGCTTAACACGGTTTCTTTTTCTTAAATTTAATAAAAAGACCATCGGTTTTTTCCTCACATACATCGTCCATGACCAAACTTAGTAACAATTCCATTTTACTGCACAGCACGTTCATAAATGCAACAAATCTATTTGCAATTTTTCAACAAATCTATTAGTCCAGTCAAAAGAGACAAAAAAATAGCCAACTAAGTAATTTTAGGAGTATGCGAGTTTATGGTTTTATTATGTAAAGCCCATCACTGTGAACTTAAATTTGAGTTTTCGGGGTCGGGGGTTGTGTCCCGCGGCCGCCATCTTGGAAATAAGGGTGCAACTGGTTTTTGCGATTATCACGTGAATTTTGAAAGTTACGAAAATTTTGTAAAATACTTTTTTGTAGATAATAATATTATCTACAACTTTCATTCAAAAATTTTTATTGTAATATAAAATTAATAATAAAAAAGTTATAAACAAAATTACGCGAAAAATTAAGGGATGAATTGTTTTAAAGCGTAATAACTTTTTTTTTATTGATTTTATGGAAAATATACATCAGAGCTTTTTTATAGAGCATTCTTTTGTGAACATTTTTGTCTATAAGCTTTTCCGCTATCTTTATTTAGTCTTATGATTTTGAGCTGCTAAGCGGAGCAACCAATACATTAGCGAAGCGCGTACATGATTACACAGGCCGACAAAATTTAACCAACATTCAGACCCAGAAACCAAACTATATATTTCCGAAGGTTTATGATGCGCTGAATCCAAATCTGGCCTCAGAATTGCTCTATCAGCTCTGGTTTTCGAGATATCCTAACCTAAAAGTGCAAAAAACCCCATTTTTGCCCATATTTGAGGTTATGTAGCCTTGCAGATGTTTTCTTTCACCAAAATTAAAGGATGGCATCTTTAAATACAAGCCTTCTTATTTCAAATGGCGTTTTGTTTGCTCAAATATCATTTTTTTTCGCAGAGATATCGCATTTTGAAATTTTCATGTTTCGAAATTTTCCTACACCTGAGAATCGATTAAGATAACATAGACATGATATAGTCGATTGCTTTCACACAATACGCTCGCTAGAACCTTATAGGCGATATTTAGAAGACTAATCCCGCTGTGCAATAACAATTGTATTGTTGTTTCTCATTTTTATAAATAAATAAATAAAATATATATAACAAAAAAACTTTGACACCATCTGGAAGATTGTTCGTTCTGATGTTGTTAGCATTAAACATTTCACAATTTTTGTGACGGTCTTTGAAAACATTTTGTTCCAAAAATGTTTTTGCAACAAATTCGCGCACTTTGGATAAGCCACACGTCGCCTCGTTGCATTCCGAAAACGTTTACATCGATTTGAAGGAGATTTAAACGATCTTCGAGTACAAATGTTTCGAAATTTCCACCAGTCACACAGATGAATGAACAGTCGGGACAAGACAAATCATCAATCACCGTACGTCCCGCCTAAAACTCTTTACCACTGAAATGCTGGTGCTCGACAGTGACGAGCCGCGTAGGCTACCGTTAGCATTTCCAACACTTTCGCACATAAAAATGGCACTTGGTGCCAAAGCGAACCGGATCTGAACGGCATGATGACTGCGTTGTTGCTGTAGCAACATAAACATTCCCCATGCATATTCAAGGAATGGTGCTGAAGTGACAGTCCTTGGCCGGATATAAATCCGGGTAGTTCCGGTTACGTAGAATCGACCGGCGTTGTTGTTGTTGTTTTAACAGTAATAGAAGCCCCGTCAGTGTAGGGTATATCACCGGTCGTCTTCGTCTGGCTCATCTATGGGAAGGCCCAGGAGCATGCTGTTTCGACAGGTTGGGTCCAGAGGGAGAGGGGTGTTAGATGAGTCGGTTTTAGAGGACATGTTAAATTGTGGTTAGTGTCGTGCGGGGTATCTTCACCTGCCGGACATATGTTTGGTATGTCGGGGTCAATTCTGGATAAGTAGGAGTTTAACCTGCTACAGTATCCAGAACGTAATTGCGCCAATGTTAGGCGTGTCTTACGGGGAAGCTGGAGCTCTTCATCTGCAATAGGTGGTGGTTGGACTCCGATTACGGCATTCACAGGGCGAGAGCTTAAGAAGGTGGTGACGATCTCCCGGTGAATGTCGTTTATTGACTGTCTAAATACTGTCTGGTCCAGCAGATTTCTGTCAGTTTTGTCCTGGATCTCGTCGGCGTAGTTTAAAAGGTGTCTCCTGACGTGCCTAGGAGGGGGCTGTGGCTCAAGCAGGTGTTTGCTAGGGTGAAACCGACGGTAGCACCCCAGTAGGAACTACTTACTGAGCAGTTCATTGTGCTCCATTACAGGGAGCGTTTGTGCCTCATTGTGAAGGTGTTGAATAGGGAACATCAGGAGGCAACCGGCCGCTTTCCGAATGGCAGACAGGCGCAGCATAGTTTAGAACCGGCCGACCAATTGCCTTAAATGTCGATAGCAACAGTTCTTTGCCTTTGCTCCAAGTGCTGCCGGCAAGCGACTTGAGGACCTTGTTGTTAGTGGCAATTGCGGTTGTATGCGTTGAGAAGGAGAGCAAACTGTCAAAGGTCACACCCAAAATTTTGCGACTGTTTGCCGTCGGAATTGGTGTGTCATCGATTTTTACCCTGAGGGACAGTTTGACCTCCTTTGTCCAGGTGGTAAAGAGGGTCGCCGTGGATTTAGCAGGGGAAAGTTGGAGATTCCTTGCAGTGAAAAAACGAGAAAGGTCGGTGAATTAGCTGTTCACTTTGGAGCACAGACCATCGGTGTCATTGCCCGATGCCATTATCGTGTAGTCGTCAGCGTTTGAGACCAGGGGGACTCCCTCTGGTGGTTGGGCGAGCTTCGAGATGTCGAAGTTGAACAGCAATCTTCCTCTGCTTTGATGTTTGATCTCGAAAAATCACTGACGAGTGACGATCGCTCAGGTAGTTTGCGGTCCACCTCTTCAGCCCTGGCGGGAGTGTCGACTGATAAATATGATCTAGAAGCGTGGAATGGCTGACTGTATCGAAAGCTTTCTTCAGGTCCAACACTACTAGAACAGTCCTCTCGCAGGGGCGTTTATAACGGTGAGTGCAGTGGTGGTGCTATGCACTAGTCGGAAACCGTGCTGATGTGGGGCTGGAGCCAGGTGTTTCGTGAAGAGTGGGAGCAGGAGGGCTTCAAGACCATAAGATTCCCCTTGGTTGGCAGATTTCCTAGGGTTCAGGAGTGGGACCACTCTCCCTGCTTTCCACTTGTCAGGGATGAAGAGAGTGGCCAAGGACAAATTGAAAACCTTTGTGAGAAATCCTACTGCCAATTTTCCCAGGTGCTTCAACATCAGCGCGTTCAGTCCGTCAGGGCCGAAGGCTTTTGAGGATTTTGATTTGTTGATGGCCAGGGCCTCATCACCGGAGAAAGCAAATGGCGCACGTCGTTCGCTGGTTTGTGCAGCCTTCTGGAGGCATGACGCTTGGCCCTGTTGACAGGAGGATGCAGTATAAAAAGTAGGATAAAATAGCACCTCTTCGGCTCCGACGAAGTGCAACCGTTGAAGGTGATTGCCACCTTGTCGTTGTGCTTCGTCGGATTCGACAGGGACCTAACGGTGCACCAGAGCTTACTCACACCAATGGTGAAATTGCAGGTCTTCAGCTGCTCACCCCATTTAGTCCGCTTATGTTGGTCTACCAGTTGCCGGATCTCCAAATTGAGATCCCTTATGCGGGGATCCCCGGGATCGACCTGGCGTAGGTGGTCGAGCTCGTTTGCCAAGCTGGCTGCTTCGGCTGGGAATTTAGAACGAATATCCTTGAGCCTTCCAGCTGCGATGAAGCGAGCCGCACCAGCTGTGAGCACCTTGCGGAATGCGCGTTCGCCTGCGCGCACATTGGTGAAGATGGGAAGAGCGGCGAAGGCGTCTTCAGTGAAATCCGCGAAGCCGGCCCAATTAGCTTTTTTAAAGTTAAAATAGGACCGGTGGTTCGCGGAAACCAAGTCGGCAGGTCTCTGAATCGAGACGATAATGGGCAAGTGGTCTGATGCAAGCGATAGCATCGATCGCCAAGTTATGCTATTTATCAGACCAGCGCTAGCAATTGTTATGTCAGGCGAGCTGCTGCAATTGCCCACTACTCTGGTGGGGGCGGCGTCGTTCACAGTGCTGAATGTCGAATCGTCTATTTGCTCTGCCAATTGCTCTCCCCTACGATCATTTGGAAGGCTTGACTACCAAAGATCATGATGCACATTGACGTCACCTACAACCAATCGGTTTTCACCTCTGATGAGCGCACCTATATTACGGTGATATCCTGCCGGGAAGCAGGTGACAGGGGGTATATAAACATTAAATATTTCGAGCTCGGAATCGCCTGTCCGGACAGCTATGCCTTGACATTCTATGGTTCTGTCCCTGCGGTCGATGCCTTCATCAATAAGACGATACTGCACTGTGTGGTGGGCTATAAACGCTAGGCCACCACCATTGTCTCGCTCGCGATCGTGTCTGTGCACGTTATAGCCATCCCTGGTGATCATTCCGCTGTAGTTGTTGTGGCCTAGTGGTGGTGGGCGGCCGCGCCACGGGGGCGGTTGCGGGTGCAGAGCTCTGCAGCAAGGGGTAACGTAGTCAGTTGTCCACTCACGGGTGGTGCGCAGGCCGGAACATCTCCGAAAGTGGCACCAGCCATTGCATGAATTGCATTTGACCGATGTCAGGTTCCGAGGTATTCCGGAACAGACTGTGTGGGGGACCAAGAGCTGCTTGTTGTGTTGCTCCGATAGGCTCCTTACCGTGGAGATGTGGGTTGTGGTGGCAATTGGTGGTGCCGGCCTATCAAGGGGAGTAGTAGCCGTTAAGGCATCAGACGCCTGCTGGTGGGAGCAACAGATGGCTCCATCCGTTGCACTTATTGCACCTAATCGAGGTGGAGTTCGGGTGGAGCCGTTTATGGCATACGCAGCAATAGAGTACCTCTGGCCCAGGGTTGGATTGAATACCAGCCCTGAGGCGAAGTATTTGGTGCAAGATTGCTGCGAGGAGTTGCTTCTGAGACGTAAGGGGTAGGGTGATATTCTATTCAAGAATAATTTAAAAAAGTGAATAAATATTTTAATCTATCTGTAATACTTTCCGTCGAAGATGTCCCTCGACTACGCCTATATTCTTGTAACCATTAATTAATCAAAACTTATTTCATTTTCATGTATTTTTTCTTTTTATTATATCGAATGAACAGTTACATTTTACGTGATTTTTTCTCTTGCAATTTTTAATGAACATAGTTTTTCATTTCTAATGCTCTATCGCTTAATTAATTCTTTTCGTTTACTTTTTATCTAATGATAGTACAATAAGATCGCATTTCGAATGTGAGCATAATCTTTTTAGTTTTGGTTTTCTCTTAATTTCCTATAAATATTTACCCTTTTGCTTTCGATTGAATAGTTGCGTTTTTCTTCAATTTTTTCATTTTTTTCATTTTCTTCAAGTGTACTAACAAAAGAGAACGCATTACATATATATATGTGTTGTTGTGTTCTCCTTACGTTCTTACTTTATGTAATTAGTTTTTAAAATATGTTTTGAGTTTTCATAAATTTCGCACTATTTTCTTAAAAATATATATTTAACAAACTTTTTAGGTGTTGGCTTTGTCGGCGCCGCTACATTTAACGTACATATTGTATATATTTTTTTTTATATACTATTTTATTTAAGACATTTTCTTTTAGTTTACAAAAAAATTTATTAAAAACTAATTAGATTTTCGGGGAAGAATTAGCTCCATAGTTGAGTTAAGCAAGAGTGCATTCAATTTGCAGAGGTGGGTAAAGGAGGTTATAAAGAATTATTTTATTAAATATGAAATAAAGATCTGCAATTAAGTTTTGTTATTTTAATACATTTTTTTTTCTTCTAATTTGAAATAGGGAATTCGGGATAGTCGAAGGCCTGAGCCAGTGAAGTTTAAACGAAAGTGTATCTCGCGAACGTTTTTTTCTACTGTGAGTTTTTTCCTTTGTTCTTATGCTTTTTGGCGATAATTGCAGTCGAAGATAGTTTCAGTTCCTCGCTGAGATTTCTACAATATTTCGTTTTGAGAATTATACTTCTTATCGCGAAGAAATATCTTTTATGCTATTGAAGGATAACCGTCTAATTATGTATTACGGAGTCCTGCCACCTTTTTTTGTTTTTTTGCTAGAAATGGAATTAATTATTACTGGGAAAGGTAATTTTTCAATTTAAACTTCGCGTTTGTGTGAAGTCTTAAAAGTATTTTTAAGTTAGTAAATTTACTATCTAAGCAAGAGCAGCAAGGCTAAATTTATGGTGAGACAACTTTTGCACTTCGCTAATTCGTATGATTTTGTAATTTGAAATTTCATTCCGGAAACATCGATTTGAGTCCATAAAAGAGATTCAGCGTGATCCGCTGCGCGAATTGTGGGAACCTCGGAAATCGCGTTTAAAAACTTTTAGGAGAAGTTAAAAGCAATGTTGGCATACGGTTATTTTATCGAAAGTGGGGTGTGCTTTGAAGGGGGCGAAACAGATTTGGTAAAATATATAAATATTGTAAAATTTGCAAACAACGTCACCTTCCACTTTATTTCGTTGTTTTGGAGAAGTGAAAAACTAATTCGAAATCAGCGCTAAGCTTTAATTTTAAATATTTTATTCAAACGCGCAAGTATAATTGAGCTCGAGATCGCTTCTAAATATTTTTTGTTTTGTTTTATTTTTTGTTGATAAAGAACATGTGTTTCTACTGCAAGCTTATGCTAGTAATATCCGCTTACCCATATATGTAACGCTTCTATATTGCTAGAAAATATTTGGTACATCTCCAAAAGCAGAGTGCAGCTATATAGAAAATAAAACGAGAAATACGACATACGAATGTACCAAAAATGATAATTTCACTTCAAGATGGGGATTACTAACAAACGCTGCTAACTCAGCGTGGTTTGAGTTAAATTAACTTAGAAGCTTTACTCATTAAATATTTTTCGAAATTATTATTCATACGAATACATAGTAGTCTTTGATTGAAAAGCTGGTTTGTTTGGCTGCTCCGGCATCTCTTTCGAATGATATTAAAATGTAAAAGATAGAGAGGTAAAAGATAGCTATAGACAACGTGAATTCTCTCCTATTTCCACTTCGGTTTTTTTAATAAACACCTCTCCAGAGCCTCTTAAAATGATCGCCGGTTTTATTATTTATTTTGAACCGCTCCTGTAATTATTTGACTTTTCAGTCTATGCTGTAATTTACTAATATTATTATATTTTCGTATTATATAATATTTCCCCAAAGAAAAAGAAATCCATTATTTTTTGGTAAAATTTTTGCGCAAATGGTTTAAATCTGTTTTATAGTCGATCATTAGTTCCTGGGCGGTGCTACGACTACTAACATACCGATCAACTTCGATTATTTTTGTGTTTTCATCGACATTTTCTTTAACATCAAGAATGCCTGAACTGAGTCGACGGAACAAAAATTTTTTACGGTATCGGCACCGCAAGCACCATTCACAATCTCAGCGGCCTGTCTTGCATTTTCGCCTTTATCAAAGAGAAACTGAAAAATGTACCGTGTTTTCTATTTTTCCTTGCATTATTAACACCCTGTAACTCACAACTGAATGGAACAAACTAAAAACAGCAAAGGAATTGTTTTAGTGTGAAAGAGTGTTGCCAATTTAGCGACTTTGTCGCTAGAATTTACGACTTTTGCTTGAGTCTTGGTGACAAAAAAAAAGTTTTCACGAAAAAAATGATTTAGCGACTTTTGGAGAGCAAATCAAAACCATTTTAGGCAATAGATACTTTTCTGTCAACTTGATTACCCGTGAATGCCGTTTACCTTCCAATAGCACTGCCTATTGGTGTGTTATCGTCGATAAATTGTCGGTCTATAATTGAAATTTTAAATTTGTAAATTAATATTTTTCCATAAAAATTTAGGATGACAGTCTTTAATGGACACTTAATAAAATAAAAAAAAATCCGATCAACAAATTCCTTCATTTTCCCCCTAAAATAAATCACTTATTTCTTCGGCTGTCACAGTGGTGTTCCCCCTTAAAGCGTAGCTTTTTTATGCCACTTTTTCTTTACTATGCTTAAATATATTTTATAAATCCATTTCAAGACTTTAATTAATAATAATATAGTAAATTGTTGTATGATTTGCCTGGTTTTATTATAAAAGTGTAATAGTTAATATTATTAATTTTATAAATTTTCAAATTTCCATTTGAATCCAGTACAGAATCCAACTTCGTAAATCATTTTTTCAACATTTCTTGAATCATTCATGCTTTCCAATGATATTTTAAAGACACAAATGTTTTTCAGACACAAAATAACAAAGCGTTAGAAAATTTAGTAGATTTATCGAATCATAATAAAAAAAACACCAGTATTTCAGGAGATTGAAACTAACTTCCGTTGATCTCAAATTTCAGTAGAGTTGGTATTCTGGTTTAATTCATTCTACTCATCTAAAAATTTTAAGTCCGCAGCTGGCCTCTTGTGCACCTCTCAGAATGAACTTTAGGATCCGCCCCTGATAGAGTTAGCGACTTTCTAGCGACTTTTGATATTGGCCCCAACGTTTCAGATTTATTGGCGTTTGAAACTCTGATGTGAAATGTCACCTTGCCCACGAGCATAAACTTTTAATTGACACTACAGCCATCTACCGAGAAAATAATAGATTTCTTTTTCCCAAAACGAATATACACGCATACTACGATAGAAAGATTTATGGTTTTTGCAAATGGCGTCGTAAGTCAATCAAATTTGACAGTTGTGAACTAGACAGCTGCGGTATGCAAATAGGCAAGCAAAGGGTGCTAAGTCAAAATAAAGATGTCCATCACTCAAAATAATTTTTTTTATTTAGTAAAAAGGTTATTCAAAAATAAAATGTATGATTAATTTTGTGCCACCCTGTTCAAGGCCGAAAATTGCTGAAGGCTGTCTCCCTTTGACTTCGTATTCAAAACACATTGCGAGCATTTTCTACTAGCAATATAGAAGTATTTTATGCATATATGAGCTT
Organism: Anastrepha fraterculus; assembly: GCA_037575425.1. Classification (NCBI taxonomy): domain Eukaryota; kingdom Metazoa; phylum Arthropoda; class Insecta; order Diptera; family Tephritidae; genus Anastrepha; species Anastrepha fraterculus. The sequence continues at coordinate 312,116 of JAYXIM010048691.1, forward strand.
GTCTAAATGATATGTTTTTTCAACGATCTGGGTGAAACATTTTTATTATTATTTAAATAAAACTATGAGGTTCACTCACGCCTGCCGTATCATACATTGAACTCCTTAAATTCATAAAAAACTAAAAACCTGCTCGAATTTAGAATCAGACTTCCGCAATTTCAATGTTTGATTTTTATTCGATTTTACTCCGATTCGTATATTTGAATACTTTCGAAAAATTATGCTTTGTTACTAATAGCCAAAGACACACGAATAGGTAATAAAACACTCGCGATAGGAATTTTATTTCTGACTGTTTTATCTGCTTAAAATCACGAGCGATTTAAATAAAATTTCAAATGTTTTAATCGGAATTTCAGTTATTTAAATATGAGAAAACTATTCCAGGCAGCATTTTAAAGTACATAAGAAATCGTTAATTTTATGCTTTTTAATTTCCAAAGGCCAATTTTATTGTTTCACTGTGGAGAGTAGAGGTGATGTTAGATGTCTAATTTTCACACAGTGTCGGCCATCTTGAGCCACTTAATAAATCCGTGATGTCCTTTTGGAAAATCTACTTATATTTCAGAGCAAATTCTAAAGAAAAAGTACTCAAAAGCATAGAAATGAGAATTTTTGCTGGAAAAGTTAGCAGGTAATACTGTTTTGACTATTCTGCTTTGTTTTGACTTTCGCATCGCTCATTTCTATGAAAATTACGTGAATTCAAAAATTAAATGTATGATCAGCGGCCCTGATGAAATAAAAGCGTTTTTCCCCATTAAGAACTTCCACTATTTATTGGTTTTATTTATTACTTTAGTGTAGGTTTAGAAGTGAAATTAAAGTATAGCTAACCCTTTCCGTATTAATTAAATTTTATGGTAAGCAAACTGTTTCTAAAATTCGTACATGCATTAACATAGGTCTTCTGAGAATGGGAAATATATATTTTTTGTGGGAAATTTCTACTTTTTTACGATATAGGTTGTCAAAGTTTTTGTGAAACGTACCGAAAGTTGCCGAAATTGTTAAAATCCAACAATTAAGTTAAAAATACAAAGTTAATGTGTATTTTATACGAGTATCTGCATGGGTTTGGTTATCACAGTTCTTAGTCAACGAACGAACTTTGGATTATTTCTAAAACCAGAAAAAAAGTTATAGCAAATTTAAAAAGCATTACTAAATTAAAGCTTTACAATTAAATATGCCTTAAAATATAGTATATAAGAAACTCGGTAATTAGCACATATAGATGCTAATCAGATCCATTGTCAATATATGGAATCTGGAATGGTTAAGCCAGAAATATAAATAATTAAACCTCATTCATAAAAAGTCTTCATTCAAAATTATTCTATGGTTTCCATCGACCTTTTTGCAATTTGTTGCTAAATTTTCAGAAAGGTGATAAACGTATGCCCCTTTTTGCCTTACTTCCAATTGCATCAATGGATAAAGAGTGGTAGCATCCGAAATCAGTTGTCAAACTTTACACAACCTTTAATTATTATTGAATCATGTGTAGCAAGGGAGTATCTAAGACACGGCAAGACAATGAACCAAATTTTCAAATGTTCTGCTGACTGTTTCTGGCTCTATCTTACGGCTGCCTCCGACGATATTCAATCTAAAAGGTTTCTGGATTCTTGATTTCCGCATAGCGTCGACATTTCAGAGCACCCCAAAAAAAAAAGCAGCACTAAAGTTGCAATATTTATCAAAGTTGCTTAACTGTTAAGCTATTTATTTGCTTCAACAGAAGTCTGGCGTTGACCAACAATAAAACGATGCGAAATAATCTTGACTACAGAAATATAAATTTCAACTACTTCAACGCGCCTTGGCATGATCGCTCTTAATCGAGAGAAATCCTTGCTGCGCTCTTGTTGCTTATAGCTACTTTTCTAACAAAAAAATGTAATGCCAGAAAAAACTATTGTTGTTGTAACAGCATAAGCATGCCTCAAAAATTTTTGAAGAATTCCGCTGAAATGGCAGTTCGGTTCATGCCGGCAACGTAGAACCGACTGCCGGAGGGACGAAGAGATGAACTGTGGAAGGAAAGTTAATTAAAGAAGCATAACTTTGATAAATCTGTTTGCCAGTCTTATTCTATAAACTCATATCTCTCTAACGTAAGTTAGTTATGGCAAGCTGGCAACTCTGAAAAATGGTTCCTTACAAATTTTGAGCGGGGGTTTAGCGCTAATGATAATAATGATTATACTAGCTGGATGATTTACGAGGGTTGTTCATTGTATGTAAATATTGTAGAAACATTTATTTTCTTTCGTTTTGTAATTATGCGCTTGAGTAAAATGTGTTTAAATACTTACATTTTTTTTGTCGTTATGAACTATTACAATATATGTATTAGTTTTAAATTTATTACATTGTGTTTAATATTTTTTACGTGTCGCTTGCAAGGCTGAATTTATTGATATTCATCCGTTTCAGATATGTGCACACACATGCATATATGTACGTACATATGTATGTATGTATGTATTAAGTAAATTTCTGTAAACAGGCGCGTGGGTGCTTTTTTCTCATACTAGGCTATTCAATTCTCTTTCTTGCGTGTAGTATTTATTAGTCATTGTATTGTTTTAGTTTTTGGTTTTGGTTTTACTTTTATTTTATTTTTTGTTGGACTTCGCGATGCAATGAATATTTATATTTATGCTGATAACAACAACAATAACTGAAAAGGCACATTTTGATGAAACGCGTTTGCATATGAAATGATTAAAGCAGATGTATTTTGTACGTAAATATGTATGTATGTATGTATGTATGTTGGCATGTGTGTAGTATATGCTGGATGATCAATGCTCAGTGAATTTTTTTCACACAAAGAAAAATATGTTTTAGGGTCTTGAACTGCAAATAATAATAGCTAAACTACTGTAGTTCACTTCAATAAAATGAAGTTTCTTCAATAATGATTTTCTGAATGGCAGAGGTTGCTTTATAGCAGAAACGGCTGCTTTGAGAAAACAAGAAATGTATTCTTATCTCAAGTGCGTATAACATCAAAGGAATTGGAATCGAACTTACAAACTAATTTAGCTGCAGCGGCATCTGATTCTACGGCATGGTGAGGGAAATATTTATAGTAAGATCTCTTTGCTAAGTTTTTTTTTTCAAATTCTAGGTCCAAATGTGTAGCTATGGTGTCAAGTGACATCAGTGTTTAAGTATCATATGAAGAATGATTTGGAAAAAACTGCTACCTACAGGAAAACAGCAACTCATTTTGGAGCTTTGGCCTAAACTTCCTTTCCGACTGCTGCAAGACGAACATCAAGCAGGCAGAGATGGGGAAAATGAAGGGATACAAAATTAAACAACCAGCGAACCGCGCTTCTATGGATCATCCAATCGAACGAGTGCCAATTATATGCGCAGACTTGGTGGAGTCTGCAAAATGTGTAGATCGAGTGCTTTTGGCTATTCATTAAGGGGGAAGTCTACTGTGAATTTTTCAAAAAATCGATTTTTTTTTTATTAGCTTAAAAAATACTTTGAACCCTCTTAAATAAGGTACAATATGTGTTACAGCTGGCTAAATTTTTCTTCGTTGAAATTTCGACCTTTTCCCGAAGCGCTCCAAAGCGCGTACTTGCTATACTGAAACTTTAAACGCATTTTTATCGAAACTAAGTTTTTGTATACGGTGTACACGATATCTCGAGTTCTAATAAATGAATCAGCTTAAAAATTTAATTATATATTCTCTGTAATAGTGTCTCTCGTCTGACATAGGATTTTTTTGATATCGTTATTTGTTAAATTGTTATAAACAATAGTAACATCAATTTTAGGCAAAAAAAAAGAAAAAAATTTCCAGAATTTTTTTTTCAACGCCAAAATTTTTTATCGACATAATCCTACGTCAGACGAGAGTCAATACTATGTATATGATAACAATATTTTGTTTTTTTGTTTTAGATCACCGAAACGTAAGATTTCATGTACACCGTTTAGGCACCTAAGAAAAGCGGACCTGCGCTTGCAGAAGTGCCACAGCGGCCATTTTGAATATTTTGACTTAAAATTTTTTTTTCAAAAACTTAAATATATAATAAAGATAAAAGTTTAAATAGATTTTATGTACGAGCAATATTTTGTTAGAAATAAAATCCGGAAAATAAGCCTGTTTTTTCCCTTGTCACAGTAGACTTCCCCCTTAAGAAGGCGGACGAAGAAATATGGAAGTTTGTTTGCATAACCAGAAAAATCAAGGATGATTGAAGAATGGGGACAAATATAGTCCCACTTGTCTCTTTTTTACTCGTATTTCAAATGTATCATTCATTGAGCCTAAAGTACAAAGGGCATACGCGTATATGAAAGTCAAACATGTTTGCCTGACCAAATCCAATCCAAAATATATTTGAGGATAATTAAGATTCAGTTGAAGTGCGAACGGTTTATTGAAAATTAAAAAAATTGTAATTTTATTGAAAACTTTGGAAGTTTGACCGTTCGAAATATACCACCGCGTTACACACATTCTGTCCTATGAACCAAATATACAATACTTTTTCGGAAAGGGGATAAAAAATAAAAATACACGTGTATCGTCGATTTTTATGTACACGTCACAATTTTTTTTCTTTTTGTATTTTATAACTTTAAACGAGCAATTCTTGTATGCATATCTGTATAGCCACACGATCTCAGGATTAGCTTAACGGATTTGAATTAAATTGGGCACACAGATAGTGTATCACATTTCTAGACTTTTCACCTAGGTGTTGCCACTGACAATGTTTCATAGGGTTGCCACCTGTTCGAAATTAAAAAAAAAAATTCCATAAGATATGCCATGTGGGTATCAAAAGAAAGGTATTTCACTCCACATTACAATAGAGATATAAAACCCCGAATTTTTTTATATTAAAATTAAAAATTGTTACATTAAAAATTTTCCTTCAAGTTATGCCGAAAATTTAGAAAAAAAAATTCTTACGTGTACATGAAAATCGCCGATACACGTGTATTTTTATTTTTTATCCCCTTTCCGAAAAAGTATATTTGGTTCATAGGACAGAAAAAAAGTTCGTTTTTGTAACGCAGTGTCAATAGTTAGTTAACTCTGCAGATGTGTTACAATGCAACCGAAAGTACCAAACTGATTTCTTACAGGTAACAAGAAACTCACATACGAGCCACGCGTTGTTCCAGTATCAAAGGTTAATACGAGTAGCGACAAAGTAACCATCACCATTGATTCTGACCCATCTAAGAGCACCTATGGCGTCCCCTTGAGCCTTATTAGTGTTTAAAAAACGATTTTAATTCATTTTGCTCAAGTCCTCAATGCGACACATCCAGGCGTATTAAGAAAAATAAAGTTAAAAAGATGAGTGTGTGTGAGATTAAAAATAAGCATTACTTGGTATAAATGTTGTTTTTCATTAATTCCTATAGTGGTTTGGAGTGAAGGGAATTTTTTTCGACAACTGGTTTTTCGACCTTCTGGCGTACGTACACGAGTAAAAATCCCACTTATGTGCGTGGTGGAAAAAAGAGTGCATTTCTTTTTTGTTGTAGCGTACTAGTCAAAATACATATATAAACAACCATTTATTATAAAAGTTTAATTTACTCTTCAGCAGTAATTACAATTTGATTTTAAATTTTGGAATTCTAATTGTGTGAGGGCATTTTATATAATACTATTTAACATTTCGTACAGTACATTGCGTTAGCTGCATATGTGTATGTGTATGTATGTATATGCATTTAATAAATTTCGAATTTCTATTTTATTAATTTTTATGAATTCTTATTATTATTATTTTTTTTAACATTTACTGTTTACAATTTTATACAATCTATTTCTACTTCGGTATATTTGAAATATTTCATAAGAATGGTATGCATAGTTTGTTTGTTGTTGTATTACTCAATACTCCCAAACGCATTGGGCCGCAATTTACATACATATTTTTGTGTGTTTCGGTTGTGAAATGTGTATGTTTGGGTATTACTACACTACAGTTCGAATGCAATTTGATTAAAGAAAAATCTGTAACGACGAATATAAAAGTCTGCTCTATTGTCTGTCACAAGCGCAATGCATGGATGTATGTATATATGTATGATTTTTTTGACATCTACATTAAAATAATTTTCTCTTTACAATGATAATGACAGATAATTTGGTCATCAATGCACACTTCAGCCACGTTTGGTTTGGCTCTAGAGCCACTTGTAAGTGCGAAAAAACCAACATATTGAAATAATTGGCTTTACTGGATTCAATTATTCATTTTACGCACTATTTATTCTACGCTGAGAGAAAATAAAGGCATACATTTTTCTAATGAGATACTTTTTATATGTAAATAGGTACCGAATTTTTTACACAACGTAAAAGAAGAGTTGACGTTCATTCCTTTATATTTATTTATTTTTTTAACAACACTCTTCCACTAAAAGAATGATATGATCGTGATAGAAAAAGCCTTTATTTATAACTAAGTAGAAGTGACTAATACGAAAATATACTCAAGTACATACATGAGTTTTTACTCAAAATCAATAAATAAATAAATGCTGTGCTCTCAGTTTTTATTGAAATTTGTGACCGTAGTAGCCGAATGGATTGGTGCGTGACTACCATTCGATAGTGCAAAGGTTCGAAGCCTCCTGCATTAAATACCAAATGATAGAAAAAGGTTTTTTGAAGTGAAAACTTCTTTAGAATCGTTGGGAGTGATTTGAGAAAAAGTGAAACGAAAAAGCGACACCAATATATGTTGTGTGTATGTACATATGTGCCTCGCCACAGCAAAACATACGGTAAAATTTCTCAAGAAATCCAGCGCGCATTCATAGGCACAGCGCACATTCATAGGCACAGCATTGCATGTACAGTAGGACGGGTCGATTTAAAAATCGCTCATTGCTCTATGAAAATCGTATTATAGGGATGAAAATAAGAAACTTTGCCGAAGGAACCATACCTCTAAAACGAATTCTGATGTCCCCCAATTTCAAAATATCACCATTTTTGGCCTTTACATGAAAAAATCAGCTAAATGGCTATGTTTTTTTCTTTATTTATAATATTATCTATTTTTTCTCTTAAGAAATTTATTTAGTCAGAACATATGTAAATGAATGAATGTGAGTTATAGAAAAGAAACTAAAAAGTTCGACCCATATTGGGGGACATCAGAAATCGTTTTAGAGGTATGGTTCCTTAGGCACAGAGCGATTTTTTTGCCTTCCCACAAATCGACCCGGCCTAATGTACAGTAACCTTGAACAGGCAGCTGCGGTTGTCGAGCATTTACATACATATATGGGTGCAAACATATTTACGGAGCCGCGGGCACTCGACTTGACAAAAATTGAATATTGGCAAATAATTCTACGCGAAACATTCCAATATTGACTATTTTCGAATTGTCGAGAAAATTAGCATATGGGCGGCTCGTTTTATGAATGAAAGTACTTGCTCTTAGAACTATGAGCTCGAATTTATAAATCAATTTTTTGATGATGAGTTTTTGTTGCACAGTACAATAGTTGAAACTGTTCGGCGCCGCCGCGACTGTTCAGCGCTATGGCAACTAGGATGATGGCCGCTACGCCTGCGCCTATTAATGCATTTTGTTCTTGTAGTCGCTAGGCATAGAATTTTAGCTTTGGACGACATACGCATTTACAGGAATAAAGTGAGTGGCCTGTGTGTGCGGTTGTATGTAGATGCATATGTGTATATTAATAAGCATTGTTTTGCTGGAAGTTCAGAACACAAATATGTATGTACGGCTAGGCCATAGTATAGCATACATACATATGTATAAAAAATTCAAACCAAGCGTCCTATGAATGTTTGCGTGTATGTTAGTACGTCTGTGTATTATACGCGTTACGACGCTCATAATAGCAACCGCGTGTGCTGTATTGCGTCCGTATTTTTATATTCGTAAATATTTTCATTTTTAGATATTTACCGCAATTATGCCGAAAAATAACGCAGAAAAGTGTCGTGAATTTCGACAGAAAAAAAACAAAAAGAAAATAAAACTAAAAAAACCGCAAAGACTCAGTTTGTTTAACGGAAGGTTTCACTTCTATCGCGTCTAACCGTTAGACTGGTATTTTTTTTAATAGCGATTACCCCACGGCGGGCAATGGCGAACCTTCGATTTCATTTCATTTTCATTTTGCTTTTAAAAACTGTCTTCCACAAATGGGAGGAAGATTTCGGCGAAACACCTAACATAAGTGTACGCGCCAATTATTTATTTATATACCAAACGACGTGATCCGCAGTGACCTCAATATCAACACAATAGATGACAGATTTAGAAAATACAGCATCAAGCATATACAATTAATTATTAAAATGAATAAATGGGCAAGCTACCACAATTGGAGAAACTAGGCAAACGGAGATCAAAACGTTATCGTTTAAATTTAAGGGGTTACATGGGTTTCGTTGGTTCAAAAAATCGATTTATTATTTTCTCAGGAATATTATCCTAAATTTTCAAGTCGATCCGAATAATAAATTCGGAGATACAGCCTTTGGAATGTGTGCGCTCCAAGCCACTTTTATTGTTACTCAAACTTTAAACGCTTTTTTCTCGGAACTGTGTTTTCAAAGTTCAAATGTTCTCGAAAACTACTCAATTACAACTATTAAAAAAAAACAAAATGTCAAGCAAGTTTGACCGAAATTTTAATTTTTTTGCAAAAATGTCTGCCAAAATTCCAATTTTTACTTTTTTTTCTTTCCTTCGTTCAAGCACGAGTTTATGGTCTTAACTAAAGCACTTATTTTTGTTTCTTCATTTTTGATGAGCCTGTCAGGAGTTATGCTGACAACGCGGACGCACCTTTTTTTCGAGGGGTCACCGAAAATGGCGTCACAATGGAGGAGTTTTAATTTCTTTTTTGAAAATTTCAGAAATTATTCTTTAAATATGTATCTATAAGACAAAAAAAAAGTTTGAATTAAATAAATAACTTTTTACATAGAAAAAAAAATATTGAAAATATTGAAAATATTTTTTTACCCGACGAAACCCATGTAACCCCGTAAGAGATTGTAGGTTAAAAACGGAAATAAATGGAGGTGTGCTGTCTGTTTAAGGTACATACTTGTTAAAATGTATTTCGTAATGTGATATTCTATAGACGTATTAAAAGCGCACAGCTTTATTATGTATTTCTGACATGTGTATATCGCAACGGTGTTTTAGTGGATTTAGCGCCTCAAAGAAAAACACGAATAATAATAAAAATTATTATTAAAAACATGGCATATACAGTTTTCCTATATAGCCTCCAACTTTTAATTGAAGCACGTTGAGAGCATTTGCTAAACAATTTAGGGCAACACTGCGTATACGTAACATCGATTATCACACACCAGCCTTAAATTTACTTTTAACATACCTATAGCGGCTTTTTGTAGCAGTTACAAGGAGGCATTCGCGATATGCGACTACAAAAATGAAAAGAGTCAGTGGGATGCTCCTCACTCGCAAAAGCATTAGATCAGACAAATTTTAACTCCTTATTGGATTACGAAAAATGGAACTGATACTGATACATCTTCTTCCGGAGAAGCAAGTTAACGTTGCTTTAGGAAATGATTACAAAAATGTTCTATACTCTTCTCTGTTGAGCGGAACTTCGACTGGCGTCAGCTCTAATGACTTGTATAAATATAACAAATGTACAATATACAGCTAAAAACTCGTTTTACGCCATGTTGCTGAAAAGTAATTTTTAGCAAAACAATTACTTAATGCACACTGATCAAATTGACAAGTTCTGGATGCAAAATCAGAAATTTGGTAATGCACACTGGTCAAATTGTCAAGCTCTGGATACAAAATCAGAAAATTGGTAATTTGACGTGACCTACATAATCTTCAGACATAAAAACAATCAGTAGTATTCAATTACTTATATTCAAAGATATACAATTAAGGAGCGAGGAAATTTAAGCCCTACTAATATTTCGGCCGCCGTAACCGATTGGCTTGGTGCGTGACTATCATTCTCGGAGAGATCGTAGGTTGAAATCTCGGTGAAACATTAAGAAAAAGGTTTTTCTAATAGCGTTCGCCCCTCGGTAAGCAATGGTAAACCTCTGAGTGTATTTCTGCCATGAAAAAGCTCCTCATAAAGAATATCTGTCGTTCGGAATCGGCTTGAAACTGTAGGTCCCTCCATTTGTGGAACAACATCAAGACGCACACCACAAATAGGAAAAGGAGCTCGGCCAACACCCAAAAAGAGTGTATGCGCCAATTTCATATAAATATGTATATATTTTTCCAATTTTTCTGTGCGAGAGTCTGGGCATAGAGAAAAATTGGAAAAATGTAAATTAAAATTTCGCTTCATGATAGTCGTACCAACGCAACAAAATCAGTTCAGATTTGTGTAAATTACCCATAGAAATCCAGCATATGCAGCACCTCCGGTAGTACACGAAAGTCTTGCACCTAAAGATAAGTAACAGTTTACATCTAAGATACCAGCTGCAACAGCTGTCTATAAAGGCATGTAAACGCAACTGGAGAATTTGTGGAAGCAGTAGAGCAAACATTTGTATGTATTGGCTAAGCTCAGCCAGTGAACTTATTTAAAATTATTTTAAGTCATACTTATTTTAAAGTTTCTGCTTCAGCTCGCGATATTTGCAATAATTTACCAAGAAGGAGAACAGCTGACCAGAATTTACATAAATAAGAAAATTATTTATAATAGGACTACTCGCAATTAAGTGCAATTTGTCTGGCATCATGACATTTGCAAGTTATGATAGCAAATATATATATATGTATATGTATATAGTAAGTTTTTTTTTTCGGAGAAATCAAATAAATTTCCACATTTGTTACAAAAAATTTAAGTAGACAGAATATATTTGAATAGTTTTTATTTTACCTTTCAGGTAAATCAGCGTCGGGAGCACAAACATAGCTAAGGAAGAGGCTCTTCTGCGTTCTCCGGCTGGGTCCAATGGTGCTGCTTCGGTTAGCAAGAACAGGCCAAGGATCAAGCCCGATAAGGAGAAGCTGAAGGCCAAAGCTCGATACAAGGCCGCAGTCAAAGTTTGTGACCGATTTGGCAGCAAGTCTAACCTAACGAAACAAGAGGAGGAACGGCCAGAGAGGAGATAAAAAATGGCCGGGCCTTCTACGCAGCAAAACCAATGTTCGCAGCCTCCAATCCGAAGTAGGCGAACAAAATAGAAGAAGAACCAGAAATCAAGAGACAGCGTTTTGCGGATAGCGAGGCCTCAGTGCCATCGAAAAAGCAGAAACACAGGCACGAGATGGCCAAACCGAAAAACGGAGACAACGAAAGGCCTACGACGTCGAAAGCAGCGGCAGCGGCCAGCGAAATTGCCAAGAAGCATCTCATAGTGGCACTCACTGACCGTAGTGACCAACTGGCATGAATGTCGCAGGAACGGTGGAAGGTAAAGGAAATGAAGCTACTGGAAGCCCTGTTTACGAAAATGGACGCAGAGCCGAATGCACTCATGCCAGCATTCGACGGAGCAGGGTGGTTCAGTGGCGTCAAAATTATAAAATGTAAGGATGATCCCACGCTCACATGGCTAAAGGAAGCAGTAAAAACACTTCAAGACCTATGGAAGGGGGCATCACTTGAACATTGTTGATCGAAGCTGTATTCCCTGAATACCGAAGGCAAAGGTTTTCATTCCGCGAGTGGTAAAACCGGAAAATGCACTGCGACTACTACAGAGACAAAACACGGACGTGCCGACAGACGACTGCAAAGTGTTGAGCGTGGCAAAACCAGCTGCTGATGGAGGCCAAGACTACATTATCCAGATCAACAAGCCGGCAGAGGACCTGCTTTGCGCCCGATTCGGGAGGATGGCTTGGGACTCCCATAGTGTGCACCTTCGCCTCAAAAAGCGCAACCCGGCAGATGACCACAGCAAGCTCGCTGCAGCGGAGGTGAAAAAGGATCTCAGAATAGAAGAGAAATTAATTTTTTTTTTGTTTTTATGCTTTATATAAGTAGGTATAGTGCATTCTACAACAAAATCCATATAACGCAAAGCTACAAATTTTGAAACTTCAAGGTATGAATGTAAATTTGAAGCCACACGAAGTTCGCCTTAATTTTTGGGATTTTTTTCGCATACGATGTGACCAATTTTCTTACATGTAAAACGCATATTCGGCAGTATTTTATATGAAAGAAAATGCGCAACACCTCAGCGAAAAACATTAGCAAAAACCAATAACACTTTTGAGCCATTTGAAGCTTCCACTTTGCTTTACCAATATTAATTGGATTATTTTTTTAGTTTCTATTTTTCTAATAGCGGTCGCCCCTCGGCAGGCAATGGCAAACTTCCGAGTGTATTTCTGCCATGAAAAAGCTCCTCATAAAAATATCTGCCGTTCGGAGTCGGCTTGAAACTGTAGGTCCCTCCATTTGTGGAACAACATCAAGACGCACACCACAAATAGGAGGAGGAGCTCGGCCAAACACCCAAAAAGAGTGTACGCGCCAATTATATATACATATTTTTTTAGTTTCTGAATAAAAAGTCGGAAATTTTGATGTATTTGATTTTTTTTTTTAATTTGTTGAGCTTTTGTGAGTTTCGCACTATGTTTGGAGCTTTGAGTTAAATGGTTTTTGTTGTAGAATGCACTATACCTTTATAGGAACATAAAAACTAGTTAAAACCTGGTAGTTCGTTGTGCTCTAATTATCTTAAACACATTTGATATTATGTAATAAATATTATGAACAAAAAATATCTTTACAAATACATGAGTTTGTATTTGAGTTTTAAATTATTTAAAATTTTCTTCTTCTCAGATATGTTCACGGCATAGCTGTTAGGATGGGAATATCCCCGATGCAGCTGGTGTAATAAACTAAAACTGAATGAAAATAAAACAATTGGTTATTTTTGAATAAAAATGAAACGATTTAATTAAGTTAAATTGTTTACTTAAATTCTGTATTATTGTATACTTCTTGTTCTTGCACTTAACGCATTGTAGATATTCGTTGAAAAAAGTATTTTTGTTGTTAAGTTTGCATGTTTTTCTGCATATTTGTTTTTGTTTGTTTGTTGCGTTATTGTGTATGTTGTATGTACTACGATTGTTGTAATAACTTGTACAATATTAAATAATAATTTAAAAATAAGACAAAGAAAATATTGTTCTAAAAAAAAACATTACATACATATGCACTTCGACACATTAAGTGGAGTTGAAGTAGCGTTAGAAATAGTAATAGTAGTAGTATACATACATATTGTAGTACGAATGGACTAATGAAGTTCATTGACTTTACATATAAATGTGACTGCTGCTGCTGCTGCGGCTGAGGCAACGCATTAAACTAAATCTATTTATGTTTTCTCCTGCGGTAAGCATCTGAAACTCACACAGCAGCGCCTACATGAGCGGGACCAAATGTCTCTTGATTGCCGCTAGAAGACAAAAGCAATCGGACGAATACGGCTAACAATTAAATACAAAGATATCCAGTTGGAAGAGAATGTACTACATTTAAATATGAAATAAAATTATATAAAATTGTAAAATAACTTATAATTAACAAATGGAATTGTAACAGAAACAGAGTTGTCATAGTGTGAAAATATAACTTAAACCCGGAAAGCAAACTAGGAGGATTGTCAAACTTATATTTATAGCATATTCGAATTTAACTGCGCTCTGATGACTATAAAAACGCGTACGTGTACGTGCACATTCACAAGACTCAGCAGCGTTTCAGAAGCGTAAGGTAAGTTTTTGTTGTATGCAACACACAACCAACTGGATATTAGACAAAAGATGTATAAATTAAAAACGAAAAGAATACAGCACAGTGTGTTATTTCTTGCTCGTGTGTGGGTGTGAAATATGTAGATTATTATTGCTGCATACGTGACGCACTTGGAAAGTATTGAAACAAAACATACAAGCACATATTTGTTTGAACTGATTTCATTTGTATCCCTTCACTGCTCTGTTACACGATTACATCAATTCAAATTGTGACAGTTTGGAAAGAAAAAATAAAATAATAATAATCATAAAATTGTGGTTTAATAGAATTTAAAAACAATTTATAATTATAATAATGTGTTGTAGTTTTGTTTCGAATTTTTTGTGTTCCATTAATGACAAATACATTTTTAACATCCACTTCTTACTCTACCCGATGTTTTCATACTTTTTTACTTTTCTATATATATAAATAAATTATTGTACGTTATAACGTTAATAAAACAATTTTAATTTTATTCTCATTAGCTACGCATATTTCATATTTAAATCGCAAACTTTTCTTATTTTTTAATTAAGTTGCGATTTATTCTACTTCAACGTTTACTGTACTCTTGTAGGTACTCAACGGTACTTTTATTCGGATTCAAAGTCATTACGTGTTTTAAACGAGTTTCTTCCTCGACACTGGAAATAATTTTTATATTCATACTCATTTAATTTAAATTTAATTTAATTTTTTTAAACTTTCAGTTACTCAAAATTCGTAGCAAATTTGCTTCAACACTTTGTTTTTAACGATTTTTATAAATCTTATTTGTAATCTTAATCGCAGTTTGTGTAGTTTTATGTGCTTTTCTTTTGCAATTTCATGGTATATGTAAGCAGGTATGTATGTACGTACGTCAGTATGTAATATTTGCAATTCATATGGAGTGTGGCCATACCCACAGTTCATTACAATTTTTCGTTTCTAATTAGTTTTATATATAATTATATATATTTATGTATATATATGTATGTAGTATATATGTATAATCATGGATTATCGAAATTTTAATTGCTAGCGGTAACAAACAAACAACAAATGCACCATCATCAGTATATAGTAGTCGCAGCCTGCCTTATTCTTATTATAATTATTATTTCCAATAGCTACAACATTGTCTTATATCTTTTTTTTTGTGTTTTTTTTTTTTATTTTTTTGTTCTTTGTAACACACTGTTACACCAACGACGTAAACGCCCAGCTACACATAGGCGCGCGCACACACGCATACTGCCACCAGCCAGTCAAACGGCTGGATTTGCTTGTATGTGTTTGCTTGGGGCTGGGATTTAGTGTGTGATTTAGTTTTATACTCGTTTGACGGCATCAACGAAGTTGCTGTCGTTGTATAGTATCTATAGTTTTTATTGCCGTTGTAGACTGCGTAGACTGCGATTTTCAATTGCATACTGAATTGTCAGCTACGTTTGTAGTAGTTATATCGTCCATATCGTTCAAAATCAGTGCGTTTGCTGTTGATGTTGATTTGTTGTAGATCTCGAGACTGGTCGACAGCGTACTCGAGGCGGCAGTGTCCATGTCGTAGTGGCTGTAGGTCATAGAGATTCTTTGGATGGTACCCAAATGATTGGTCCCGATTGTGACCAGATCATCGCTTTGACTTTACTGTAGATCTCTTCGATGGTGTCTCCTTGGACAACTCCTAAACAAATATGCAAAATAATGCATAAATAAAAAATTTATATATTGTAATTATTCGCAAAAAGTTCATTAAAGTTAATGGTAACCTGTAAAGTATTCCCCGAATTCTTGCTCCATTTTAATTGCTCTTTCGTATGTTTTCTTCGCTTGCTCTTCTGTCATACGTCGATTCATTTCCCTGTAAAAATAAAATATATACATATATTTATAATTTTGTTATTGTTTGCACTAGGGTGTTACAACTTCATTCATATAACAATATCACAGTAGGCATGAAACATCAAATGATACAGAAAAGCTTTTATAATAGCGGGTGCCCCTCCGTACACAATGACAAATGTCCGAGTGCATATCTGCCATGAAAAACCTCTCCATTTGTAGGACAACATCAATACGATCACTACAAATTGGAGAAGGAGCGCGGCCAAACACCCAGCAAAAGGCGCACGCGACAATTACACTATTATACAATATATATTTTTATAGCATATATAGCGTTTTTCAATAGTTGCGCTTCAACTTTTTTCCGATAGGGAGGGCGAACGACGCAATATTTTTTATTTTTCGCTTGTCATTTGTAAACTGCATTAGTATACATTTCATCATGGAACGCTACACACTTGAGCAACGCTTGCAAATCATTGAATTTTATTATAAAAATGCGTGTTCTGTTAAGAAAGTTTAAAGTCGAAAAATCATCTTCAGTGATGAAGCTCACTTTTGGCTCAATGGCTTTGTCAACAAGCAAAATATGCGTTACTGGGCAGAAAGCAATCCACACGTGATTCATGAGGCACCGTTGCATCCCGAAAAAATCACTGTTGGGTGCGTTTTACATGCCGGCGGCGTAATTGGCCCATATTTTTTCGTTGACGAGAACGATAGCCACGTTACTGTGAATGGAAATCGATACCGCGACATGATAAACGATTATTTTTGGCCGCAATTGAATGGTATGGACTTATACGACATGTGGTTTCAACAGGACGGGGCCACAAGCCACACAGCACACGCTACAATTGATTTGTTGAAGAGTAAGTTCGATGAGCGCATTATTTCCAGAAATGGACCGGTCGAATGGCCGCCGCGCTCGTGTGATTTGACGCCTCTAGACTATTTTCTTTGGGGTTATGTGAAGTCATTGGTCTACAGTAACAAGCCGGCGACGATTTGTGAGCTCAGAGCCAATATTGAACGCGAAATTGCTGGAATTTCGGCCGATTTATGCAAAAGAGTGGTCGAAAATTGGGTTCAACGATTGGACTTCGTAAAACGTGCACGCGGTGGTCATACTAAAGAAATCGAATTTCATTCTTAAATGTATATGTTCAAACTCGATAATAATAAAAAAAAATTTGTTAAAAAAGTCAGACCGTTTGTGTTTTATTAAAAAAAAAAGTTGAAGCGCTCTTACTGAAAAACGCTTTACAAACACCTCTCGACCAAAACTAATGACCCCTAACGAAGTTTCGGCGCCTCAAGTAATTACGCGATTTCACTTCTTGAAGCAATTGATGTAATGGAATGAAGTAAGAATGACCGCCCTTAACTTTCCCTGACGTTTTCACTTTGACAGATCATAAACTACATTAAATCATACATACGAAAATGTTCCAAATGAAAGAGTAATCGCAAATAATGTAGGCAAACCGAGTGCCTTTATTCAAATGAACCAATAAATCAAGCACAGCATTACAGTTGCTGAAGTTTTATTGTTGCCAAATACCGTTAGATGGAATAATATTTTGATGCATGCTTATTTTCGAGCGAAGTACAGGCTTCACTGGAATTATCTGATTGGATTACTAGACCAAATACAGTTGCTTTAATAACCATTTTCTCCCATAAAAATTATTGCCTCTAATCAAGTGAAGCGGACTGCACGATACTGATTTTATCTCAAAATTAACACCGCGGAAGAGCTGTTACCGTCAAAATAACATATGATTAAGGGAGGGGTCTAGGGTTTGACTTTCAAAAAATCGATTTTTTGGAAATAGCTTTTTCTTATAGTAAATCATCTCAAAAATATTGTCCCAAAATTTCAGCTCAATCGGAGCAAAACTTTTGGAGTTATAGACGTTTCTGTCCCCACTCCTCTGCGACAGCTGCGAGCGTTTGGAGCGAAGTGTAAAACTAAACTTTTTTTTCAAACGCGTTTTTCTCAAAACCACTTTTTCAAAGTCCGTGACTATTAGAACTTCAACAATATTTAACCGATCCTTTTCAAATTTGGTATACAACTTCTATATATAAAATACCTCCCCCCCCACTGAGAGATTTTTCACTTTTTTGTTTTACATTAAGGGCGGTTTCCACTTATACAGCGAAAAAATCAGTGAAAATCGCACTTTTTGCTTCAAAAACGCGCTGGCAACGTAAAAATGAAAAAAAAAAATCGGAGCCAGTGGGGGGGAGGTTTTGGTGATAATTTAACCAAATAATTCTGTTTTTTTTATTTCAGGGGATTCTACAACTAGATACGATAGTCACCGCAAATCACCTTTTGGAAAAGGCGTTTTCGGAAAAGTTACCTCACCGGCTTATTTCCCGATATTTTCTTACAAAAATTTAGTACAATATTGTTGAAATGATGCTTTATAATGTACAAAAAGTTTAAATACATTTTCACTATTCATATCTCTTAAGCAAAGTCTCAAAAATTCATTAAAAAAAATGCTCAAACCCTAGACCCCTCCCTTAAAAAAAAATACTATATAGACCACCCTGTACATTGATCTTCCAGCTATATTAGGCTAAGCAGCCGCAAAAATTATAATGCTGACCAAGCTCCTCCCAAAACCCTCTAGGACATTCGTGTTAGTTAAAATCGGGCAATTGCAAATAAGATGTTGCTGTATTGTTTTCTCGACAGCTTCCGTCCATTCTATCTGCTTGAGTGTATCCCTATCACCCAATGCCTAATAGGGACGGATGTTGGTGGACGAAAATGTAGTCTACTGAGATTAAAGACAGAAAAGAATTGGTGTCTTCAACCGTCAACAGATTTTAGCCAAATTCCACGACCCTCAATTGAATGAAATTTTTCGTTTAATAGAAACTGATAAGTTCGTAAAGATATCCGTTGGTATCTATTTATGTTTTCTATTTCAAAGCCAGCTATACG
This sequence comes from Anastrepha fraterculus, assembly GCA_037575425.1. NCBI lineage: Eukaryota > Metazoa > Arthropoda > Insecta > Diptera > Tephritidae > Anastrepha > Anastrepha fraterculus. The sequence continues at coordinate 330,732 of JAYXIM010048691.1, forward strand.
AGGGGTGCCTTGTATATGTCGGGATTTGGCAACCGTGGTGTTGCAATCTGGCAACTGACAGCTGTATCGCAAAGTTTGACATTTTTTGGATTTTACGTACTCAGAACGTTCTGAAATACCAGCGCTATTTGTGTTGTTTACAGTAACATAAAAGATTCATCTCGGTCCAAAAATGGAATTAAATCGTGAACATTTTCGTGCGATTATTTTTTACAACTTTCGACGTGGATTAACTCAGCAACATTGCATGAATTAAGTTCATCAATTCATTTTTTGGCGATGAAGCTCCATCAAGGACCAGTGTTTATCGATGGTATGGTGAATTCAATCGTGGTCGTAGTTCACTCCAAGACGAATTTCGTGAAGGTCGTCCAAAATCAGTTGTTGTTCCGAAAACCATTGATGCTGTGCGCGAACTGATATTGCAAGATCGTCATGTGACCTATCGTGAGATTAAGGCAATCTTAGGCATTAGTGGGACCAGCATACATTCAATATTGCTTATGGTAAACATTTGACTGTGAAAAAAATTTGTTCGCGTTGGATCCCACACAATTTGTCAATCGCTCAAAAAAAGGCTCGTGTCGATTGGTCGAAGGAAATGCTCAAAAAATACGATCGCGGGGCTTCGAAACACGTCTATGGCATCGTGACAGGTGATGAATCATGGATTTACGCGTATGAGCCCGAAAGTAAACAGGGTGTTTCAAGAAGAGTAAATTCTGAGTGGTACACAACCATTTGTTTGCCAGTTGTCTTCCAAGAAATTAGAAAAACCAATCGCCAAAGACGGATCACTCTTCACCAGGACAATGCGAGCTCTCACACATCGGCTCAAACAACTGCATTTTTGAGCACCCAAAACATCGAATTAATGGGTCATCCGCCGTATAGTCCTGACTTGGCACCGAATGACTTCTTTTTATTCCCGTACGTAAAAAACAAACTGAGAGGTCAACGTTTTTCGACACCTGAAGAAGCGGTTGCGGCATTCAGAATGCATGTTTTGGCGGTACCTCATTCAGAGTGGCAAAAGTGCTTCGACAATTGGTTCAAACGCATGCAAAAGTGGATAGATCTTCATGGAGAATATTTTGAAAAACAATAAGTGATTTTCGATGATTAAAATTTGTTTTCGTTCTCTAATCCCGACATATAAAAGGCACCCCTCGTATAGAACAACTAGTCTTTGTCTAAATGGCAAATAAATCAGACAATTTATGTACGAAATCTATCAGTCGTTCGTTAAACAAGCTGGCGCCATACGTTTGATGTCAGAGAATATTTGATAAAGGTTTGGCAGTCACCTGAGTGTCAGTCAAAACATAGATATTTTCGATATTTAAAAGTCACTGCAGCCATCAGACATGTATATAGAAGCAGAAAGATGTCGATAGAAATAAGGAGTTACGCTATGCATGGATGGACCAACCAGTTTTTCCAAACCACGTCTAATTGATTTCCACTCATCGCTAGAAGATTAGCGAGTTAAAAATCTTTTAGTAGGTGATAAAGTTAGTTTCATTGGAACTTAAACACTTTTTACTTGTTATAATCAACTTTAAAAATAGTCACAAAATGAATTACTTAAATCTTGATCACTTACATTATCGAATCCACAGATTTCGGTTTGATAAATATTGCAATTGGATAGAGTTGAGCGACTTGTAGCCGCTTAATGGCATTGCCCGACACATCCAAAATGCAATGTTTACCCTTCTCCGCTACTTCACGCACACTCGCCACCGATGTGCCATAAAGGTTGTCATTGTACTGTCCCGCTTCGATGAATAGATGGTTTTGTATATCGCGTTCCATTTGCTCACGTGACGATACAAAGTGATAATCACGACCATCTACTTCGTAATCACGTTTCGGCCGAGTCGTATCTAAAAAACAGACGAACGCAAAAATAAAATTTATAAAAATTTATTACATACGAGTAATATACATAAATACATATATTGCCGCTCTACTCACGTGGTACACAGGAGCCAAATTTCTCTGGATATTCCGATATCAAGTCGTCATTGATGCGATCTTTCAATGGGCCGAGCACGATAACCGGCCGCGTATAGTTAATGGATAGCCGCTGTACGGCCTCATACGATAGGACATTCTCTTCGGATGCTGTAAAATACGTATAAAACGGGATGTCATGGCGGCAATGAAGAAATGGACGAATGAACGAAATAGATGTTTTCAATGCAAAATATGCAATTGATATCTCATTGGCATTATAAGATTAAAATTATATATTGTAAATAAGTTAATTTCATAAATATTTATTGGAAAAACGTTACTAAAGTATTTGCGGATCATTTTCCCTACAAACGCTAGGTGGAATGCAATGATTGCATCGCGCATTTTTTTATTTGAAAACGTTTACTTTTTTGCTTGCATTCACTGTTTTGCTAAAAAATATTAATTTTTAATTAATCATGGTTTATTTTTATTTTTTCAAAGTTTTTTTACAATTCAAACAAATAATTAGCTATTTTCTATAAAAAGAGTAAGTCCTAATTTATTTATACTAAGTATTTGTAAGCGGCTGAACAAAAAAGGCAACAGACACAACAAAGCGCAAACGAGGGACAGTTCAAGATACACAAATAAAACGGTTCATCTGAATAAATTAAAAAAAAAAAACGAGTATACAGAAACGGAGCTTATGCAAATGATACTGAGACACCACAGATTTTCATAAACACAGGACATTATTATACGATTATATTAGACTAAGTATATGCACTAGACCATTACTTTAATCCAGAAAACACAAGTAAAAAGAAAAATTCAATTAAATTTAATATTGAGCCTAAGGAGATGATCTGAACATTTCTCTGCCTTATACAGTTATATTGATTTTAAAGGAGTATATACAAATCTTTACCAAATAAAATTAAGTATTAAATAATGCACTATTTAAGGCAGGGTGGTCCAATTACAAGACTTTAAGGGACAACTCTATGCGGAATAACGAACTACCATTTAATTTAAAATATACATTGGTACTTGACGAGCCCAATAACAATATTTTACACAAGATCAGGGATTAAGCACATCAAAACCCAATCGTCTGACAAACTGGACGCAAACGAACACATTCATGATGTTGTAAAATCATAAAAATATAGTAAGTTGCGCGATATGCTGCTGGAGTGGAACATAAGCGCGACTATCGCAGGAACGACCTTACCCACCATTCTATTGTTGCTTCTTTAGTTGGGCATCGAAAAATAATCTTTACAGATACGTTTTTTCCCCGGCTGCTACTGAATTACCCCATATTGTGATAGGAAAACGCACGCATGGTTGCCGTTTTTTGTTTAAAAAATGTGGGGTATCGTAGAATATCAAAATTATTATGTGTCTAATTTAACAAAGATTCAGTGCGAGACAGTTAAATGGCCGAAATCGTAGCACAGAAGTAAAAAATTATTCAAAAACAAAATTGGATGTTTAATTTTGCGCCACCTCGTATTTGGACCACCCTTAACATATATTAATAACTGGTATTAATAAAAAAATGTCTTATCAGACTTCTCACAAAACGGTTTCCAGCTATGAAAGCCCTTGCTCCTCAACGCTATTAAAGACACAATGTTCTAAGTCTAACAATTCAAAGGGCATAATAACTTTTTTTAAAAGACAATAATATTATTAAACACTAAAAATTAACAAAAATATATTTTCATTTTACATTCAACATGCTGAGAAAAATATTAAAACAAAATATAAAGCTAATAAGAATTGGCATAGCATCACATAAACATTCACAATGTACACTTTGCTGGCTAAGTCAATTAATTTAAGTTCAATTACTAAAAGTTTCAACTTCTCTACCAAAAATAATTTAACAAACTCGCACGATGGCATGCCTTAAAAAACAAAGATAATCTTGGCTTATATTATATTTAATTACTGCTACTCAATCTCATAATTAGGGTCGCTAACTGATATTAAATATAGGATTTACGTTAGAATTTTGAAATTATTTTTATGAGTTAGATATTGTTAAACGGTATCGACCGATTTTCTAATAACAACAAAAACATCTATGTACACCTACGTATACCTTCTGCTCAAATATGAACGAGACATTATCAATAAAACGGTCCGCGGATGACATATGGCAAAAATAAATTTTTTGTTTTTTGGTAGGACTGTTATAAGCTTACATGGCAAATTTCAGCGTGATATAGCGAAGAACACACTCGAGCTTGACTTGTTTACAGTAGCACAGAAAACAAACTATGTGACATATCACTCTGAAATTTGCCATGTAAGCTTATAACAGTCCTACCAAAAAACAAAAAATTTATTTTTGCCATATGTCATCCGCGGACAGTTTTATTGATAACGTCTCGTTCATATTTTAGCAGAAGGTAATATTGCAAAAGTTCGAATTTGGTTCTAGAAGCCGTGGTTTCGAAAGATCTCGTCTTCAATAATAAACAATGGCATATTTCTTACGACGGCCGCCGTAGTCGAATGGGTTGGTGCGTGACTCCCATTCAGAGAAATCGTAGGTTCGAATCTCGGTGAAACACCAAAATGAAGAAACAGTTTTTTCCAACAGAATATCTTAAAAATCCTTCACAATTCATAAACGAAGATTATGTTTTGACACTGTTAACTCTATTCTGTCAACTATCAATGCTTTTCATTTCAATCTATGTATATAAAAACAGGTATTTCCTAATCTGCTACTTAAATCATTTTCGAAATTCGAATTTTTATAGACTATTATGCGTATTTCTGGTAAACGTAAAAACTACAAAACAAATAATAATAATCGTCCTTTTACTGCTAGAACAAAGTGCAAAAATTTAGCCATCGCCTCGAAACAAGCTTGGTTTTACGATGTCGCGCAAATGGGTCGTTTAATAGTTTAACTTAAATGCATGTCTTTACTTGGTGTCTTGGAGTTTTAAATTTTCTCTAATCTGTAAAACATAGAATATGTTTTTAAAAGACTCTTACTTGTCGAAGAGGGGGAAAATCGGAGCGCTAATTATAAGATACTATTAGAAATATGGTAAATTATATTCTACATACACAAACAAGTTAATTACATTACAACAACAATAAAACAATTCTTAACTTTATATGCAATTAGCACTTACAAACCAAACCGAAACCATAACAAAACCAAAAACGAACCAAAATAAAAGAAATCAAGTGTCAAATGTCGAAAATGCGACTATTTTCCGGTTTCGTTAGGTGGTTTGGTAGGTGGATGCGTTGAGAACCTAAAAGGGGCAAAAAGGTTTGCTAGAACTACAGTATACGAATTAACGAGCGAATGCGACGAAGGGTAGGAAGCACAAAAAAGGACAAGTCATAAGTATGTGATAAAGCCTAGAAGGAGGCAAAAATCCATTGTTTTCTCGCTACAGATTGCTTTTTCATACAAAATTCAAAGTAAAAAATCAATCGAATTCCAACTACGTATTTAAACAGTGTGAGTGTATGTTTTTACGGGTAGGGTGTATACGAAACAGAATGTTCGATAATGGGTCGATAACTGTGATAGTGGTTGAGTGGGTGATGGTGATGGGCAGGTTGTGTGGAGTCGAGCAAGGAACAAGAGAATATATGAGGATCATACAAACGAACTAACGTAAAAGCTAGTTGACAATAAAATGAGTAAAGTGAAACTGAAGAGCAAACCAAAAAATACAAATAAATATATCAAATAACAGCCAAACCCAGAACAAAATGTCAAACTGAAGAACTCAAGTCAAATGCAAAGTCAACAGCCAAAGGAAAAACAGAAAATTAAAGATAGTTTTACCAAATCAATTTCTTTGTTGACATACTTAAAAATTCAGTAGTCTAAGTTCTATAAGTCAGCCCAAAACGAGCAAAAAGGCACAAAAGGGGAGAAAACTAAATTAACTTAATTAACACAAAAATAATTGATACATGAAGGTATGTTTGGAGAATTTTACTACAAATTAAAGTAGCTTTACAAATTAGAATTATTAACAATCAAGGATATCAATCAAGCAACTGCAGCACGCCGGGTTTCAAACGTAAAACAAGCCAACGTAACCGTAACGTAACATAACTCTTGTGTCAAAACGTAACGTAATTAGTATAAGATTGAGAATAACAATGTAGGAATGAAACAATTTGTGACTATTATTAAGACGTTGCGCTGAAACGAAACATGGACCAGCAAAACAATTGTGTAGTGAAGGAGTTAGAGAAAGAAAACGAAATATAAAAAATGCACAATCGAACGAACGCACGAACAAAATATACCAGAAAGAAGACGCTTTAAGAAAAATTAATATTGAAATTAAGAGAACATAATACTGTCATTTTAATACTTTCTTTCTTTAATGTATGCTTAACTTTGATACTACGATTTCATTTAAATTGCTTTGGCTTTTAATATTTTTGTTTCACTCATCAGAAACACTAACATAGAATACTTTTGTTTTTTTACTTGTAAACTTCTAAGCTTGTTTTTTGTTGGTTACTTAAACAAACTAACTTTTAACGGTAATTAATTCAAATGTTTCACTTGTTACTTAAAACTTGCTTTAACATTAATATTTTTTTTTGTTTTTGTCATTTAAAACATTTTTAATGTTAACACTTTTTAATACTTTATTTTTTTTTTTCATTTCTGAATTTATTCATTTACGTATTACTTCAGCCGCTGAACTTACGATAGTCAGCATCACTATTCTCCAAATAGATTAGTGTTATCTGCTCCATATCTGGCAACTCCACACGGTAGATAATTTCGGCTTTTAGTGCAGAGGATGTGATGTTGATTCATTGGTTGTTTGAACAGTTGTTTGATTGGTAGTAGTTAAATAGTAGTAGTAGTAGTTGTTGTTGTTGTTATGATGGCAGAATCGTATTTTTGATGGTTGGTAGTAGTGACACAAAATAGTAGTAGTAGAAGTTATATTTGTTGGACGCAGATATATATGCATTCCATATCGGATGTTTTCAATGTGATTTCGATTTCAATTTCGCATTCGATTTGATTTATTGTACCAAATTGATTTGTGGTTTGGTTTGGCCATTTGTCAATAACGAGATTTTTTCGAATTAAAACATTACAATCAATCAATCAGTCAATTAATCGATATCGATTTAGAAGAGCAGTTGAAATAGTAGCAGAGTAGTAGTAGTAGTAGGTAGTTGGTAGTGGAGTAGGTAGTAAAAGTAGAGGTGGTAGAGTAGTAGGAGCAGAAAATACGACAAAATTCAAAAGAAAAAGAAAATCTATTATTTTTGTACATTGACGGTGTATATTATTTCAATTCAATTTTCAGTGTGACTATGAATCGTGAAACCAAATATAATTGATGTTGACGTAAATAAGTATACATGTTTGAAACTTTACGTTCGAATTTTAATACTACATAAATTGCAACCAATTGATGAATTTGCAACGAAATGGTACGAACTTATCTACGGGTTCCAACAAAGGCAGGAAGGAAACGAACAAAAGGTAGGATCGCAATGAGAGAAGACGCAAAACGAAAAACCTACGATGAGAACGCAAAAACCGAATCAAAGCAATTAAATACAATAAAAAAAAAACACAAAAAAAAATTAAGTGATGTATGCCGAGTATGCTTTGTTGCTAACCGAATAATGGTGGTGATGAATAGTGTGTAAAGCCATATAGAGCTGAGGGTTCTATGCAGAGTCAATATGATATTTGCTAAATAAAAAACCTTTTTCAGAAATTCACTTCGTTAAAACAACTCAAAAATCGATAATGTAATGAATGGTACATAAAACCAGGGCGCGTTTATGTGTCAACCACGTGTAGCAATACATGCCGCAGGTGTTGCATATTCTCAGGCACACTAATGGCTTACGACAAATTTGTATTGCAAACTTCAACAAAGCAAATATTAGAATGTCATTGTTAGCCTAGTAATTTTCTTGTGTGGGTGATAAATCTTTTTAAGACAATTTATTTCGGGTTCAAATGTGGTTTGTCTGAGGATATGTTGGGGGTACATATGTAAAGCCATTACTCTTCCTGGAATAATAGACGTTGTAGCTTAAATACAGGTGGTTTAGCCTACAAACAGATAAAAAAAATTAAGAAATAAAAAGAAAGTAACCGGTGTAATAAAATGAAAGCCCAATGGAGCAATGCCTTAGCAAATTCACAGTATATTGCTCTATAAACTAACTGGATCACCAAAGAACACAAATCCAAAACACAGATAGCCGATGGTAAAGTTGCAGGAATTTTTCAGAAAAATATTTATTTATGGGCAAAGCTATATTTATCAGGCTGATAAGCAAAGAAAACAAAATCGCGGAGTATAGGTATATTGAGTTTTAGAAAGTAATAAGAAAACTTTTCGATAGTTAGTTCACATATGCGTAGAAATATAAGTAACAGGTGGCGCAAAATTAATCAATTATGGAAAGATTTATAATATTTGCAAATATCGTCCTTCGGCAATCATATTTGACACTTGTGAGCTAGACAGCTGCAGCATACAGACAGACAAGCAATGGAGCACGTAAGAGTCAAAATAAAGATTTCCGTCATTCAAAATAATTTTTTCTTTTTTTGAGTAAAAAGTTGAATGGTTAATTTTGCGCCACCCGATTAATTTTGTGCCACCCTTTATATCTATTAAAAGTCTGAGCATTTCTAAGAGTACGATGTATCGAGTTTCCCTGTCAAGATGAACCTCTGAGACGCAATGGCCTTAAACCTAGAAAATGTACTACTACATTTTCTTATGAGCTCGTGAAGATACGGCGGCATTTCTGAATCAGCAACGGTTTGTTTTAGGTTTTGATAGTCCGCTGGCTGACGCACATAATCACGATCAGTAATGCACGTGCAGGAGTCTGTATTTGCAAAAATAAACAATAACATCAACTCTCAAGCCTCACAGCATCTCAAGCAAGTGGTTTTGGTTCTTGTTTTAACAGTAATAGACCGGTGATACATCCCGTCAGTGAAGGGTGTATCACCGGTCGCCTTCGTCTGGCTCATTTAAAGGTAGGCCCTTGAAACTTGCTGTTTCGACAGGTTGGGTCCAGAAGAAGAGGGGTGTTAGATGAGTAGGTTTTAAAGACCATGTGAAAAGATGGTTAGTGTCGTGCGGGGTGCCTTCACATGCCGGACATAAGTTAGGTATATCGGGGTCAATTCTGGATAAGTAGGAGTTTAACCTGCTACAGTATCCAGAACGTAATTGTGCCAATGTTAAGCGTGTCTCACGGGGAAGCTGGAGCTCTTCATCTGCAATGGGTGGTGGTTGGACTCCGATTACGGCATTCAGTGGACGGGAGCTTAAGAAAGTGGTGACGGTCTCCCGGTGAATGTCGTTTAATGACTGTCTAAATACTGTCTGGCCCAGCAGATTTCTGTCAGTTTTGTCCTGGATCTCCTCGGCGTAGTTTAAACGGTGTCTCCTGACGTGCCTAGGAGGCGGCTCTGGCTCAAGCAGGTGTCTGCAAGGGTGAAACCTACGGTAGCACCCTAACAGGAACTGCTTGCTAAGCAGTTTGTTGTGCTCCATTACAGGGAACACCTGTGCCTCATTGTGAAGGAGTTGAAAGGGGGAACATCAGGACGCAGGTTGGGGTGATACACTGCTCACTAGACAGGGCTAGTGGGGAAAAACCCGAGTCATTCCAGTAACGTAGAACCGGCTGCCATGGGAATGAGTGGAATTTGGTAATGGATTCGGCTTCAAAAGAAGTTCAGAGAGTATGATTGTGTATACTCGTATAACACCTTTTACTAAGTTTAATTTAAGAGGAGCTCTTTTGTTAGATATTCTTTGAAAAAAGATCCATTGGTACGAACCTACGGAATGTAGTATTATGGTACTCCACCACATAAAACTATTAAGCAATCTCGCGATACAAATCCGTAAGAGGTGTACTGCAGTTGGATATAAAGGAAAGTGTGAGTTGTGAGATTGTGAGTAGCGTTACTACTCATTAAAATCAAGTAAATTTAACTTTTTGCAGAAATCGTTAATTAAAACTCTTCTACGCAGATTTCTTTCTGCTTATGTTTATGTTTTGACTTTTATCACCATTACTAAAACAAATAAGTTAATCATCTATTTCGTTTCATACCACAGGGAAATCGAAAAGTTTTTAGATTTGAGCTGTTTACTACGTATTCGTCGTGCATATGTTATTAGAATCGACTTTTCATCCCGCAAACAATTATGAAATTACTGAACTATTTTCTATGAAACAACTCTTTGAAAATATACAAAGCATACATAATAGTATTGACCTTGTTTGTAAGAAACTTATTTTCTTTTGCACATAAGTATCTACAGCACATGGTTGCATTTGTTCCATGTTATTACGAGTATTTCTCATTTATTATCCGTAGTTCAAAATCACACAAAATTTTAGGTCGATCGGATAAAGGTATTTTATGGAGGTGAATGCAAGTGAAAGTTTAGCCATTATCAACTGGCATATACTCCGAGGGAAACTGTGTTTGTGTGTTTAATTTACATTTTCGTTAAATTTACTGGTTAAAAAATATCACTGCTTGACGGGATACATGATTTTGGAGAGATAACAGTAAATTATTTTCTTCTTTTTTTTATAGAAGATGAAGTAAGGAAATCCAGCAATTGCCTTAACTTCGCCCACTTATTTCGAAGAAACTGGAATATTAAGCATTTTTTGTTGCCTTAAAGAAATAAGTGAGGAGATTTATTAGTTTCAAATAATAATTGTAAACGTTAAAAATAAGGACAATCCTAATACATATGAACTTACTCTTATTTAAATTATTTCATGCATTTACGCCATACTGTCTCATATACGGCGTTCACGAATCAATACCATATGGGAATCCCCATTCGCACAACACAAAGGCAAATAGAAACATAAAATAAATGCACATTCTACAAAGAATATAAAATTTTGAAAAATTAAAAGAAAAATAAACGATCATAACTAAGAAAAATAGACAACCAAACGTTTGGAATCTGAAATCTGCCAAGCCAAAGCAATAATGAATGTGGCTTCACACAAATGCAGCGGGACAAGAAGCTAAGCAGGATTTGGCGTATGCTGGATATGACACAATATCGCCAATTTTATAGCAAAAAGATGTACATACATATAGGAATATAAGAATATGTAGTGAATTTTGTCGTAAAAACTAACATGTGGATAGGTTTTTGAGTTTAGTGAAAAAGCCACAAACGATCGGGTTGTTTCTTAGAATCTGCATACAAATTTCTGAATGTGTTCATTTGTCCATCTGACATACTACTCGTATATTCATATCCATACTATATTGACATGTGGGGATAGACGAATTTCTCTGTTCAACCTTAAGGCTTTGATAAGTAGCACAAAACGGGAGTGTGGACGTGGGCATAGTACAATGTTCACTGCTTGTATGTATGTACATATATATGTGTTTATATGTGTATGTGTGTATTTCACTAGAAAACTATGAGATGCATACGAGTTTGCAATAAGGTATTTGTTATTTTTAATCAAATATGCATGAAATTAAAATATTTTACAATGATTTTAAAATATTTGTTTTTTAGTTTAAAAATAAAGATTATTAATAAAGTAAATAAGTATTTAAAATATATAAATATTTGAATTTTTTTTTTTATGATTTAGTAAATTAAAAAAAGAACTACAAATTTTATAAAATCAGACAAACTCGTTTGGTTTCGAATATTCAAAGTATTTGTATATCGAATTGAAAAATGTCGATATGTATGCACGTAAAATAGTTTTGAAAAACCAATTTTTTATTTTCCAAGAAGTGACTTGTATTGAAATTTCTTCAAACTTCTTTTTGGGCTATTGCAGCCGCTGTGTGATCGGATCTTTTATTATTTCGCTTATCGCATGGGCAATCATAATTTCTTATAAAAAAATAAACTGATCTTGATTGGAAATGGATTGTGATTACAATACACAGATCAGTTTGGGCGAACAATTCTTGGAGCACGGCTTATGAGAGAATTTCGAGTTGAATTTGTCTAAATTTTCATACACGTTCCAGGTGTTCAGAAGGGAAAGTAAATATTTCTGGCATTAAAACAAGTTTAAGACACGTTTTATAGCAAATATCTGACCGCACCTTTAGAGGGCGGCAAAGCATAGGTATTTCAAAAAATACTATATTTAAACATTTTTATGGCAATGTAAATACACGTACGCTACAGATTAAAATTTTATTTTGGAATTCGCGCAGAAAAAGATATCACTCCGATTAGTTTTTAGCACATATTTGGCATTCAAGGAGTTTTAAAGGGAAACCAATTTGTAAAGATCTTATTAATATGTCATTTTATAATTCAAATTTATTCTCCTGAGATACTTGTTACTAGGAAAACCAGCTAATGTAATCCTACCAGGTATATACCTATGAAGTGAGACTTTCAGCTATTAGCCCATAGATATCGCTAGTTGTATTTTTAAACCTTCCCAAATGTCTTGTTTTTTTCGTCTGTCATCTGTCAACAATATTCAGTTCATTGCTTGTTACGTTTCATACAACAATGCATTTTTGTCGCTCTTAAAAATGTCTAATTTCGTGCCTTCAAACTACGATTTGCGGACATCGAAAAACCACTTGTGAAATGCTGCTCTCCCGGATCAAAAGGTAGTCTTTTTTGCATCGAATCGTTACGGGTGATGAAAAATGGGTGTATTTCTCCCATCCCAAGCTAAAACGATCGTATGGTCCGCCCGGCCACAAGCCAAAAACAACGGCCAAACCAAATCGCTTCGGCCGCAAGGCAATGCTGTGTGTTTTCTGGGATTAGCATGGTATGATTTGGTACGAGCTATTAAAACCAGGTGAAGCAGTTGACGGTGCACGCTACCAACGACAATTGGTCGATTTGAACAGCGCTATACACCGAAAACGCCCAGAATATGCCGATCGGCGTCACAAAGTAAATTTTCTTGATGACAATGCACCGCCACATGCTCCGCCACATCGAACAAGAGCGACCCGGGAATTGGTGGAGACATGCGACTGGGAACCGATGGTGCATGCGGCTTACTCACCAGACTTGGCGTCTTCCGATTATCATTTGTTTGCATTGATGGGCCACGCACTTTCCGAGCAGCGCTTCAATTCTCACGAAGAAGCCAAAAAATGGCTTAATGATTGGTATGCGGGCAAAGACGGCCAATTTTTTTGGCGCGGTATCCACAAATTGCCTGAGAGATGGGGAAAATGTGTCGCTAGCGATGGCTATTGATTTGAAGATTAAATTTTTAACCATGTTTTGTTAATAAACGTTTGAAAATGATAAAAAAAGTCTCACTTCATAAGGATACACCTGGTAAAATTTGATTCTCGGTTAGCCAATTTTTAAACTTTACTACTACAATGCACAAATGAGTATTTTTATTCGGCTGCGAGTAATCTTTATATCTATTGGATTTAATTTTTTTCCTAAATTTTTTCTAGATATTTTGGATTTAAGAAATGAATAAAAGATTTTTTTTCGAAAGCCGTTCTCGCATATATAAAATATAGATCGAAAATATCCATACTTTTTTATATAACGCTTGTTTTGTTGTAAAATCGGTCAATACTCTAGAAATTTGAAGGTTTTCTGATCAACCTTTTTTCTTTAATCCAAAATCGTTGGCGATATCTCGAAAACTATATGAATTTCCAGACCTAGGGTCCGATTTTACTTAGGAATTGGACGGTCTGATTCTGAGGTAAAAAAGAATAATTAATTATTTGTAGACATATATTTTATTGTGAACTAAAACTAATCTAATAACAAAAAAAATATGAAAATTTTTACACTCCCTTAATAACATTTCCCTATTTGTGGGCATCAATGATTTTGCAAACCAATAAAAAAAAAAATTCAAAACAATAGACTTACTTGCACAAGAGATGTACGTATAAATAATATGATTTTTATGTAAACATTAGTTGATTTAAATGGTATTAATAATACACCTACATAGATTAAGAAACTTGTAAAAAATATATGGAAAATAATGAATTACGTACAAGTACACGTGTGTGTATATTTTTAACTACTTATGTATAAGACTCTTGGTCGTTTGGCGATTTTTGGTTGGTTAGTTTCATTTGTACTGTACATTGTAAGTATTTATAAGTATGTATGGGTATTAAAAGCGCTACTGCATAGGTGAATGAAGGCCTACGTGAGTTTCAAATAGTCAAAAGAGAAATACAAATGGTTATGTATTTTTAAGTATTTATACATATTTATGTAAGTGATCAGGTAAGAAAATCAAAAATTACTGAATCGCAATAATCAAGAATAATCGAAAGAAATTAGCAAATATGTGAACTACAGTTAAAAGTACGTTAATAAGTAGTATGTTGTAGAGATAAGAGTTGTACAGAGTATATCATAGATATATATATATACATATATATACGTATGTATGTACATATATATGCATGTAGTATGTGGTAAACGGTTAAACAACAGTAAAGTAACTGGTACATACCTCCTTCAGCATTGGCATCGTCTTGTGTGTAGCAAAGCATAAAAGCTAGAAAATTAAAGAATTAAGAAGAGATTTCTTTCAGTTAAAACAGAACAGCAGCAGTAGTAGAAAAACACAAAAGAGTAAATGGACGGGGTGTGGGGGAAAATAGGCGGATGGGAAAAAGGTGTACCTATGTATGTAATAATGTATAGAGTTTATTGTTTGGCCAGCACATATAAAAAGCTGCTGGAAATGTATGTTTGGCTGAAGAGAAATTCAGTACTAAACTTAATTTCTCATGGCTTGGAATTTTTGTAATTGATGAAAGGCAAAGAGATCAAACTGGTATACTTTTTGAGCAGCAAATGTTAAATGTTAAATGTTTGAAGATTGCATATTTCTCATTATAGATATGTACTTGCTGTGATTTTTTCATTGGCATAAGCAATAGCGATTTGACATATAGAAGTTAGAGTAAAAGCAATTTCAAATGCATCACATTTTTTGCTTTGTGTGTTTTTTCGAGGTGTTGGAGTAGAACAATGAGTTTTTGGAAAAAAAAAACTACGTGGGAAGGTGATTTTTTAATAAAGTCAAGTGAAAAAGAATTGCACATGATGTATGTTTGTAATTAAAAGTTTTCAATTCGAAAATTAAATGGTAAAAAAGTAAATAATATTAATTGAAGAGCAATTAAGTCAATTGAAAAATTATTGCTTTTGGTCCAAAGATGTTCTTGTATATACTCGTACGTAGCACAGATGTAGGCTAAGTCATTTGCTGGCGTTTTAGATGTACATAGAGTTACTGTGTGCGCACTCTTAGACGATACCAAAAACTAAATACAAAGTAATCAGTAGTGATTTAGTTTTAAATTTGCGTGTATCCATCGTATGCTCTTCTGCTGCATTTTTGTGTACCAGTAAAAATTACCATATTAATAGATCCCTAAACCGAGAAGAAACCACTCTAAATTATGACTATATGAGTATTGTTAAACACCGGATAAACCAAAAATGGAAAACGAGGAAAAGATTGTACGTGTAGAAAGACGCACTGAAGGTATCAGCGATTGAAAAATATTGTTAGATAATATTGCAGAAGATATGTTGTTATGTTAAAAGCCTGCCGCTGTGCTTAAAAGGACCAATTCTATTTCCAGTATTAATTTGTTAATATTTACAAAGTCACCAAGCTATCAATGACAAAACTTTTTTATATATGTACATATAAATTTATTGAATTTAAAGTAACTTTTAAAAAGTAAGTATAAGGTTTTATTTTTTGTTTGTTTTTAATTGTCATTTACTATCACAAGCAAAATTTTAGCAGGAACTTCATACGCGAATGCCTCAACCAATAATCTGGACAAGTTGAAGTGAGTATTAAACAAAAACGGCGTCTGCCAGAACCCTAAAGGCAGTTGTCGCAGACAATGATGGCATGCCCATGTTGGACCTAACAACTAGTCGAAGTAAGCATGCAATGTTTTTGATAAAGTGTTCAAAATTACTAATTACTGCCTCTAATCAACTTTCCATGTAGAAAACGGAATTAACTCCTCTGTTATGCGGCATACGGAAGACCTCGTGGTCTTTTGTGCCATCTTCCCTTATTCAACTTAAGATAGAGATTGGGCTGAGCGTATATACTTTTCTTCTGAATGCAATTGATCGAGATGTCGCGCTATAGCGCCACCCTAATAAGCATAATGAAATAAAAATGTTGCGAGTACCGGAAGCCAATTCCACAACTTCCGTTTTTAGATCTTTCAATATTTGTAATAATAATAATATAATATTAATCGTGCGACATCTATGTATGTATGTACATATCTACATCCTTTGGTAGGTGCATAGACTTTTTTAATTTCTATAATTTGTGTCGCGAATCAGTTTTTTCGTTTGATACTTGGTGACTTTAGAGTAAATATATAATATTATAAAAAATTAGAACTTCTACAGATCGCTTCAACCAAATTAGTAAAAAGTGGTAAGTATGTTGTATAGTAAGTGAATATTTTTTACAATTAACATTACCCAACACACTTTTAATTATTATGCTAATTTCTTAAAATTGATATTATTCTAAGTAATTAATATGTAGTACAAATTGTGTAGAAAATAAACGACTAGAAAAAATTGGGTTCAACACTTACGTTGCGGTTCATTTGAATCATTGTTGTTAACACTGTTAACATCAAGTTCGCTATTGCTGTTTACAACTCCGTTTGCTGTACACAGGCACGCATACACACGCATATGTGTATGACGTGTTGATGACGATAGGGCAAATAGCCACGCGTAGAGATGGAGATGATGATGACGAAAACGGAGACAACGGATAGGCCCGTAATAGTTAAGGGCAAGTGTGTTATGAGTATAACAAGCGAGCGTTTAATTTTTTTTTTTTTTCATTTGTAATTATTAATAAATTCAAATTGTACACAATTACATTCCGTATTATATGTATTTACGAGTTCATGTATGCAAATTAATGAACGGATAGATGAGCGATCAAACATAAGTGGCAGTTGGTTACGGAGTACGAGGTCGATGGATGTTGATGTTGGACGCCACAAAAGATATTTGTTTTAATATATAGTTTTTCAAATGTTTGGTTTGTTGTTTGTACGTGGTGGTAAGTAGTGTACGTGATTTTCATGTAAAAGCAAAAAATTTATTAATTAAAAATTATATTAAAATATGCAATAACATAACAAGAAAACACAAACATTATTACAAATTAAACGCATGAACTAATCATTGTAATCATATGACAAACTAACAAAAAGCATAAGCAAAACAAAACAAAAGAAAGTAATAATTTACATAAACAGACATTAAAAAATTGGTATAAGGACAGTCGAGAAAGATAATATATAACAGCAGTGCTCAGAATGGCCTTACACTGCCTAAAAAGGGGAGGAGATACTTTAAAGCCTGCATAGAAAAAAACTATCATAAGGCCATTGAGAATTGTTTGCGTTTCATAAAGCCTGTTACGCAGCTAACTTTACTACAAAAGCGCACGCACACACACACACACAAACGGCCTTAAATTCTCATTTACATACTTATACGCACACTTTCCACACACCCTTATTACTACTTACGCTCTTGATCACTGCCATCTTCTCCCAACTTCTCGTCCCGACTCTTCATAAACGGAAATTTTCGTGAAAATGTGAAATTCTTCTTCTTACGGTCGAGCGTTGATTGCTGCATGAAAGTACGCGCATAGTATTATAATAAATGCAAGAGATTTGTATTAATTAAAATTCCATATTACATACTACAACTAGGGCTACTCCAACCGCTCAAGTTCTACTGTACCTCATTACTGACCTTGTCCAGGTTGTTGTTAGCAGCGGCATGACCTTGAAATTTGACGCTGCGATCACGTGCACGCATCTTTCGCTCCCATCGTCGTTTCGATGGCACAATACCGATTTGTTCGTCTTCGCTGTCGCCCAGCACGCGACGTGCCTGCCACCATTCGTCATCGGATGCGTTGGTCACATGCAATATATCGCCATGGCGGAATGGCAGACCACGCGATGGCAGACCATCATCACGGTTAGGGTCGTAATCGAAGAGCGCGCGCACGTACAATGAACGCTTTTGGGAGGTGCGCAACAGGGTGCCAGTACCGCCAGCCGACAGCGCAGCCTGCTGTTTTAGCTCCTGTATGCGCGCCTCAAAGCGATTGTACTCCTCGGGGCGATATTGTGCGACTAAGGTGACAACGCCACCGGAACTCTGTGAACGGGACGGAAGGAGGAGAATGATTATTGTGAACATTGAAAGACAAATATATTTCTGTAGATAAGTTCGATAATTAAACATTAAAATTGCAGAAACGAATTGTTTTTAGTATTTATTTAAAAATTTTATATTTATAGGTGACACGCACTGGCTAGAGCGCATTGGAAAGGTTTTTCGCATTTCTGCTCACGCACCTAATTTAAAAGTACTTAAAGAGCTGGCACTAGCACTCACACGCCTTCTCTATAAACGACGAAACTAGTTTGCCGTTCAAAGGTGCAGTAATTTTTTTTTTTTTTTTTCCTTCTCGATTTATTAATCTAATTTGTTTTTCAAATATTGGAAATTGAATAAAATTAAATAAAAAAAAAAAAAATAAATAAAGAACAAGAAAAACAGTGCGGTCACGTTAGAACAGTCGCTTATGTAGTATTTTGTGTCAATTTGAATTAACATTCGATCAAGTGTAATTTTTACGTGCCAAGGTGCCACCAATTTTTAATTCAAACTCTCTCTATTACACCGGTTAAAAACCAATTTGCTTATTTGTGACAAACCACTATGGAAGAAGACCCTGAAAGGGGCAGAAGTAACTACTTCGCCATCTTAGGCGAAGAACCAAAAACTAAACGAAAAGCCTACAATGATTTGTTACTAAATTTGTTAACAAAAAACTCGTCGAAAAATTTAAATTAACGCAAACTCTTTAGTGACAATGTTCCACATCTTTCAATGTTGCCTAACTTTCAAAGCCGGCGAATGACATACAAAAAATCTGAAAATCAACTTTGGCTGGCCTACTTGGAAAAAACTTGACTCAATATAATACAAATAAGCTATAGGCTTTTACAGTGTCGTATTTCATAACATTTCCGAAACTTAATCTAATTAAAGAGATTTTATGAAGAAAAATAGAATGGAGAGCAGAAGTTTAAGATAATAGTGCAGACTTAGTTTGAAAAGACAGGATGCATAGCCAATTTGAAGCGGCTTGAATTTGAATTCAATATTGTTTATAATGCAATGAATTCCACAGCGGTACGGCTGTAACGAAGACCATTCTAGACATATGTAGCTGAAAACTTAAATATGGTGCATTAAAGTTGCATGTACCAGATGACCAAACGTTAAATTAAAAAAAAGTCAATTCGGGCAATGGGTGTACGGGATAACACCAAATGGAGGCCAAAGAGCTTAGATAAGCTGCAGTCAATAATTTGGGTCGAACAATCGAAAATTATCATAAAATCTACATTTAAGATATACTTCCTGCCAGTATTGTTGATTAATAGTTGATATTTGTTTAGCGATGCTTTATCCAGACAACCATAAAACAACTCTTGGTAAGATATAAAAGGCAGCAATTTTAACGAGGTTAAGTTTGATGTCTAGAGGAGCATAGGAAGCAGTTTTCCAAAGCTGCCTCAATACAAAAAACAACTTACAAACCACACGCATTAGGGTAATATTCAGTTTAAAGTTAAGAGTTCTAACAACTTACTCTAACTTTACAACACTGTCATTCAATAGAAATAGAGAAACATCAACTAGGTTGTGGGGAAATATGCTATGACTATTGCCTGTGTTTTGGACACATTACGGTAAAGCTTATTATATTTCGACCACAAAGATGTAGGTTCCAAGTCCGCGTTAATTCTATAAACGAAATCCTCCACTAGACCTGGAAAGCTGAGAGGTATATTGGAGCATCATCAGCATAGAGATGAATTTATACATTTTTGCAGCATTTTCCTACGTCTTTGATAAAATCGGGCCACGAATAGAGCCTTGCAATACACCATGTTTTATCGGCATTAAGCTGGAGTGATTACCCCTAGTTGGTATTGTTTTTCAAATCCACCATTCATGATGGATCCTAGTGCTTAGGATTCATGCAGCCGAACCTGGTGGCGAGTTTTGGAAAAGTAAATTCATCATGCCTATCAACCTTTTCGCTCTGCCAATTACCCAGATAACAGCGAGAAAAACACTGCAACACGTTGAAACTTTCGTGACCTTTCTCAAGCCAAACAGTTTATGTTAAAAATTAACGTGTTGACTTCAAAGTAATCGGTATTTAGCTCACTATCAGTATCTTGTAGCCAATTCCAACTGTGCAAGAAAGAAATCGCGCCTAGTGACGCAACGAAGGCTAAAGCCAGCAAACAGATTTGACACTCACGAAAAGTGTCGAAATTCATGGGTGCAAATACTAAGTTAAGATGCTGGTCCACAGGAAAGATATGTAACATTTTTGAAACTCCGGTAGATTACAGAGGCTTCAACGAAAAATTTGTAAGGAATTTCGTACAAATAATAATTTTGCTACTTTCAGTTTTTTGTGAGTGTTCTTAGCCTTTGAAGTGATGTTGGTTTTTAAGCTTATTTCACAAAAAGTATATAGCTTTTGATATGCAACATGCAAAAAATACAAAATTACACTCACCTTCAACGCCTGAGCAGCCTCTTCATGAGTAGCGTTCTTGAGGCTGACATTATTTACGCTCATCAGCTGATCGCCACGCTTCAGCTCTCCGCCTGCATCAGCGGGTCCGCCAGCAAGTATAAATGAAACATAGATGCCTTGACCATCCTCACCACCGACGATGTTAAAGCCCAAACCTTGTGGACCCTTTTGTATGGTGATTGTGCGCGGTTCACTGAAAATGGGAAAACAGAGAAAGGAAGGTGAGGAAATTCCAAAGTAATTGACACAATTACACACAAATAATTGATAAAGACAATTACGTGAACTAAATACACAATAACACAATACCGAGTTTATATAAATGTACATATACTCGTATATGTACGTAATTGAATGCAAAATTTGAGTTGTGCGTAAAAGCTTCTGATTTGAAAAATATTGAACAGCTGAAGGCCATATTAGTATGTACACCGGCATACGCACTTTACTACGCCAAGTTCATCCGCGGCGGTGGCAGTCTTAACTCCAATTTGTAATCGCAGCACGTCGCTGTCACTGTCGCCTCCGTCTAAGCTATTTCGCGATTCACTGACGTGGGAGCCGCGTTCCAATCGCGATGTCACTTTCTTCTTAGATTTAGATTTAGGCTCCAACTCCAGTTTGGCATTTGAAGGCAACGAATTGGATTTTTCGAGCTTATGCGATTTGCGTAGCCGCGAAATGCGCTCATCCATGTTGAGCAGATGCAGCTGCAAGCAACTCATTTTGATGGTGGTTTGCGCTCGGCGCGTATCCACCCACTCGTTGTTAATCAATACTGACTTGCTGATGTGAATTAATTCAATTAGCCACAAATTCGATTCGACTTGCAATTGACAATTTATTTAATGCAACACGACAGCCAATACCAATTGGCACAGCTGGTTGGCCGACCACCCGCTTTGGACTTGTGTATGCAACGAAATGTACAATTATTTTCGGAATTCCGCTTTGAAAGCGGCAATGACGCCAACTACGACGACGTCGACGCGCGTTTGCATAAACAAATTCAAGTTTCAATTCAAAAACCAAACAAAAAGTCCAAACTGGGAGGTAAAAAACCTCGCGCAACACCTTCAATAAACACAATGGCAGCGCGAAAATAAAATACACACTAGCAACAACGACGACGACGCTGATAGCGGGCTAGCTGAAAGTCAACGACAGTGCGGTTTGACCAAGCCAGGCCCGGCCAGCTCTGGCCGCAACAGCTGTATCCGTTCAAGCTGCGTCAGATGCGTCAGTGCAAACCAAACTTGTATTGAACAAAATAAATATATACAAAAAGTAATTAAAATAAAATTGAATGCACGTTTATCGCTGGAATTGCAAAAGTTAACTGAAATAAAAATAAAGTAAAAAAAATTAAGCACCGCGCGTTGCGATTATATGCGAAAAGCGTTCGAGCGCAGACGAGATGAGCGCGGCGGGTACAGTCGCCGCAGCAGCACATAAAAGTGCCTAGCCAGCTCACTTGCGTTTTGCACCTAAGTGTATGTACTCGTATACCTTTAAGTAACACAAGCTCACTCAAAATATGGTTAGCAAGTGAATGAGCGATGCGACATGCCAACCGCTCAGAGCCAAAGCTTCGTTAACGCGTTAGCACACTGTCACCACCGCTTATAGTCATCCATCAGTTAGTCAGTCAGTCAGCTAGCAGTTAGCCAGTTGCCAGTTATGCAGTAAGTCAACAACAGTCGGTGGATGTTAATTATCCGCACTGTGACGCCTATTTTCAAACGCTTCGGATTCTGGCGCAACAAACAGATATACAGATAAATATACAGAAACGCGAGCACCTAAGAATGTTAGCTTGCTTAAAAGTTGCGCATATTGAATCATAATACAATGCCCCTAAAGAGCGTCACTTGATAAGAATAAGGAGATAACGATGACGACTTACTCGTAGTAAGGAAAGTAGAGAAATAAAAATACAAAAAAAAAATTTTATACCTACGTTTCTACAAGTGGACTGAAAAGTAGAAAACAATTTTCCCTAGTCTCATACAATCAGTTTAAGTTGATGAGTTTTGATTAGAAAATTTTATCAATAGCCATTATAAACAATTTATAAGATCTGGTGGCTCAAATAGATCTCAAATTGTTAGTTACAAGGTATAAATTTTAGGTCTAAGCTAATAAAAATATAAAATTATATATAAATTTTCGATGCGCGTTACATGGTTTCAATCTTGATTGAAATAATTCATATCAAAGTCCTTAGAATTAGACTATAATTGGCGCGTACACCTTTTTTGGATATGTGGCCGAGCTCCTCCTCCTATTTGTGGCGTGCGTTTTGTTGTTGTTCCACACAAATGGAGGGACCTACAGGTTCAAGCCGGCTCCGAGCGGCAGATATTTTTTATGAGGAGCTTTTTCGTGGCAGAAATACACTTGGAGGTTTGCCATTGCTTGCCGAAGGGCGACCGCTATTAGAAAAATGTTTTTCTTCATCCAGCAGCGGTGGGAGAAATGATGAAAAAGTATCAAAATTGTTTTTGCATAAAATCCTCCTGCGCCGCAAAAAAAACCGTTTTATCACTCTATTTCCACACCAATTACCAAGGATGATGATTACCAGGTTTGATCAATCTGTAATGATGAGAAACAAAATTGTGCGAGCAACTGCGGCTGCCACGCCACTGGGCAACTGTTCTTCAGACGGCAACGAAGCAACATGAGCAGATACTGTGTTGATTTTTTTTCGTAAACAAACCGCTGTCATGACCCCGGTGATGTCAGCCAATCAGTTTTACTTTCAAATTCGCTAAGAGCAGGTTAACGATATAATCTTGGCCACACCTTCTGAATTCTTTTCCCCATGCTAATTACACACCTCATCGCATAACAATTGATGTAAAAATAACTTATTGATTTAAATATAATAAGCGTGATACTAAAATTGTCTATATCTTTTTTAAAACTCGATCGAATCTAAAAAAAATTGCTAAACATTGAATTGCATGCGGAGTTTGATCTATGTATAATCAATGCTTTAAGTTCTAGCTCATAGGTAAGTTGCTTGAAAATCGGCTGGAAAGTTCCTACTGAAGTCTGGAATAAACAAGAAAGCGAGTTGATATCAACGTGGTAAAACTGCTTGGCTTATGGTAGAGCGAGTTTTTTTTGTCTTCCCCTTACAATACTTTCGAGTAATTTAGAGTGTGCTAAGATAGCCCCTCTACCTTCGTCACTCAAATCTCTCCTCAACGCGTTGCTTGCGAAGATAGGTTATCCCCACAAGGCGAGTCTCAAAAATGGAGTATTACATATTTAATGCTCAGAAAACTTCTGTACAGCTCGGTACTGATTCTACTCCCTGGTATGAAAATCGCAAAATATACGACGACCCATCTAAAAAATAAACAGTTATGCCCTTGAGCCCCAACTATTTGCATTCGTCATAGATACTGGGAGCTCACGCCTCAACAGTTGTGGTCGCAAAAATAATGGAAATAGGGTCCCAACTCGTTTCATATCCCCCCTATTCTCCAGACTTGGCTCGAATCTCTCCGACTATTACTTTTTCCCCAATTTGAAAAAATGGTTGGGGGGAAAAAGGTTTTATTCAAATGGGTTGATTACGGAAACTAATGGCTATAATTTAGACTCGGACAAATCCAATTACTCGGAAGGGATCAACAAACTAGAACAGCGTAGAACGAAAAGTGTAAGCCTAAAAAAAGAGTATGTCGAAAAATAAAAAAAAGGTTTAGCCGAAACAATTACTACTTAATTTTTGCTTTTGCACGGACTTTCTAAACGACACTGGTATAACCTTTCTCAGGTGTTTGGTCGATATTATATGCATCATATTTTATGTGTTTTTTGTTTTTCAAAAGCCAACTCGGCACGGCAACCGCGGTATTTATCATTCCGGTGGCAGCCGGTTCTACGTTAGCGGAATGACTTGAGTTTTTCCCGACCAAGGGCTGCCCGCCTAGTTAACTAGCCCTGTCTAGCGTACCGTACCTCACCGCGGTATTTATATATAATATTTGAAATATGTTTGTAAATGTTGTTGTTGTTATAGCAATTCACTAGGCCTTGCCAGTGCAGGGTAGTCAATAATCGCCATCGTGTAACTCATCTAACGATAGGCCAGTGCTGTTTCGGCAAGTTATGTCTAGAGGGGCAGAGGTGTTAGGTTAGCGCGTTTACGAGGCCATGTGAATGTGTATCGCGCGGGGTACCTTCACATGCCGGACATATAGTATATTGAGGATGTAGGGGTCGATTCTGGAAAGGTAGGTGTTTAACCTGCTACAATATCCAGACCGTAATTGAGCCAACGTCTTGTAAATCGTATATATAATTTTATTCTTAAAGAGCTCACGGTAAAAAAGGGTTATCAACTTCACAACAGCTATGTGAAAGTTCATTGATGCGAAACAGCTGTAAAAATAATTAAGAGAATACAAAAATTCCTTTTAAATGGGCCACGTGTATATGAGGAAGCTAAGAGTAAATAGAATAAAGAATTTGTGTGTGCCAAAATGTTCTAATTGCTGAAACAGCAAAACTTTATTGCAAAAGGAAAAGTTTGGATGAACACCCGCGGGGAAAGCAGAGGAATCACTCACTATGCCCACACAATTCTCTCAACTCAGAAGCCTTATTTATGCCACCACTTCCTTTCATTTATCTAAAGCAGAATTTAAAAAATTAATAATAATAATCACTTAGATACTTTTCCCTTTGCTCTTTAACATTTGTTTTTACTTGTGACCTAGCAGCTGGTGCTCGCAGTTTTTCTCTCAATTGAAATGATTGAGCTTTTGTAAGAAAACCAAGACGTACAAGTTGTGATCAAAAGCGCAATTGTGACCTCGTATGCAGAGGTTTGAAAATTTTTGTTATTAATTTACATAAAATATATTCGGCCGAATGGGATGGTGCGGGACCAATAGTCGGGAGTGCACAGGTTCGAATCTCTGGGCGTTAAACACCAAATGACAACAAGTTTTCTCTAATGGCGGTCGCTCCTCGGCAGACAATGGCAAACCTCCCATCGTATTTCCGCCGCAAAAATCTCCTTAAAAAACCATCTGCCGGCCGGAGGTGGTGTCCGGTCTGAAAAACTATGCAGACGATAAGCTCGACCAAACACCTAATAAAGAGTGTAAGCGTCAATTACTGGCCAAAGCTGAAGCACCCCATCTCCTTGCAGGATTTCTTATAATGCCAAATAATTCAATAAAATCAACGTAAATAAAATATTGCATATTTTTGTACCATATTTTTCTTATTAATTCGGTATTAATAAAACATAACAACAATTATTCGACACTTTTATATATAAAAAAAATGAAAATATCCATAGTACACAAAAATGAAATGGCCAATTAGAGCAAAGGGCATCGGCTGGGGCACTACCTTCTGCTCAAATATGAACGAGACGTTATCAATAAAACGGTCCGCAGATGACATATGGCAAAAATAAATTTTTTGTTTTTTGGTAGGACTGTTATAAGCTTACATGGCAAATTTCAGCGTGATATGTCACATAGTTTGTTTTCTGTGCTACTGTAAATAAGTCAAGCTCGAGTGTGTTCTTCGAATTTAACGATGGAAATTCAAGTTGAACAAAGAATTTGTTTGAAATTTTGTTATTCTTATTCAATTGATAATCTAAATATTCCAGAGGCTCCATTTATAACACAAAAAAAACAAAATCGCACTTTTTGTCTGATGAATGACTTTTGATACCTGATGTTTACTAATTTGACAACGCTGATTCTAAATATATCCTCATTTTTTTTGTAACAGCTCTTGTTTACGAGTTATAGCTATCACAAAAAAATCACTATATTTCAGTGTTTATTGACGAATATTTAACCAAATATTAAGTTTTCTTAATATTATTTGTTATGGCATCGTCAAGACGAGTTAGTATAAATGACCGGAATAGTTTTTGTTTTATTTGCGGAGAGTATATGTTTCAAGAAAACCGTTTGAATGTGACATCGTTCGTAAATGAGGCGTACAAAAATTACTTTGGTCACCCAATGGAAATGAAAAATAAGCCTTGGATTCCACAAAAGGTATGCAAAACGTGCGTTGAGTTTCTACGTTTGTGGACGAATAAGAAAAGGAATAAATTTAGATACGAAACTGCTATGATCTGGATTGAACCTGTGAACCACCACGACGACTGTTATTTTATAAAATAAATAAATAATTGGCGCGTACACTTCTGTTAGGTGTTTGGCCGAGCTCCTCCTCCTATTTGTGGTGTGCGTGTTGGTGTTGTTCCACAAATGGAGGGACCTACAGTTTCAAGCCGACTCCGAACGGCAGATATTTTTATGAGGAGCTTTTTCATGGCAGAAATACATTCGGAGGTTTGCCATTGCCTGCCGAGGGGCGACCGCTATTAGAAAAATGTTTTTATTAATTTTGCTTTCACCGAGATTCGAACCAACGACCTCTCTGTGAATTCCGAACGGTAATCACGCACCTACCCATTCGGCTACGGCGGCCGCGACTGTTATTTTGGTATGGTACAAATAACTGGTATTAACCGAAAAAATCGAGGCAAATGGGAGTATCCTTCCATACGATCGGCACATAGACGTGTTTTGAGCCCTACGATGTCATCTGAACCTCAACCTGGTGCTTCACAGGAAGAACCTTTACATTTTGAGGCAAAAACAGACAATAGCGATAGTGACTTTGATTGTGACCTGGGAACACCAAAACCATTTAACCAAGATGATTTAAACGACCTCATTAGAGATCTGGGACTGTCAAAGACTGGTTCAGAAATTTTGGCTTCTAGATTAAAAGAAAGAAACTTAGTCACAAAAGAAACTAAAATTTCTTACTATCGCAGAAGAGAACAAACTTTCCTTGAATATTTTGCTGAAGAAGATGACTTTGTAAAAATGTACCTGGTTTAATGGCTGCAATGGGATTACAAAATTACGTTTCTAGTGAGTGGCGTTTATTTATAGATTCATCAAAACGGAGTTTAAAATGTGTTCTCTTACACAATGGGAACAAATTGGGCTCATTGCCTATTGCACATTCTACTAAAGTAAAAGAAGAATATGCAACTATTGCTCTGGTTTTAGACAAAATTAAATATGCGGAACACAATTGGGTCATATGTGTCGATTTAAAAATGGTAAACTTTCTTTTAGGCCAACAAGGTGGCTACACAAAGTTTCCGCGTTTTCTTTGCTTATGGGCTAGTAGAGCTAAAAATCAACATTGGATTAAAAAAGATTGGCCTGCTCGGGAAGCGTTAGTACCACGTGATAAACCCACCTTTAGTATCAAGGAATCGTTTAATTTTACCTCCGTTACATATAAAACTGGGGCTTATAAAACAATTTGTTAAGCTCCTGATAAAAATGGAAATTGTTTTCTTTTTCTGTCTAAAAAGTTTCCAAAATTGAGTTCAGAAAAGATAAAAGCGGGTATTTTTGACGGGCCACAGATAAGGTCGTTAATAAAAGACTCAAATTTCATAGACACTATGACAGTGATTGAGAAAATGGCATGGAATGAGTTTGCTTGGCTTGTTCAAAATTTCTTAGGAAATAAGAAACGTTCTGACTATTCTCAGCACGTCGAACAACTAATGGGCCACTTCCAAAGGGTTGGATGTAATATGAGCATTAAGTTAAACTTTCTTCACAACCATCTGGACTATTTTCCAGCCAATCTTGGGGATCTCAATGAAGAACAGGGCGAGCGATTCCACCAGAACCTTCGTACGATGGAGGAACGTTGTCACGGTTACTGGAACACACACATGATGGCCGACTATTGTTGGAGCATTAACAACAGTTCTATGCTGCCTTCAACTTCAGCAAGGAAATCATATAAAAGAAAATTTTTTTAAACTTAAGAAGGCAATAAAATAAAATAATCTTTAAATTTATAGTGTTTTATTACAAAAGGTCAAATGTGTCATATAGAGCTGATACAGGAATTTCAGTTACAGATTTGAAATTGTCATTAAAAATTGGACTAAAAACATGTATCATAACCCAATCATCAGAAATGCTGTTGTGCAGTGTAATTTTTTACACTATGAAATATTTCCGTGCAATATTTCTATCTGTTGTCATAATAAATGTATGTTTGCCTGAGATAAACAATGGTTATCTTTGAGATCGTAATGTTTTTATATAAATAAAAATGTTAAGGTAAGTGTATGCAATGAGAAAACGAGTATTTTAGTTCTTGGACGAATACCAAAGGAAAAGTAATTACGAAAAAAAAAATTGATTTGAACGAGAAGATCGCCGTAAAAAGTCTTCCTCGTTTAACGTGTCTTCTAAAAGAATATAATCAGTTAGGTTTTTAACGACTAAACACTGTGCTCGAGGTAAATCAAGTATATAATTCTGAATATCTGATTCTTGTGGCAAAATATAATTACTCAATCTCACTTAGTGGTCATCAACAATCAACTTCACTTCATCTAAAAACTATTTCCATTTTTCTGGGGCAATTAGTTAAAGCGGCACAATCCATGAAACATTTGTAAATAAATTCTAACGGTGAAATAATCAAAGCATCTGCTTATGTGTAAGCGTATATACGTAGTGGTGTATTCAGACGCCTGATATTCTATATATTTATATAAATATACCATACATACATAACTCGAAAGCACGCTAATAGGGCTGGCGGCACAATGGGTCCTTTGTGTACATTGCGGCAACGCATTTGACTGAAGCGACGTGTAAAATATACCTGCCACAATGAAAGTATTGCATATAAACAAAAAGCAGCAGATGTTCTTTTCGTGAAAGCAAATACCATATTTCGTGTTGTATAAAGAGGTTTTTGTTGGTTGTGAAATATATTATAAAATTAATGTTTATTGAAGCGAAAGGGGCTTTTAATAGAATTTATGGTAGTCGTAGACGGTGCGTACGAGCATAACTTCGAGATCTGGACGCACATTCATTTTGCAGGACAACTTGGTTAAACCTAGCCTTTTCTCTACGCTTTCAAGCTTTTATCGAAATAATAATGATGCATTTGGATTGATTCAATTCATTTAAATTCCATTTATTTTCTGCATTTGTGGAATGTCTTCCGTACATGAAACGACAAAATGAAAATTTTTTTTTAATAGTGGCCGGCCCTCGGCAGACAATGGCACGATTGTAATTTTGGCACGAAAAAGCTCCTCATAAAAACCATTTGTCGTTCGGAGCCAGCTTAAAACCGTAGGTCCCCCTATTTGTGGAATAATATCAAGACGCACGTCACAAATAGGACTCTTCCTCCTAAACAAAAGTGGTCACAATAATAACACATCGAAACCAAAGCCCAATTGTCCCAATGGAAGAGTCCAGGAGAGCAAAGAGTCGATAGGTGAAAATCGCCGAACACGCAAAACACTTGTCTTATTTATGCCTCTCACTAACAAACTAAACATGCTATATTGTTAAAACTGTGAACATATCTTCGAGACGAGTGTATCAACATAAAAATAATAATAATCGAAAGTCGAATGTATGTATGTAGTCCGAGAAATGTGAAACCTTCACTTGAACATACCTCGTACACACTGATACGCTAAATGTAAATGTTGAATCGGTACTCAAGTTATGTGGCACCCAACGTGAATAAAACTTCCTGACGGCGAAAGCTTCAGGCAATATTTTATTTGTCCTTATGATCGATATATTTTGGACCAACAAACTATTTTGGAAAGTATTTAATTTTCACGTAATTTATATACTATAAATTTTAACCTACCGTGGTAGCGCTTTAGCCCTCTGTGTATGTAGGTATATGTATGTATCTAACGGAGCAAAGCTCATACAAGAACGCGTTCGAATGGGGATAAAGGAGTTTTTTTAAATTAAATTAGAAACGAATTAGTGTTTTTATGGCAAGTCGCTTCGCAATAATTATATACTCGTATCTTCAACGGAAGCTACGTATGTCTTTGGACTTTAGACCTTGCCCTTATAGGTATTTCATAATTCGCAGCGTAAAATTAAGGGAAGCAAAAATTCCGCAGGATTTAATGATTCAAATGATTCTTCCGAGCTTTCTGCTGAATTTTTTTGACCAGTGCTCAAAATCTCTGACAACATACGGATATCTTTCGTATCATTCGTGTTTAAACCAAGTCGTAAATAATGAAAAAAGAAATTTAAAAAAATCACTGCAGAGCAAGCCTCTTGATTCCTTATTTTACTAAATACGCTAAAAGGCAGAGTAAATAGGACAGCCTAGATAACTTTTGGAAACCTACGCATCTTCGCTTTATATACCTGCCGCTCATACCCATTTGCAAGAAGCCTATTGAAATGGGAAAGGTACGGGATGAGTGGATTTTGGCATTCATATCTCCAAATTACAGATTCGGAGTAAAAGCCTTGATTAAAATTACAGATCTTTTGTAAAATTTTCAATGATGCCTAAAGCCTTAGTCCATACTTAGTTCCTCTGTGCTTTTAAAGGGCACATTGTGACACAACAGCATCGAATATTTCCAGAAAGATCCATCAGTATGACTTTAGTCATATGTACTAATTTTTACATATATATTTATTAATAACATTTTGAAAGGAGTACAAGCCGACGAACTGTCGGCTTCAGTGTATATCGACTTAAGTGATTAAATATCTACTTTATATCTCTAAATTTGATGGACAAGACCGAGTTCTTTGAGACCATTTCGCTACGTCAGCTTTAAAATCATGATTTAAAGGGATTTTGCACGATCAATGACGCCTACATAGCTATAACTTACAGTAAGACCTGCACTCGTTGGTATTATGATGTAATGATGGAGTGAAACAACTTTGATAGTTGGAAACAATTATTTAACCCTGTTTTGGAATTACTTATTGGATTCATAACATGAGGTTAACGGTCTACACTTATATATACAGCCGTGGTAACAATAATAACACAAGGACATTTTGTCAAGTTTATACTACCTATTTATTTATTTATTTATTATCAAAAATCAATTCGAATTTGGAACCACTTTAAACTTGCACAATATTTTATTAAACTGAACGAAAATTTTAATTTTATTTGTTTGATAGATATTTTGTATGAATATAGAGGAGGAGGTAAATGGAATCGCAATGGAATAGGTCAAGTTATATTTACACAAACGTGAAAAATGACGAAACATTTATCAAATTCATGAAAGATATCTTCAATTTCGATTGTGCATCAGATGTTAATAAGTCAACAACACTAAGAGGCACCATCATCGATTTGACTTTTTCAAGACACATTACACTCGAAATACTCCCTTTCATTTACTACTTTTTCTATCATCGTCCTATTCTCAACAGAGAAATGGTTCATTACCATGCACACAGGAAGAAGGCATATGCAAATACAAGTATGTGAATTTATATACCTACATATGCGCATATACATACATATATATGCTCACTCAATTAGGACAGAGCCAGATGTCGAACGTTGCCGAACGCGGGGACCGATTGTGTCTCTTTGTCGTTCGTTCCGCGCTCTCTCTCTTGCAGTTCAAGCAAGGTAATGACGCATGAAAAGATAACGCCGCATGAGTTGATATGTTTACAGTTCATTACAAATTTGTTATAAAATATTGGTGTGGACTTTTCGTAACCCATTTTGACCCAATTTAGCTATTTTATATATTTCCGCCTCTGCGAATGTATGAAATGAATTTACTTTTCATTGCGATATAAAATGCCGAATACAAGTCGAAAGGGAGAACTTTTAAGTGGATTACGTTTCCAAAATGATTTACATTTATTAATGAATGATTGAAGTAAGTAAAGATTTCAAATAAAACAGTAATTCCTAATAGAGTTCTTTCACAGCCAGGAATGAAAATGAGTTGGACATCTTATTGGTAGTATTTTTCAGGTACTCGGAATAAACACGATTTTTAAAAATATATTTACTCCTGTGCCACAAAGCTGATATATTTATTTACAAATCGGATCATAGGTAAAATCTTTACAAATATCTCGTCTCCAGCACCATTTAAAGGGTCTAAATAAACTTATAAACCATCCCTCGAATACCTACAACAATGCCCAAAAATATAGGTGTATATACTGGATAGACACGCAAACAAACAAACATCAATTTTTTATATATTAGATATGTCTATACTTATATAATTGGCACATATTTTTTGATAAGCTTTTCTTGGCAATGTTATTATTAGTAAAAAAAATCAAGCATAAACGCACTCGGCTACGGCGGCGACATTAACATAACATTGCATATTCTAAAAAGTTTTTTTCTAGGACTTTGTGGAACCTCTTTTAGATTATATATCCGTTTTTTGCGTTCCGTCATTGATTTCAGCGAATTTGTTATTGACCCTTCTATAAAATTGTCATATAAAACTACCCACAGGTTGTCTTGGGTTTCCTCTTTCTTGTCTGCAAACAGTCTACACGTCAAAAAAATTGCATTCTTTGATTCGCTTTAAGCCTGTATGAAGCAATAATTTACTAAATGATTTCTATTTGTTTATACCCGACATAAAAAGTTCAATTTGTGATTGTTTGCCCTACGACACAGCTCTTAATTTAATGATACATAAATGTAATATACACCAATACACAAATTATAATGCACTTAACGAATATATATGTAGTATATAGTATAGTGTCATAGTATAGACAAGGTGGTGCAAAGTTAATCACTGCATCGGAAAATTTATAATTTTTGCATATGGTGTCGTACGCCAATCATATTGTATACTTGTAAACTAGACAGCTCAAGCAATGGTAAAAAAAACTATTCAAAACCAAAAATTATGACTAATTTGGCGCCACCTTGTACATATACAATTCAATTAGTGAGTGCACTTACCGTGTAATATCCTCAGTGCTGACGGCACGTGGCGTTCCAGGTGGCACAGTGGCCAGTACATTCGATGACGCATACCTAGATGCTGGTTCTATAATTCGCGTAATTATCAAAAAATCCGACGAATAATTGAACACAACACGCACACACAAACATTGCATTTCGATGGAATTTTGGCATTTGTACAACAGAACACGAATTTGTACGAATGTATGTTTTTAGTTTTTTCGGATGTATGTTTTTGGAGAAGAAATGTGAAGATACGAGGATGAAAACAGGTGAAAGAATTAATGTGATTTGCGAATTATAAATAAGATTAGGAAGAAAAATATACATTTGTAAGTTCATATTTATATCGTTAACTATTGGAAAGACTTAAATATAAAAAACAAATCCTAAATAAAATTCGTTTTGGGCGGATATAAATAGAAAATAAAAGGCGATTCCAAGATTTTTCACGATCTACAATTTCTTGTGTAGCTTCCGCAACGTGCTATTGGCCGCATAACCAAAGCAAACAAATTGAGAACATAAACATCTTAAGTATTTGTAACCAATTTCAAATAACTTTTCATAAGCTGCAGGGGACTAATAAAGTAGCATTGGCATATTCATGCACGCAGTGCGCGCTAATGCAAAATACGAGTACGTGACACCATTCGAGTAACGAACAAGTTGAGTTTTGTACAGTAGATGCATACATATTTGTTTTGCACTTAGACGGATTGGAGAAAAAGTAAAATTAATACAGCCTTTTGCAAGCTATTTGCATACATAAATTGAGCTTGAGCATGCGTAAATAATTTCGTGAATATAAAAATACATATTTCTATTTGAAAGCTAGCGCTAGTTAAATGAAAACGAATTTGCAACATAAGCGCTGCTCACAGAGAAGTTTACGGAAACAAAAAGAAAAACCGCTAGAAGCATTAAATTCAAAGGCTAATTATTTGTGTATATGGCCCTCATGTTGTAGTGTACTATGTCTATGTCTATGTACATATGTATAAACAAATGGGTGAAACCTACAGAGTGATTGCAAACATCAAAAGTTATTGTACTTATGAATTATACTACACAGCGATCAGTCGCTATGTGTATTTTTACGACCACAGCATAAATGGAAATTACTTTTTAAATAGCGAAGTTCCATATCTGAGCTGTCATATCGGCCCTTTGATGCATTTTTTCTGACTTCATGTTTTCGTATTTTTTAATTTTTTTTAAAATAATTTTTCAGTTGTTTATCCCTTAGAGCTATTCTATGCAGATATTCAAACTTATCATTGTGCTCTTTAATACTTTTAATAAAAAAATATATTTTCCTCAAAATGTTAAAGATTCGTCTCGTTGTTTCGCATTTTCATTAGAACTTAAGTCATACTTAAATGAGATCAAACGGTCAGTCTACATCAAATTGGGATAGTAATTTTGTAATTTAAGATTCATATAAACTTGAAGTGGATGATGACACACCCCGTTATGAAAGTTGTATAAAAAAATAGTCATATTTCGTAGCATGACATCATCTAGGATACTCTGAAATCACTTTTTTCGAAATATGTGAAAATTATTATTATTATATGGAAGCAGTGCATCATGTGTGTTGTTTGCAGATGAACGAACATACAAATATATATGGTAACATGTATAACCTGTATATATGTATATAAAGGGTGTTGTTTTTAGAGGTTAGGTTTTCAAGTTGGCACTACTTTTTTCGTAGATGGTCTTTTTGACAGCTGTCACTTGATTTATGCTCAGTTTGGTTTGCCATTTCATAATGAATAGACGAACGACCATCAAGCGCGTCGCACGTTCGGTGAATGGGCCCAAAACGAGATGGCCACCGATCCCGATTTTCACAAGAAAATTTTGTTCAGCGATGAAGCTCACTTTTGGTTGAATGGGTATGTCAATAAGCAAAATTGTCGCATTTGGAGTGAACATAATCCACAAGCCATTGCTGAGACGCCGTTACATCCTCAAAAAGTCACTGTTTGGTGTGCTCTATGGGCAGAGGGAATCATTGGTCCATATTTCTTTAAAAATGAAGCCGGCCATAATGTTACAGTCAATGGAGAGCGCTATAAAGCCATGATTAATGACTTTTTCGTGCCTGAATTGGACGATGTTGATGTGGACGACCTTTGGTTCCAACAAGACGGCGCTACATGCCATACAGCCAACGCAACAATCGATTTATTGAAGGAAACTTTTGGTGAGCGCATTATCTCGTGCCGTGGCCTCCAAGATCGTGCGATATAACACCGCTGGACTATTTCTTGTGGAGCTATGTGAAGTCGCTTGTCTACGCAGATAAGCCCGAGACGATTGACGTCTTGGAAGAGAATATTCGGCGCGTTATTGCTGACATACGGCCCCAATTGCTGCAAAAAGTGGTCGAAAATTGGGCCTCTCGGCTGGAATTTATTCGAGCCAGCCGCGGCGGCTCACTTTTAAAACATAATGGCAAACCCTTATCTTTATAATAAAGCTAAATTCTTGGCCATAACATTAAATTATATACGTTTTATTTCATCTTAAAAACCTAACCTCTAAAAAAACACCCTTTATATAAAATACATATTATATAATCGAATTATCTCATTTCTCAATTCTAATCATTTCTCCGTTTTTACTTATCTGTTATCTACAACCACAAACGAACCCAATGCACCACATAGATTTCATTTTGCTGGTTTTGGAACTACCAACATGGACGTCTGACTGGTGGAAAGTTGTTTCCAATAATGCTATTTTTTATTAAATTTTTAAATATTTGTTTTGCGTTAACATCATAGACGATTAGGCGACGACATAGCGTAAGTAGATTGTCAAAGACAGCTTTTATGAAGCACACCACATATACAAGTCTGCAGCCGGTTCTACGTTACCGGAATGACTCGAGTTTTTCCCCGACAAAGGGTTGTCGCCACAGTAAACCAGTAGATGCGAAAATTAAAAAAAAAAACCCATGAGTAACAACAGGGGGTCAAGCATTTACTGGACGTTTAGTAGTGGTCTGTCGGTGGTTGCCACTTAGGGCCTGTCTACAGAATATAGGTTGCAAAAGGTCATTCTCGGTCATCATACATATATACACGTATTTTGTAAGCTCTACTTTTTATTCAATTCCCACTGAACTTCTACTTGATTTTCTCGTCAAACAACGAAGAGTTTTTTTTTCATTCCGGTGCTAAATTTTTTCTAATATATATCTGATGAAAGCAATCACTCTACCGAACATTTGTTTCCAAAAGTGTGCTAACAAATGGATAAATAGCTCAAACTATATATAAAATATAGTATAGGACATGTATGTATGTTTGTACGCCTAACTACAATAGCAATAACTTTGTTTTTGTAGTGCTAACTTTAAATAAATCAGCTTGAAATGATTTATCTTTGAAGCTAAGTAGTATATTGCTGTTTGTATATGGTTTTTTTTTCTGATATGAGTATGCATGTATGTTTGTATGTATGTTTTGTCTTACGAGGCAAAGGTGAATGGGATCTGGATGCTGTTGCTACAACACCAGCTGCTGTGGAGGAGGCGGGTACTGAGGATTGAATATTATTGTTGATGTTGTTGGTGGTAGCTGTGTGGCTGGCATTGTTGTTATTCGTGGTGATGATTTGGGGTGATGGTGAGCGAGCAAAATCAACAACTGTTTTTCCAATATTATTAATCGCACCTGTTGAATGCGAATTTATTTGACCGAATTGTGACTGTGATGAGCTGACTTGGTGTTGCGTTTTGCCAACGATCAGCGTTACTTTGTCCGTAATTGACTTGAGTGTGGCAACCGCCTGCTCATGTGTCACATTCTCCAGATTGGTTTCGGCCTGCAAAAGAAATTTATAATTAATGAGATATACGCGACTAATACAAAATAATATTAACATACCGCATTGGTGCGCACCGCAATCAGTTTATCGCCGATCGACAGGCGTCCATCTACCGCGGCGGCACCGCCTTCCATTATTTTCGTTACATAGATACCGTTATCGCCCGGTATATGCTGGTTGCCAATACCACCGGCAATGGAGAAGCCCAAGCCTTTGCTGCCTTTCACCAAATCAATCTCAACTACTTTTGGGCCTGTAGGAGCACTAGCCGCTGCTGGGGCAGCACTACGCGGCAAGGTGGCAGAAGTTGCTGTATTAGTGTCAGCAACAGCGCCACCGCCACCGCCACCGCCTCCACGTTTTCTTTTCACATGCAATTTCACCACATTGCCGGCCTTCTTCAGTGCATCCACAGCGGACGCATGTGGCACATCCACCACAGAAACATCGTTCACTGACACAATAATATCGTTAATGGCCAAACGACCGTCTGCGGCAGCGGCACCGCCCGGTATAAGTTTCGTTATATAGATGGATGTATCCGTGCCGATGTGAGGATTGTCTGTACCGCCTGCAATCGAAAATCCAAGACCAGAATTGCCGCGCTCCAAGGTTATATCCTCATATTGCCAACTCTCATCACCGTTCACCTGGAAAAGTAAGGGAAAGAGATAATCTGAATTAGTAAATTTAAAGGCAATGAAGAGGTTAGTGTTTTTACGAAGGATTAAAAAGACAATAACAACAGCAGCAACAACAGTAAAAGGTACGGTATCTCGGTTTGCTATGAAATGAATACAAAACAGGTTATGAAGAGTGATAGTATGGGAGGAATCGATAAATATATCCGACGCACTTTTTTAGTGAAGTGTCATGGTCAGGTAATGTCATACATATAAAGAGAGGTGATGCCACGCCGATTTACAAACATATTATATAAACGCATATTATCATCCAAATCATCCATACTCACTACTAATTTTATGTTAATTAATTAATTTCTTACGATTGAGAAAATACAGAAGGTCGCGCATATCACGACGCCGTTACTCAGTTTCTAGAATTAATCAGAATAAGCTGTTGGACTTGCGAAATTGAAATATATGACAATTTTCTTTCAAAAGGTTTTTTGACACGGTTTGTTGTTGCATTAAGTCATTGCCAGTAGCAACTTTAAATTTGTATGAGAACATATTTCAAATTTATAAAAAAAACTGCCATTCAACTGAACCGAAAACCTTTCGCTGCTTCTGAATTTGTAACGGTTTTACTTTTTAAACATATTAACCTGTCAGCAGGCTGTGCCTGCTTTATACAGAGCGCCAAAAATATCACAATCACTTTTTGCCATGATAAAGTTTTGACGTGATAACGTCTTATAATTCGATTTAGCTGGCTGCACGCACGACAAAATGTGTCGTTATCTTGCTCATTCGTCGTTATCTTGCTCAATCGTCGTTACCTTGCTCAATCGTCGTTAGCTTGCTCAGGGTCGTCACCTTGCATGAACTGCAAGCGAAAGCGCGGAACGACCGACAAAGAGCATAACGTTCGGCAACGTTCGACATCTTGCTCTCTCCTACTTTAGTGAGCGTATATATGTATGTATAATATATGCGCATATGTACATATATAAATTCACATATTTGTATTTGCATATGCCTTCTTATTGATTATTTAATGGGAATGAGTTCATTTGGCTTAACGCCCATCGTATAATTGTAAGAGCTTCCTGTCACATACCAGCCAGACCGACTTCTCGGGTTCTGTTTCTGTAGATCCATCGGTCAATAGCACTCCATAAGCCCAACGTGATAAGTAAGCGCTTCAGCTAGATAAGCATACCATATATTGTTTCTAGGCAGGGATCAATAATTTAACCAAATAAAAAGAAATTTTAAAATTGTTAGTGAACGGAACTATGAGTTGCAGTTTCATTCAGTATTTAAGTTTTATTTTTCTTGAGCGCTACTACAACTCCCTACGCGATTTTGA
Organism: Anastrepha fraterculus; assembly: GCA_037575425.1. Classification (NCBI taxonomy): domain Eukaryota; kingdom Metazoa; phylum Arthropoda; class Insecta; order Diptera; family Tephritidae; genus Anastrepha; species Anastrepha fraterculus. The sequence continues at coordinate 370,101 of JAYXIM010048691.1, forward strand.
ACCAACTATATTATTATTATCTAACTAAACAGACGAATTTACGTTGTGTTTTAATTCGGTAAACCACAACGCCTTTATACACATATCGATGGTTTTCGAGAAAAGTGGCATAATTCAAAAATACAAAATACTAAGGCGGGTCAGTTTTCTAGATAGTTGACGCACCAATTCGATCACCTGACAAAACGACACTAACGCCATCTCTCAGAATTGCTTCAAGATTCGCTTATGACGCTTTTCCAGATAAAAATATATAAACTCTGTAGTTGATTTTTGCTTTTAACGGCAAAACTCCAAATTTGAGTTAATTTTGAGTTGTGTCGTTTTTCTCGAAAACCATCGATATGTACTTAGCTCATGTGGTTCATTGTGCCATGCATGAACAAAAGCCAAAAGAGGGTTAATGTTAACCGATATATGAATTGTTTACGTTTTAATTGGCAAATAAGCGTAAGCCAGAAATTGATTTCAATTTGCTTAATAGGTACACCTTGCGAAATTGGAGTTTTGTATCATGATTCAATTATAGTTGAATCAAAGTCTTGCATGACTTTTTTAAAACTTATCTCCATTATCCTTTCTCTTACACATATTGTTTTCATCAACCTAATCTAACTTTTAAGTTTTGTTTACTAAATCTGGGCAAAGAGTGTAAACTCTTCTTAGTTCTCACTAAGCTCATCTCCATTTTGGTCACGGCAAAGTTATGATAATTTTAGAGCTTCAATCGGCGCAATCTCATATTCCTACATTCGTGATATTTTTTTTCTACTATTATTTGGAATGCCCAACTGCCACTATACCAAAAAGGTGTCTACTGATTGGATTTTCGATCGATATCTGCTCGAGTTATTCGTTAGTTCCTCTCATTATTTAGAACATTTCTGTCTACATCACACGTTTGTTTACATACATACATATACATAGATATTTATCTCAATTTCATTAGCTCTTGTAAAAAAACCATTATATGAACAAAATTATCTACATACATACATGTAAATGTATTATATTTATATATAAACAATATCACAATTGAGATATGATAACAAAATTTACACAGGAAAAGCAAAGAAAAAAATTTAACCAAAACACGAGGACGAGAACAAGAACGAGACAACACATCAAGTGAAATACTATATACCGTCCAAGCACGTGAATATTTTAAAATTGCCACAAATATACACTTAAAGAACTAACAATGACGAAATGACCCAGGTGGGTCCGCTAATTGTGCCAATTTGTGACAAAACACTTGTTATCATGACCAGGTTAACCTAGGCAGTCAACACACACACCACACAGTTCTCTCAACAAGCAGCAAGCAACATTCAATGCAGTTAATTGAGAGTATTCAATATTAGTCAGCACATATTTACATACACATATACAAAAGAATAAAAAATTATAAAGAATAAATTGCTGACAATTCTCTAGTACTCAGCTTACCTTCGTCGATGATGCTCTGTGTATCTGAAAAGCGATAAAAGCAAATTAAGAAATAACAAAAAACCAAACATAAGCATAAGTAATATGAAAATTACAAACAATAAGAAGAAAAAATATGAAGCGGAAAATATTCCACAGTGCAAAGTTCCTTGACATTTGCATGACAGAGCAGTAACGCCCAGTCAAGTAACTACTCAACAATAGCTGAATAACATCAATGGTAATAGGCCGCCGATGTCGATGCCCTTGCCGCCGTCGCCCCCATACCTAGACTACGCATGTTATTCTTGCTGTTTTACAATGACCCAATTCACTTATGGGACTGTGAGGCAGCAGCATTTTTTTGTTGGACAACATTTGTATATCCGCTGTCATTGCTGTTTTTCTTGTTGCCAGCATTAGTATTATTGTATGTACGTATTTTCCTTTCTTATTGCACAGTATAGTGTACGCACACGCCCAATCGCTTAACCGTTTTATGGACAACGCACGACTCACATCGGATGAAAGATAAGCCAAGGCAAATGCGGAAGTCAAAAGATCATTGCCATGCTATGCTGCCTAAATAATACTTAGCTTTGCGCTCATGTGTATGAGTAATATAAACTAAAAATCAGCAGTGGCCAAAAATGGGGGAAAAATAAATGAGTTTAAAAGATAAAGAGAAATTAGCAAAAAATAGCAAGAAAATCATGTACACAAAACTTTTTCTTAAGTGCCGCTTACATCGCCTAAGATCGAATTTATAGCCGCTTCTCAATGAATTTGACTGAATCAGCTGTTGAATTACATACGTCACGGCAGATATTTTTTGCATAGTCTATACAACAAACTGCATCAATAAGTGTTGCATAGAAACATAAAAACGTTTAACGAGAATTGAAGTAACTAACTATAAAAATTCAAACCACCTTTTAGGGTATCCTAAACGCCCTAACACTTTCAACACACATATCGTATTTTTGTTGTGATTCTTCAAATTCTGCATTGTATAAAATTACGATAATTAAAAGCATCTTAAAAATGTTCATAAAATTTTATTCAAATTTATTGAAACTGCACAATTTTCTATGCATTTCTAATATTTACATAAACCTAACCTAATTTTGAACTGTTACTTTTGACAGCTGAATTTGATATCCGCGCTAACTAATACGGCTGTGTATGCCAGAATTCGGAATTGATACCAAACGAAGTTTCAGACAAAATGACGCCATGTCCTGTCCGCAATTATTAATAATCCATTTAATTAACACAAAAACAAAAACAAACAAATGCATGCAACCAAATCTTCAATTCATAATGAGACCACCTTACTTGAATTAATTACCTAATACTCATTAAGTCATTTAACATTTGCGAAGAGAATAATGAGCTCTGCAATAAGTGAAGTGCCTATAAAACCGTAGCTAAATATATAAAAAGATAAAAAGTACGGAAATCTACAGGCGTAGACATGTCATTCGCATCAGGCAGCTTACTTAAATAACTGTATATACATACTTAGCGAAATTTACTTCGTTAATTAACAGCGAATCAAGCTAGCTGGTTGCCAAGTAGGGGCCACGCGTTAGTCAATCAGCCAAGCGACCAGCCAGCCAGCCAGCCATTCGTCTATTCATTCATCAACACGCGGACCAGCAAGGAAGTCAAAGATTTATACTTGTCTATATTGTTAATGGTACTTTTGTTGTTATTTGTTTGTTTGCGCAAATAGACAACAACAAACGGGTATTCAAATTATAAACGGATAACTTGACAAACAGCGAATAAAAGCACTTAATTGTAATTGAGAAGATTAAAAGTCAAATACATAGGTGGAGTTGGACTTACGGATGAATGGATATGAACGAAGCAAAAAGAATTTACAACTGAGATGAAGAAATGGAAAAGTGAAACATACTATTATATTTTTATTAGTTCTATAGAAACTGCTTGATTTAAGATTGAATGGATCAAAATATTTTATATATTGATTATCGGTAATTAAATACCGCTTGATATATAACTTGTATTTAATTATTGGTATTCATCCTCGGTCGCCGTAGCCGAATGGGTTGGTGCGTGACTACCATTCGGAATTCACAGAGAGAACGTAGGTTCGAATCTCGGTGAAAGATCAAAAATTAAGAAAAAGTTTTTTCCAATAGCGGTCGCCCCTCGGCAGGCAATGGCAAACCTCCGAGTGTATTTCTGCCATGAAAAAGCTCCGCATAAAAATATCTGCCGTTCGGAGTCGGCTTGAAACTGTAGGTCCCTCCATTTGTGGAACAACATCAAGACACACACCACAAATAGGAGGAGGAGCCAAACACTCAAAAAGGGTGTACGCGCCAATTATATACAGTAGGGAGCAAAAGTGTTTCCATAGTTAACATTATCAACTTTGTGGGCCAATAAAGTGCAAACGAATGAAGCAAATCAAAAAAACTTTTTGTTGTAATAATATGTCTTTAAACCTCAACAAATTGCGGTATATGATAAAAACAAAACAGAATCAGTAAAATATTCAAACAAAAAAAACCAAAACAACTCCCATGTGTACAATTTTGCACCTTCCGTTATTCTTACTTTTGTTTGTTTTCTTAATTCTCTTTTCAGTAATAGACATGCAGTTTTACCATTATATGTTTTATTTGTTCATTATTCGCTTATATGATCCAGAAAATCACGTGTTTCTTATTATTCGAAACAGATTTATTGATTTTAGCAATTAGTCTATAAAGTGCCGCGAAAAAATGAAGAAGCTTTCGTCTGATGTCGAAAATAGTATTATTAGCCTAACTGAAAGTGGCTGTTCGACTCTTGCTATTGCAGATCAGCTTAAGATTTCCCATTCAGCGGTGTCCAAGGTCCAAAAAAGACGAAATGTTGCACCCAAAAACATTATTAACGGCCGTAAACGCCTCTTGAAAGACTCTGACGCCAGACTAATGATATCGAAAATGAGATCTGATAAGTTCCTAACACCAAAGAAGGCATCTATGGACATAGGAAAAGACGTGAGTCGGTGGACAGCTAGAAGAGCACTGGCTAAGATTGGATATGTGGCAAGGGTAAAAAAAATAAACCAGCTCTATCCGAGAAGAATGTCAAGGCTCGATTGAAATTTGCCCGGGAACACAGAAACTGGACTCTAGATGACTGGAAACGTGTTATCTGGTCAGATGAATCCAAGTTCAACCATTTTCAGTCGGATGGCAAGCAATACTATTGGCATAGGCCCGGCGACAAGCTTCAAAAACACCATGTGAAGCAAACCGTCAAGCATGGAGGAGGCAATGTCAAAGTTTGGGGATCATTTACTTGGTGGCACATTGGACCATTACAAAAAATTGATGGTATAATGTTAAAAGAAGACTACCTCAATATTTTGCAAACCCAACTATCAAATTTTCTGGACAAGTGTGCATATCTCGAAGAGGAAATTACTTTTCAACAAGTTGGGGACCCGAAGCACACTGCCAAAATTGTCCCCGAATGGTTAAAAAGCCAAAATTTTAAGTTGATGAAGTGGTCAGCTCAAAGTCCCGACCTCAATCCGATTGAGAACCTGTGGTCAATCGTGAAGCGACGGCTCGGGCAATATCAATCAGCGCCATCCAACCTAGACGATCTTTGGAAGCGTGTAGAACTGGAGTGGAACCGAATTCCAAAAGAAAACATAGAGAAGTTGGCCGAGAGTATGCCAAACTGAATAAAAGGTGTAATAGCTAATAAGGGTCTGTGGACAAAATATTAATTTCATATCATATTTCATTTTGTTCACTAAAGGTGCAAAATTGTACACATGCGATTTGTTTTGGTTTTTTTTGTTTGAATATTTTGCTGATTCTGTTTTGTTTTTATCATATACGGCAATTTGTTAAGAATTAAAGACATATTATTATTACAAAAAGTTTTTTTGATTTGCTTCTTTTGTTTGCATTTTATTGGCCCACAAAGTTGAGAATGTCAACTATGGAAACACTTTTGCTCCCTACTGTATATCGCACCCTAAATACAAAAGGGTCACAACTCAAAATGAGCAGAAGCTCAAATATGAACGAGACGTTATCAATAAAACGGTCCGCGGATGACATATGGCAAAAATAAATTTTTTGTTTTTTGGTAGGACTGTTATAAGCTTACATGGCAAATTTCAGCGTGATATGTCACATAGTTTGTTTTCTGTGCTACTGTAAACAAGTCAAGCTCGAGTGTGGAAAATTTTGAGTTGTGCCCCTTTTGTATTTAGGGTGCGATATATATTCATCCTCCCAGGAATTCTCGGAGGAAAATTTGTACAGGAATTTCCAGGTTCGAGCTTCTTTTTTAAAATTAAAATTAAACACATGCTTTAAATAAGAACTCTTTATCTCTTTGTTTACATACATATGCAGTAGGGGGAATTTTATAATTTTTGAATGATATTTAGCATTTCCTGATTGTACACTTCCATATATCAATTCTTTTGGCGAAATCTTCAATGATATTTAGGCATAATTGGCAAAACAGCAAGTCATGTGTAGAACTAACGACAAAAAACTGACTCCATTCGTACTTACGCTCTCGCGAAAGGAATGCAGAACTATCATAGGTATGCTAACAGGCCACAATCTATTGGCTGCATATGCGTACAAGATAGGGATTGCTAACACGGACAAATGCAGAAAATGCAGAGAGGATGTTGAGGAGACTTTAGAACACCTTCTGTGCGCTTGTCCGGCATTGTTAAAAACGCGACTAAAATGCCTGGGAGCCCCACTGTTTGAGGGGCTGGAAGACGTCTCAAAAGCGGAGCTCCCAGCCCTACTTAGATTCGCCAAAAGCGCTGACATCCTACATGATGTCTACTTCAGGTATCCATAGAGGTCGGTCTCCATCTGGTATCGCTAGGGACCAAAAGGTCTATGCGCGGCTTATTGCCAATCAGGCTAACCTAACCTAACCTAACCTAGGCATAATTTGAGCTCTTTTTCCGAGCTTCAGTTGTTTTTGGTTTAGTTACATAAACCATATTTTTGAGATGGCTCTGTAGAAAATAAGAAGCATTTCCTTTCTAAAGAATACACTGTCTAATGGAAGCGTGACCGTCAAAATTCAAACATAGAGTTCTGTTATAAAAAAATGTTAATGCTGCTAAATAGGCCTATTCTTGTCGCAATACGCGTTATGCAATTTGTTAGTTTTGTGAGAAATTTAAAAAGCTTACGTAAGTCGTTAACGGATTAGGACCAAAAAAAACGAACATCTTTATCACGGATTGATAAAAGACTTGCAAGGACTAAGGCAAACTCAGAACAGAATTGGGCTAATCTTACTTTTGTGCGAATAGTTGCCTACGCCAGTCCTGGTGCACTCCTGATAATCGACAACTTCAACATGAACAATTGTTAAGCATCCAGTAAAGGTTCATGTTTGAAGCTGATTCTCCAAAAAACGATTTTGGCCGTTTATCCGACCAATTTGTATGCAGTTTTGTTGACTAAAATTGACCAAAAAGCATAAGTAGCGTGATCTGCGAAGGTGTTTGGAAGAACCAGCCAATCTTAGATTTTACAAGAAGAAAACGATAGCAAGCATCGAAGGTGTGTAGGGTAGAAACGGCAAAAAGGGTATTAAAATGTTGGATTGACCTTCACAGTCGCCTGATGCCTACCCTATTGAAAATGTTCGAGCAAAAACACGAAGTAAAACAAATATACACGGTCAAAGAGTTATCAAGGCAAATTCGGCTGATTTGGAGCCGATTACCCCCACAACAGAAATTAATACACAATAAGACTTAAAGATGTGAAGCCTATAGCTAATAATGGTGAATATAGATTTTATTGAATATATTGCGTATAATAAATATTATAAGATCAAAACAATGCAGTTTGTTAGAATCGAACTGATCAAATAGTTTCTAGGTTATGGCAGTCACGCTTCTATTAGACTATTGTAGCAGTAAAACATTCCCCATATATGAAGTGATAGTCCCTGGCCGGATATAAATCCGGGCCGTTCCGGTAACGTACGACGTGTGTTCAAAAAATAAGGTGACTTTTCAAATTTCGTGGCCTACGTACATTCGACTTTCGATTATTCTTACTTTTATGTTGGTCGAAGTTAAGTTTGCTTGTGAGAGGCATAAATAAGATAAGTGTTTTGGGTGTTCGGCGATTTGCTTGATAGCACCAAATTTGCAAGGTTTCATTTATTTCGATTCAAATACTGCTTATACAGGGCCCGCCATCTATCGTTACGGATTTGAACTAGGTATTATTTGAAGAATGCTAACACTTAGCTGTCATCTGATTTGACAGAAAATTAGTTTTATTCTTCCGCTGAACGAAAATGGTTGTGTATACGCTCAAAGAACGCTGGGAAATATTGCGACATTACTTTGAAAATCATTGTAATGTTGCAGAATGTGTACGAAAATTACGTACGGCAATGGGAAGAAGAAGCTCATTTCGGATGAAGCTCATTTCCATCTCGGCGGGTATGTTAACAAGCAAAATTGCCGCATTTGGGGCTCAGAAAACCCGCACGCACTCGAAGAAAAGCCGATGCATTCACAACGAGTCACTGTTTGGTGCGGATTTTGGTCGAGAGGCATCATTGGTCCATTTTTCTTCGAAAATGTGCGAGGAGTGGCCGTAACCGTCAATGGAGAGCGTTACCGGGCCATGTTGAACGAATTTTTGTTCCGAGAAATTGAAGAGGAGGATATTGGTTCCAACAAGATGGCGCTACTTGCCACACAGCGAATGCTACGAAGATCGCATTATCAGCCGAAATTCTGATATCGTTTGGCCGCCTCGGAGCTGCGACTTGACGCCGTTGGATTATTATCTTTGGGGTGCCATCAAAGACCAGTGTTATGGCAACAAACCAGCAACAATTGATGCACTGAAGACCAACATACGCGATGTCATAGCTGAAATACAGCCGCATACAATCGAAAATGTGTTGAAAAATTGGACCGATCGTATGGGATGGTGCATGGCTAGCCGAGGCAGCCATATGAATGAAGTTGTGTTCCATCATTAACCGGAAGGATTGTAATATACTTCAAATTAAAAAAAACAGTTTGGAAAAATATTGAGTAGTTTCTTTTTTATAGCATTTTTAATTCCGTAAAGTTATATGGCGGACCCTTTATAATTGCAAAGATAAAAAGAACCTAACCGAATCAAAAATGTGGAATGCATAGAGGACCAACAAGTGGCCGTTTACTGCTACAACAACAACCGTGAATATAATTTTCGAAATATCCCAAGCACGGTGTCACTGAGAGCTCAGCGCTTGCTATTTCAGGAGCCAACCGACTACCAACGCCACAACCGATGAGTAGAAAGAAAAACAGACAGGCGGACAAAAAATATAGAAAAAATACGGTAAGAACTTTTTAGTGCAATAGCCTAGGGAAAAATATTTATTTCCCAATCGGAAAGAGACCTTTCCATTTTATTACCTTGTACAGATACGAGTATCAAATGAATTTGAAGTACTCTTAGAACCGAGTGTACTGAGTTTATATTCTTTGAAACCAGCGTTTTAGATCACCGTAGGTTTCACCCTTGCAGACACCTGCTTGAGCCAGAGCCGCCTCCCACGCGTCAGGAGACATCTACTACACTAAGCCAACGAGATCCAGGACAAAACAAACAGAGACTCACTGGACCGGACAGTGTTTAGGCAGTCATTAAACGACATTCACTGGGAGACTGTTACCATCTTCTTAAGCTGCCGTCCTGTGAATGCCGTAATCGGAGTCCAACCACCACCTATTGCAGATGAAGAGCTCCAGCTTCCCCGTGAGACACGTGTAAAACTGGCACAATTACGTTCTGGATATTGTAACAGGTTAAACTCCTACTTATCCGGAATTAACCCCGACATGTCCGGCATGTGAAGGCACCCCGCACGACACTAACCACCTTTTCACATGCCCTTTAAAACCGACTCATCTAACACCCCTCTCCCTCTGGACCCAACCTGTCGAAACATCATGCTTCCTGGGCCTACCTTTAGATGAGCCTGACGAAGACGACCGATGATTTACTCTACACTGACGGGGCTTCGCTTACTGCTGCAACAACATCAACAACAATCATCGGACTCATTCAATATAAAAAATTTAAATATTGTACCAAATAAAATGCCTTTGTATTAGAAATCCTGGAGGGAAAACATGTTAACCTAATTTAGCTATGATTGATGCAACCCTTTCTGAGTCATTGGTATATAAGTATACACTAAAGGGGGTAAAAAGAATTGGTAAAACAAAGACAAAAATTATGATAAAAAGTTAAGAAGTGTTAAATTCAGTTCAGACCAAACTTTACATACCCCCACACATTTTATTAAATTTAATTTGGGCTGGCTGCTAATTTTTGGAAACACGCAAACTCATAGACAATAAGAGTTATAACTTGAAACATCAGAAGAACGATCGGATGTCAAGTCTTAACATATAAAAAGTGGGCGTGGTTTTTACCCGAGCTCAATAATATTTAAATCGTGGCACCGGACATTATTCATAATTAAACTTGCGACGTATTTATTTCATTGGGTTCCTCATTTTTACCAAATTTGAGTAATTTTGCATTATTTATGCATAAGAAAAATATCAGGTTTTTGCTTTTTGATTAAAATTTTCAATAACTATTCATCCTGAACAAGAAGTGATATGTGTACCAAGTTTTATTCAAATATGTAAGTTAATTTTTGCTCGAGTTATCGTCTCATGGACGTAAGGGCATACAATTCTCTCGTCATTCTGAGCATTTCAGTCTATATCTAACATTAAGTTGTATGCTGTTACATATAACCGTCACTTTAATACTCGCAGTTATAAAACAGATGTGAGCGCAAATCTGTAACATTTGTTATTTTTTTGGAACGAGAGAGTACACAGATGTACAATAAAATTATGCGGCAAAAATTGGTAATTCATTATAGCATAGAAAATGAGAAATTGCTACTTTGTTAAAGTATTGCATGTCAGTGAATCTCAATTTTGATGTATTATGTAATATTTACCAAAAACGGTAGCTTCAGCAAGAAATGGAAACGCTCAAAGTAAATTTCTCATGCAAGTATACAAGAAGCATTGAGTTAGCTGCACTTGCATTTTAAAGTAACTTCCACTTTGTAGTAAAAAGTAATATTCATTTCATTATAAGTATGTAAATGTAATTTCAACTCAATTTTTAATTATGAAGCGAACTAGTTGCTATTAAATTTCTTCAATAATTAAATTATACAAGCGAGTCATTTCTTTTAAGTATAGATATGCTAGTAACACAACATTTTCACACTCTGAATTGCCCAACAAAAACATTACAGTAGAAGCCCGATAAGTACAATTGGAAAATTTCAGCAATGATTGCACTTTTGCGAATTTCTCCTGTGGATCGAGGAATACCTAGGGGAAAATATTTTAACTCTATTCAATGCAATTAATGAGCTCAAAAGGTCGATATTCAAAAAAATGAACACATATTTATTGAAATTAATACAAAGAGATCAATGCGGAAGGACATATGAGTGTGTGCTCCAAAATTCAATTATTTTTTTTGGAAAAACTTTGTTATTTTCGATTGCGTTTTCTCGTAACACTTTTCAAGTGTTTTTGATCGGATATCATGCAAACAAGCGATCTGATTGAATGACAGTACATGTTTCTGTTCACCCCATTTCAAAATTGTATTGACACAGCCAAAAATCGATTCATGCTGGACTTTTTCGGTTGTTTCATTTTCACTAATTATGGTTTCCATTAGCAATGTTTTGTATTGAATTTTTGTCAAGTTAATAACACCTTGATCCATTGGCTGTAAAATCGCTGTGCAATTGGCCGGAAAATACATCACTTCAATCTCACCACAAATTAATTCTTCTTCGGGCGGATGAGATGGGGCTTGATCCAGCAAGAGTAATGCTTTGGGTGGAACATCATTTTCTTTGGCGAATTTTTTCACTTCTTCGACAAAATTATCAAAGAACCACTTTTTGAAAATATCCCGCGTCATCCAAGCAGTTTTGTTGCTAGCATAATTCACCGGTAGACGAAAATTTTTAAAACCACGCGGTCTCATAGATTTGCCGATCGTTAATGGTTTTATTTTGTGGCTCCATCACCATTTGCACACAAAAGAACACTGATTCGATCTTTTGAAACTTTGTTGCCTGGAGCACTCTTTTCATCTTTCGAAACGTAGGTTTTATTTGGCAAAAGTTTCCAAAAGAGCCCCGTTTCTTCAGCATTATATATTTGTGATGTTACATATTCTTTTTCAGCGATTTTCGCCGTCAATTTTTCCTTAAATGGCTCAATGGCTTCTGGATCACAAAGATAATGATTCACCAGTCACAGTCAAATAGCGAAGTCCGAAGCGTTTCTTGAATCGCGAAAACCATCCATCACTTGCATTGAATTGTTCTCCATCCTTTTTTATTTCATCAAATATTTTTAATGCTTTGCTTTTCAATATCAAGCTAGAAACAGGAGCATTTCGGCGCCGCTGATTCATGAAAAACTGGTACAAACGATTCTCGAGCTCTGGATGATTGCCAAACCGCAAAGTTTTCCGTTTATTTCCAAGTGAAAATGAATTGTATGCATTTTCTTATAATGAACGGGATTGTTTTTTTATTCGGCAAATCGTTACGCAATCAACTTTGTATTCGAATGCAAGATTTCGTTGTTTAACGCCTTTTTCAATTTTTTGGAGAATCTCATCTCTTTCTTTCAATGTAAGAAAATGTAGAACCATAACTGTGCATAGCTATAAAGCTGTGTCTTCGCGCGTGATGAACGCAAATACATTTCCGTATTAAGTAAAAAATTTCTTCGAACAAGAATTCTTTTGCGCCCGAAAATTGCAATTTTTTATTGCTCTTTTCGAGTTTTCTATGGACTCAAAATCGAATTGTACTTTCTGCGAAATTGCAGTTATCGGTATTGCACTTATCGGGCTTCTACTGTAATAGCATTTTCAGCGCGAATTTGTGACTTTAATGAGCGTTTTTGCAAAAGTTAATGTAAAGTGAAGTGAATCTATCTCAGTGCAATTAGGTATTTTTGGTAAGATATTAAACTTTTCATAGTGATGCAGTATGAGCTCGTATATCTTGATACTCAGACTGATAAATTTCTTAACCGACTACATTACGGCGCAAATAATATATCAATTTTCTTGTAAATATAAACTGCATAGTTTTATGTGCCAACAGTCCGAGTTATTTCACTTAATGAAGTAATGAAAGAAAACAAAGAGGAGTTTGTTTTTGGATAGATGAATTTAAAAGTAGTCGAATCTACTCAAAGAGTGAATCAAATTCTAGAATAAAAGCTCTTGCTAAAAAACTTCTTACAAAAATGTATGCAAATAAGGGAGAAGCTGAGAAGAGAAAATAAAATCAACTTTTTTTGATTCTGTTCTTTTTCTTTATGTCTCAACTACAGGGTTTTTCAATTGGCGCGGGTCGATTTTGGCGCCCTGTGGCAGCCATTTTGTTTTGGTGACATCTGTCAAATCCTTTGTTTATTATTCAGTTGTTTATGCCAAATCATCATGGCAAGTTACACGATTGAACGCGAGCGGTTTTGGCGCCCTGTGGCAGCCATTTTGTTTTGGTGACATCTGTCAAATCTTTTGTTTATTATTCAGTTGTTTATGCCAAATCATCATGGCAAGTTACACGATTGAACAGCACGTTCAAATGATAAAACTTTATTATCAAAATGAGTGTTCATTAACGCAAACGTTGCGCGCATTGCACCCATTTTTCGGTAGACGTGGCGTCCCTTCCAATTTCTTATGGCCCATATTGAACCATATGGACCTAGACGACATGTGGTTCCAGCAAGACGGCGCTACGTGCCACACAGCAAACGCCATTTTATTCCATTTCAACATCTACCCGCCCTTATTGAAAAACCCTTTACTTAAAAATATTTGCTCCTGCAACATAACCTTACTATACTTATTTTGAAAGAGCTTCGTAAGACTGCTGATGTAAAAATCCTCGGTAAGAAAAAAAGCGCAACATGTCCCGTAATTGCCTCGATTTTTATTAATTGCCGTTACCTCGTTCAACTGTGTTTAATTTTTCGTCATTTGCTATCGTACTCGTACGTCATTGTTCCTTGTAGTTAAGTGGCGGACGTTTTACACTGACTTAACTGACAAACTTAACTAACTTATGAACACACTGACGATTGTTTTCTTAACAATGGCCAACAGCAACGGTAGGCAACAACAAATGTACGAAACGGCGAAAGCATTTATCGCGGTCAACGTTTGGTAGTTATACCACTAAACTGAGATGGATAGTGTGATTTGGTCAACCCTTCGGGCCTTCCAATGACCTAGTGCCTACCCACACAATGAGGCAAAAAAAGCAACAAGCAAACTTTTCTACATACATACTCGTATGTACTTACATACATATTTATAAGCCAATTTAGATCGTCTATGCGAAACTGTCATTCACGGCACGAAAATCACAGGAGAGCAATACTTTGCAACTCTACTCCCTACAACACTGACCATCTTGCCACTTCCCATATTCACTCACAACTGATGCACGCGAATTTTCAAGCGATTATTTCCACTATGTAGCGTTAAAGTACTTATGACCCTATGAGGTCGGAAAGGGGTAGCTAACAATCGTTACCCCATATATTTCGTATTAAGTCTCTACAAGGAAAAGTCGAAAAGTGTGGGGCGTGCAGGGGAATAAAAACTAGAAAATCGCATAAATTACAGGTTAGTGGTTAGACACGCTAGCGACAAATGGGACAGCAAAACAAAAAAACAAAAACGAAAAAATAGAAATACATAGCAATTTAGATATTCAAGCAGTTTCTTTAAGCTTAAAAAATCGTTAAAATTCAAGTATTTTAAATCAGAGTTGCCTTTTATACTGCAGTGATCACACAATTTATTCGCACACTCAAAGTTTATAAACAGATACACTTGATACTTAGCACGATTTATATAAAGGAATAAAGTATTTAATTTAAATATTTTTATTCAGTACTTAAGAAACAAAAACTTCCAAATTCATTTCTGGAATTAGAGAACTTATGGTAATAACGAAATAAGTCACAATTTTATGCAAAAATATTATTCGTACATAGCCATATTAGGAATATTTTATTAAAAAATAATAATAGAAAAAACGAGTATTCAATACTTTGTTGGGCCACCTTTAGCTGTAAAATCTGCTTCCAAACGTCGGTGCATACCTTTTACCAATAGTTTGGTTTCATTAGCTGCAATTTTCTCCCACTCAACACTTAAAGCTGTCTTTAATGACGCCTTTGATGTTATTTTTTGCTCTGATTCTCCTTTCTAAGAGCTCCCAGACATGCTCAATTGGGTTCAGATCCGGCGATTGAGGTGGAGTTTTAAGCTGCTAAGTGGTAAATAAGCCATTTTTGTACGAGATAGGATGAGTATTTTGGGTCATTGTTCAAGTTTAACGGCACTATAATGCAAATTATTCTTCAAAATTTTTAAATACAGATGTTTGTCCATTTTATCCATGCTTAATGGCAGGAATAAGATTTTTTTCAATCAGTTCTGTATTGTTTTTTCGCCAAACTTTTGGAGGGCCAGCTGATTCGAAAATATTAAATTTCGACTAATCACTGAATATGACGTTTTCCCCAAAAAGAATCAGGCGCATTTATATAGCGTTTGGCGAACTCCAATCTCTTATTTGTGTTAATGTCTGAAATGTATGGCTTGCGGAGTGCCTCTCTGCAATGATAACCAGCCTTTTGCAGACAATTACCGACTGTTTGTGGGCTTACTTTTTTATGCAAAGACTCTTGAATATTTCGGCATATTATCGTGGTCTAGTATCGCGGCCGCCGTAGCCGAATGGGTTAGTGCGTGACTACCACTCGGAATTCAGAGAGAACGTAGGTTCGAATCGCGGTGAAAGACCAAAATGAAGAAAAAGTGTTTTCCAATAGCTGTCGCCCCTCGGCAGGCAATAGCAAACCTCCGAGTGTAATTCTGTCATGAAAAATCTCCTTATAAAAAAAGTCTGCCGTTCGGAGTCGGCTTGAAACTGTAGGTCCCTCCATTTGTGGAACAACATCAAGAGGCACGCCACAAATAGGAGGAGGAGCTTGGGCAAACACACAAAAAGGGTGTACGTGCCAATTAAATTTTAAATTTGGCCCGACTGATGCTACTTTGTTGCGTTCCTCACGTGAAGTCGATATTTTTCGCCATCCCGCCACCAATCTTATTTCGTTTTCAGCAATATTAGTAAAAACACAAACGATTTTTACTGTTACTTTTGCCGCAACAATATTATGAGCTGAAAGTCTACGAATAAATGTTTTGGAGCATTTTTCCATCATCAACCATCACTTCATTAATTTACAATGTTGGGTACCGAAGCATCTCAATCCCATCTCCTGACACTTTTCCATCAATGATATTTAATTTGACTGCTTTGTATTACCTTTTGAGAGAGTATTTTGAGTCACTGAGTCTAGTTGTTTTATATCAAGAAACTTTTGTAATTTTCCAGGTACAGACATGATTTGAGCAAAGTAGATTAGGTTAAAAAGTAATTTCCAGGCTTCCTTGAATTCAATTTACTTCATCAGCAGAGTTTTACAGAGAAAGAAAGAAGAGATTTTCAAAGGGCGCAAGGCCTCAGCTGATATATTCTGACCCAGCGGTGTTGTTGTTTTAGTAGTGCAGTGCCATTTGAATTGTTTTCCTAACTCGCATTTAAGTAAAAGACTAACACGTAAGAATTGAATTTTTTGGAGTCTGCCGGATCTGGGCATCTGAAGCAGTATACTTTGCCCTTTCAGTGTAGTGTGAATCACCGGTCGTCTTCGTCTAGCTCATCTAACGGTTGCTGTTTCGACAGGTTGGGTCCAGAGGGAGAGGGGTGTTAGATGAGTGGGTTTGATGGGGCATGTGAAACATGCCGGACATACCTATGTTTAGTATGCCGGGGTGAATTCTGGATAAGTAGGAGTTTAACTTGCTACAGTATCCAGAACGTAATTGTGCCAAGGTTACTCGAGCCTCTCGGGGAAGCTGCAGCTTTTCGTCTGCAACAGGTGTTAGTTGGACTCCGATAACGGCATTCAAAGGTCGGGAGCTTAAGAAGGTGGTAAGTGTCTCCCGATGAATGTCGTTTCTTGTCTGTCTGTACACTGTCTGGCCCAGTAATTGTTGGTCTGTTTTGTTCTGGAACTCGTCGGCGTAATTGAGGAAATGCCTCCTGACGTGCCTGGGAGGCGGCTCAGGCTCAGGTGCCTGCACGAGTGGGACCTACTGCAGCACCCTTACAGAAACTGCTTGCTGAGCAGTTTGTTGTACTCCCTCACAGGGAGCATCTGAGTCTCGTCCTGTAAATGTTGAAGTGGGGACATCAGTAGACATCCCGTGGCAGTCCGCATGGTAGTGTTTTGACAAGTCTGAAGCTTCGTCCACTGCGAATCACTAGTTCCAGGCAACCAGACAGGCGCAGCATAGCTTAGAACCGGCCGGCCAATTGTCTTTAATGGCGATAGCACCATTTCTCTGTCTTTGCCCCAAGTGTTGCCCGCAAGCGATTTGGGGACCTTATTGCGATTTTAGACTTTAGTTGTATGCGGCGAGATGGAGAGCAAACAAGTGTACACCCAAAATTTTGGGGTTGTTAACAGTCGGAATTGGTGTGTCTTTGAGTTTTACCTAAATTGCAGTTTGACCTCCTTTGTCCAGGTGGTGAAAATGGTCGCCGTGGACTTCGTGGGGGAAAGTTGTAGGTTCCTCCCAGTGAAAAAGGGAAATAGGCTCATCTGCTCGTAGTCGTTTACTTTGGCGCGCAGGCCATCAATGTCATTGCCTGCCGCCATAATCGTGCAGTCGTCGGCGATTCGTGCTATTTCGGTCATCTATGGAAACTACAGAAGTATGATGAATGATTTTTTGTGGCCGGAAATTGAAGACATGGATTGTATGTATTTGGTTATAGCAGGATGACGCGGCATATTCTACAATCAAACTTTGCGCGTCAAGTTCGGAAACCGTATTATCTGCCGTCTCAGCGAAGGTAACTCGATACTTCGGAGATGCGATTTAACGCTGTTAGACTTTTTTTGTGGGCTGCCTTGAAGAAGCGAAGTTATGCGAATAATCCGTTATAGATTCAGACCTTTAAAGGGAATATCGTGACATAAAACCAGAAACCGTTACTAAGGTCTTGCAAAACTGGGTTCACAGGATGCCCTGAGGTAGCCACATTAATGAGATTTTTACTTCTTCGAATAAACCAAAAATTTGTAGTTTTCTGTTTTTGAATATTTACAAAACAAAAACACCATTATAAGGACCACCCTGTATAACAGTTGCATAACCAATGTATGTACGTAGAATACTCGATAAGACACCACACCCAAATGCTAGAGGCTAACAAAAGAGCGTCTGATAGCAACTAAGCTGTTCCAGTTGGGTGCCACACATACAAACACAAGTATGGTGCGTTGTGGAACGGCTATGACTAAGTTGTTTTTCGTTTCATTGCAAGTATATACATATGTGCACGTGTAAGTATTTGAACACGGCGAAAACGTCAAATCGCTATTGGCAGCTAATGTCGCTGAATGCTCAGTAATTTTATAAAGTATATTTATTTTGTTCATAATATTTACACTTCTTCCCCCTTTCATTGCAGCAATGAGGGGCTACGCACCCCCTGGGCATCACTGACCAAGGTGATGATGAAGGTGGTGGCGAACCTGCTGGACGCTGACGTAGTTATTTACTTGGCGGCTTTGAGTGATTATATCATATCAGCATATCTACATACATAGGTACTTTATCAAACTAAATCGACGACGTAGCATACATACTATACTATTGTTTATAAATATCTATGTACAGGTATTGATAAAAAGGTATTAGAATTCGCTTTGATAAAAGCTACATTCAATTATTTTTTATTTGATTTTTTAGTTGCTTTCGGTTATGCGTATTTTTATGTAATTCTAGGTGAACTGAACTCATAAGTAGCTAGCATAACGTATTGGGTGTTTTATTAGAGGTATGGGATTTTTTTCTTTCAAAAGTTTAAAATTGGACTCACAATGCTGCATGGCTTGCCATAATGACATACTGATAATGTTAAGGCATTACCTGCATCCACTTGCTCATTGGTAGCAAATAATATTGCTCGATCTTTAAACCAATCCTACGACTTTGCTATGTGATTGTTAATTTCAGGGTATACTTCTTCAATCAAATCTATAATATTTTCAATCAAAATACAAACATCGTATTAAATCGATGTGCCCACTTGTCGTTGGAAGCTGCCCTATACCAATTTTCAGCAAATTATAAGCAAAACGTGCATTGCCTTGTCCGAAAGTAAGAATGCTCATATTTTTTTTAAGCTGCAGCGCATTTATATGCCTCCACAGGTAAGATATTGGCAAAGCGTTCCCACGACAGTCGGTTCTACGTAACCGGAACGACCCGGATTTATAATGAATTTTGCTCTAATAATGCTAAAAACAAAAACACATTCAAAAGAATAGAAATGCAAAGGTAAATATTGCGTAGCATCGCCAAACGCAAAAAGCAAAAAGACAGTAAGTAATATATCAAATGAGCAGATAAGCGAACACAGCTTTGCCTGCATATTCCCACTGAACTCAGCTGCACATTTGACACACAGCGAACACACACAAAGAGTTTTTTTTGCGAAGAAGTGTAGTTTTGTTTAAAAAATTTTGGTTACATTAAAAAATAATTAAGGGTAAGACTCCGTCAGAAAATATGAGATTTGCAAGTGGTCTTTCGATTTCTTTGAAACTTTGGGAAATATTAGTTCTAGGTAAGATACATTCGAGCCTAAAAGGATTTTGAAAAATTTTCAAAATTGAGTCATCTACGCCATGTTGAAAATCGGGACCGTGTTTTCTTCAAAAATCAATATTTCTTGAACCGTTGGATGGATTTCAATGCAATTTACAGACAATATAGAAACAAATAAGTAGTTTAAATTAGTATTATGTTAAAAAATAAATTTCGAAATTTTGACCAAAAAAAAGTCAAAAAAATTTTTTGAATCAATTTTTAGTTGATTTGGCCACTTTTTTAGATTTTCTGTTATACACGTAACGATTCCTTATGATTTAACCTTTATTTTGAAAAAAAAATTTTATGGTGTCTATAATAGTTCTCGAGATATTGCGATTTTAGTGGAAGCGCGCACCGTGAAGTTCGCGGTTACGCAGCGCGGGAGTAGAAAAACGCGCACAGACCTGCAGCAGTCTGCTCCAGTCACTTCATGAAGGGACACATAACGCAGCGCGAACCGTGCGTGCGTATGCGAACCGTGTGTGCGCGCTTCCACTAAAATCGCAATATCTCGAGAACTATTATAGACACCATAAAATTTTTTTTTCAAAATAAAGGTTAAATCATAAGGAATCGTTACGTGTATAACAGAAAATCTAAAAAAGTGGCCAAATCAACTAAAAATTGATTCAAAAAATTTTTTTGACTTTTTTTTGGTCAAAATTTCGAAATTTATTTTTTAACATAATACTAATTTAAACTACTTATTTGTTTCTATATTGTCTGTAAATTGCATTGAAATCCATCCAACGGTTCAAGAAATATTGATTTTTGAAGAAAACACGGTCCCGATTTTCAACATGGCGTAGATGACTCAATTTTGAAAATTTTTCAAAATCCTTTTAGGCTCGAATGTATCTTACCTAGAACTAATATTTCCCAAAGTTTCAAAGAAATCGAAAGACCACTTGCAAATCTCATATTTTCTGACGGAGTCTTACCCTTAACTAATTTTATTGATGCAATATAGAGTAAAATTTAAAATATTAACTACAAAGAAAAAAATCCATTCGATTGATTAGTTTTTGATGTAGCAGCAACAATTACGATTTTTACCACATTTTTGCATATTGCAACGCACCTTTACACTCCTTCAGAATGTTTTGTTATAATTAACCTTCCCAGATATCTAAACTTTAAACAGCAAATCGAAGCATTCTGTGCGAAGTTAATACATTGCATACGTATTTAGGGACTTTGGTTTATAGATGTATAGGTCGTCGTAACCTACCTGTAACCCTATTAGAAAAAATCCTTTCTATCATTTGATGTTTCAGGCCAAAGTTGGCTTCGAGTCCGAGCCCGTGGCTTTATTTTTTATTTATTCAGTCAAAGGAAGCCAAATTCTTACTGACTATAACAATCATAACAAAAATACTTAAGGATTAAACTAAAGCTAGAAAAAAAATTTACCTAAAATCATATTCTGGAAATCATGTCATAATCAAATAATGGAAATAATATTCCCGGTTGCCGCAATTCGACAGGGTCAGCATCAAAGGAGCATTATTGATGTAAATAGAATTAGTAATCACGAAATGGTACATGAAAAACAAAAAAAAAACATTAAAAAGCAGGTCAGTCCATTGATTATATTAAACACAATACTTCAAGCAAACTTCGAAAAGAGCTTGCACTGTACAAGGTTTTTAAACCCAAAAGCAAACAACGGGATTCATACATAGGGATAGGCTCGCTAAATTTCACGGAGCGCAGAGCAAATTTTATGAAATCTGTTTAAACTCGCCCGAGTACATGGTATGGTATCCATATAAGTCGAACCTAGATCGTACTAAGGTGGTAAATGATATTTTAAGGGCATATATGTAGATCCGATAATGAGCGCATAAGATTTATGCCCGAATTCTGTAAGCGACTCTTTTTGTGACTTGAAACGATTTTGCTATTCAGTAAGGGAAAGTCACAAGAATTTCACCAAATATCATGGTGAAAATAAATAGAGACAGTCAGCTGATGGCACGTATCGGCTAGAGATAGTCAAAAAGTTGAACAAAAATTCACTTATCGATTCCATATGTAAAGGAATTTTTTAAATTGATTTATCAAGCGAAATTCTTCATCAAAAACATAAAGAATATGAATATTACTAAGCTCATACAAAATAACGTTTTTAAATTCTGTTTTTTAAACCTTTTACCTGAATCGGTTTATCAACAATTCAATTGAGACAAACAAAATTAATAATCGATAAATGTTGAATTGCATCTCTATATACATTCCGTTGAAATGAACGAGCTGGGAATTCCGCTCAAACTTGTCAAGTGGTTTGAGATCTTGAATAAGTTCCCAGCAGAAGGATTTCGGGAATCTAAAAAACCTCCTGAAAACGTCTTCTTTCAGAAGGAATGGGTCTTCCGTGCTTTCCGGAATCCGTCTACGCATATTTCTAAAACGTCAATAAATACACCATTTTTCGTGTTTTTAAGAAATTTTTACCTAAAACATATTACTTGCTTCATTTACACGCTTTTTTTTTGCAATATATATAAAATAAATAATTCCTCTTCCATATTTTTCGTTTTGTGAGCTGCTCAGAAGTAGATCACTAATTAGTGACTTTTTTTTGAGACTAATGACGTGAGATTACTTACTGAATTGCAACTAGTCTCAAAATCAAATTTCACCACGAAAAGTCTCAATTAGTGACTTGAGACTGCTTACAGAATTCGGGCATTAGAAACAATGTAACAAACACATTGTAATGTGAGCAGTAGACTTCCTCGTAGTCCAAAGTGTTAATTCCAATTGAAAATTTACCGGTACATTTCTTGATATGATGCCACTTGCTGGAGCCACTTAGTACTCCAGACGACCACCGTTACATGAGATTGACGAGGACGGCCGATAACTTCCCGGCGCTTAAAAGGGACTAGTAAACTGCTACAACAACAACAACTTTCCTGGACGAAGGTTGATACGCTCAGTATGAGGTCGTATTGACTGAATATTATCCATAAGCCGCTCAGATGAACGATTATGACCATTTGAGAAGTATTTCGTTTTAAATAAATTTGCACGATTTGCAACGTTGTTCGGGCACAGATCTTTGCATTTGCCAAAGTATACCTCACAGTTGTTACGTTAAAACTTATTTACTTAGACTGCTGCTTTAACTGATATCCCTCCTATCGAAAGTTCTAAAAATATAAACACACCCGTTACTATTGCGTATGGAGTGCGTAATAATGAAAGAATGTCACAGGCCTTGGCGATTTGAAAAAGTAAATAAAAAAATACATTTGATAAAATATTTTAAGTGCAAACTAACTTAACCATTACATGCTTTTGTGAGGCGCGTGCTGTAAGGTGAAACTATTTCACACCTTAGTTTGACCTCTCAGTGTTAAGCAATCGTTTATGAACGTCTAAATGCTTCCGTTGCTGTGGTGAGTATTGAAAAGGCTTGTTTTAAGCGTAAGTGTGCATGTGTGCATTTGTGTTATGTATGCTGTATGTAGATAAGTGCTACCTTTTCAGTGACACTTTCGAAGGGAACTCACATTTAGCACATACTGTACCTAGAGACACAAAACTATATTTAAATAGCAAGTAAATAAAATTAAATATCTAATACGAGCACAACAACTCGAGATGATTAATAGTAATTGCGGTTCTTAGTCACAGTAACACTACATATATGTATGTGTATAGAAGAAATTTTGCCGTTATTTTTACTTAGGGAGCAGTAGTAAATTGAAAACTTTAAAATTGTATTTTTTAAATTTTGTGTTGTGATTCTTGCAGCAAACAAAGTATGCGTATGTAAATAAAAACCAAATTTTATTTAGTCACTATGCAAAAAGTGTTTGAACAACTTATACACTTAGGTATATTATACACATCTACATAAACTGGGCTGGAACACTTAGCTGTAAATAACAAAGTTGCACATGGATCCATGTTAGTACGAAAGAAGCTGTTGACACGCTGCGTCGCAAAAATAATTAACATCTCTATGTCGAAATGGCAAACATTTAGTTATATGTATATATTTTTTGCGAAAACTTAATTAATACAGCATTTGTACTCAATGCCAATTTTCTGTTGCCAATTGTGTGTTTATACGTACATACGTGCACATAAAATATTTACTCATCCAAACACATATTCACAAATACTACCAATGGAAAAGTAATAAAAATTCAACCGTAGCAAAAAATATCTAGTTTTTGTTTACATAATCATTTCTTTAAATTTACATCTGTGGTGGGCGGTTTCATGTTTATACGTAGAGCCTGTTGCCTTCGGGCCCATAAATTTCATGCAACATGTTAATAAAACCAAAGTCAGATGCAATATCTGGAACGGCTTTAGTATTTTCATATTTTGGCGTATTTCCTGAAAGACTATTTATGAAAAAAATTTTTTATTATTATTATTATTTATTAAACATAGTATAAAATACAGTGCCTAATGTCGAAAGAAATCTAGTACAAGCAGCTTAGGCCATCGACTCTTTAGTTTAATGTTAAGTACAGGGTGGGCCATATAGCGTTTGCTTTTTGAACCACCTATTTTTTTGAGAATGGTAACACAAATAACATGTCAAATGTGTTTATAATTTACTTAAAGGTTTGACATTTACGAAATGGGACGCTATACGCTTGAACAAAATTGGGAAATATTGAAAATCTATTTCCAAAGTGGTGAGTCTTTTTCTTCTTTTCTGATTTTCACATCGGTGACTACGTCAATAAGCAAAATTGTCGGATTTGGGGCTCAGAAAATCCACACGTTACTGTAGAGAAGCAAATGCATCCACAACGAGTCACTGTTTGGTGCGGTTTTTGGTCTGGCGGCATCATCGGGCCATTTTTTTTTTTCGAAAATGAGCGAGGAGCCGCGGTTACAGTAAAGGGCGAGCGGGACCGTGACATGCTCAACGAGTTTTTGTTTCCAAAAATTGAAAAGGATGACATGGACGTCATTTGGTTTCAACAGGACGGTGCAACTTGTCACCCTGCCAAAGTTACACTCGAACTTTTGGCTACCGTTTTGGAAAACCGAATAATCAGCCGAAATTCCGATATCAATTGGCCGCCTTGGAGCTGTGATTTAAGCCCGTTGGACTATTTTTTGTGGGGAGCCGTTAAGGACAAATGCTATGCGAACCATCCAGAGACGATTGATGCCTTAAAACACGAAATCGAAGTTGCCATTCATGAAATTGGAGCCCAAACAATCGAAAATGAGCTTTACAATTGGATTGATTGAATAGCCTACTGTAAAGCCAGTCGCGGCAGTCATTTGAACGATTTTATTTTTTATTCATAAATGACAATGTTCAATCTGCAAAATAAAAAAAAAAGTCTGAAAAAATATTGATTAGGTTTTTTTATAGCCGATTCAAAAAGCAAATTTTACATGGCCCACCCTATAGTAGATACATATGAAGTACGTGAAATATAAAAATAATTAGAACTAAAATTATTAATTACATACATTATTACAAAATTTCATATATGTACTTAAATTGATTTCTTGGATGAAATTACAGGGCCGTCGATGTAAATCCGGAAAACATTTCGAACGCTCTGGAGCAGTAGAGTTAAGTCTAAAACCGCTGATAAAGGGATAAAGGCGCTTCAGGGCCCGGCTGGAGCAGGTAATTGCACCAGATGGAGGTTACATTGAATAATTTTCAACTATGATATGTGTACTCACATTATATATACAAAGTTAAGTGCAAATAAAATTATTTTTGAGTAAATATCCGTGAGTTTTGTTTTTAAGTTCAAAATTCCGGATTTACCTCGACGGCCCTGTATATGTATATACTTAAAATGTTTCGCGATGTTACAGGTTTTAGAGTAGACGCTGGGTTCGCACAGCCAAATTAATCATTCATTGAGGAATGCTCCGCCGATGCTTTGGTGTGGCCAAACCTCAGGCGGGTAAAAATTGTTGATTGGTGACGGGTGGTATTACTAGGGTAAACTAGCTTACTACGATCTGGGTGGACACTTTTATACTTGTGAATGAAACTGCGCCACTCTATGTCCCATTTTGAATTTATATATAGAGCTGTATGCGTTTCTTTAGGTCTTTTTTTATCTAAAGATGCAAACTGGAAGGTCGGTGCTGCTTCAAAATAACTTCCAGTATGATCGGCAAACTCATTTCCAGTTATACCAGAATGGCCAGGCCCCAGAGCAATTTAATTTTATTTCTGTATTTGATGCACATGTCACGTATGTATTTGAGAAACTGCTGTGGTGAAATTGTAAACGTTTCTGACTGCTTTCAAGCAGGAGAAGCTATCAGAACAAACGATAAACCTCCCTTTGTTTTTAATAGCATATTCAATAAGACCGTCTACAGCCATCCAGTGCTGTTGATGTAGCGGAGGAGAGAAAAGGGATCTAGGTTGGAGAATTTTATCAAGTCATCTCCAAAGGGGACGCTGAGGAATCTCAAGCGCCTAGCCGCCAAAGCCGGTCATCTGCAGAGAAAGTGTTCCACAGTCTCTTTCTCTGTAGGATCCCCACAGCTTCTGCAGTGGGGGTTGTACAGAATTCCAAGCTTCTCCGCGTGAGTGCCGATCACCCAGTGGCCAGTGATCACCGCAATGAGTTTGGAAATTGAATGGCGGGGGGTTCCCATCACCTTAAGCGTTCTGTTTATATCGTATTGAGGCCATAGTGCTTTTGAAATGGCACACGATGAGACAGACCTCCATCTGTCTTGCGCTTTTCTTAGAAAGAAGTTGTGTAGTTTCCCTTTAACGACGGCCAAGGGGATACCGATGACTGAGAAGAGGGCAGCTGGATTCGGTTCTGCCGCCCCCTTCCTGGCAAGCTCATCGGCAATTTCATTTCCCTCTATATTCCTGTGCCCAGGAACCCAGATGAGGGAAATGCTTCCTGCACGTTCGAGGCGTTTAAGTTCCTCCTTACAGGAGTTCACGAGAAGAGAGCTGCAATACGGCGACGACAGTGCCTTGATTGCAGCTTGGCTATCGGAAAAAATATTAATGTCTCCCTCCCAACAGCGATCCCGAAGCATTTTGCATGCCTGCAGGATCGCGAAGACCTCTGCTTGAAAGACGCTGCTTGTCTCCGGCAGTTTATAGGAGACCGAAATGCTGGCTGATTTGGAGTAGACCCCCGCTCCCACTCCAGACTCCATTTTGGATCCCCTCAGTGAAAACAGAGGCATCTATATCCGCAACAACCTGATAGAATTCCGCCGGATATTGTTTTTCCATGCTCAGTAATGACTGCAAATGATGTATTATTTCGTTTTGAGCCGTCTGTGTATATTGCTGTGAATTAAGGGATTTGTATTTATGTATGAGCTCCAAAAATCTTTGCTGGTATACCAGTATACTAGTATTTGACTTTTTTAAGTTGTGCAGAGATGTGTCAATAGTATTATGATTAAGCAACCATACAGGTAGGTTATTAATTAAGGGACAACTTTTAGGAGGAAAAATTCCAAGATTTTTTGCGTATGCAACACATCGTCGCAGAGTGGAGTTGAGTTAAAAATGACGTTTGTGGTGAGAAGCTGCAACCAGGTTTTTGTGAATATTCCTGTTGGTTGAATTCATTAATTTTGTAATGAGCTGCATAGTAGATTCCTATAGCCTGTCTTTTATTGCAGGGAATCCGCTTTCACCCAGGATAGTGGTGGCAAACTATCGATAGTCGGCACCATAGATAGTGGGCGATAGTATTTTAGTCACTATCGATAGTGAACGATAGTATTTTTTCTCACCATCGATAGTGCCGATAGTGTTAGGCTTTCAATAGTATCGATTGCGTTCAATAAAAATTAAATGTAGAGTACAGAAAAAAACATTTACAAAAATTTAATTAATCCAAGTATTTTTATTTAAAAAAATTAGCATATCTGCATTTTTTTCTTTTATGCGGCTTCTTTTTTCAGTTATAACTAAACCGGCCTTACTGAAAACTCTTTCCGATTCAGTTGATGTGGCCGGTATACATAAATATTTTGAAGCCAACTTCTTTAAAGGAAAAAAATCATTTTCAATTACCTACAAATAAAAAAAATTCATTATACATATTATTTTTTTTTAATTCATAATTTTAGTTTACCTTCCAAAAATCTAAAGGATTTGAATCTTCTGCCGTATTTTCTCTTTCTAAATATTGACGCCTGAGAATGATGGCATCCGCTTTCTTCGACTTTATTTTCTCCCCATTTTTCTTCTCTATAAATGCGAAAAGAGAAACACTTTTTGGTGGTGCATTATTAGTTGAAGATGGCGGTTCATTTTCGAGAAGACTCATAACTTCATTATCTAAGCGAATGGTTGCTTGTTCTGCGTTGCTGCTAGAAATAAATCCTTCACGCTTGAACCGAGGGTCGAGAAGTGACCCCAATCGTGGAGCAGTTCGTGTTTCATATTGAAACATTCGCTTTCTCAGTCCTTCAATTAAGTTTTCGCATAGAGTTATGGCTTCAATTGTTTCTATTTGGCATTTAATTTCATACATCCTTTGATACAGGCCATACACAATGGGTATTATCAAAGACAAGGTGACATTGTTCCCACAGCAAGTTTTTGTAGCTTCATTGAAAGGACGAAGCAGATTTTCTATTTCGCGTACACAATTTTTTTCATCAGCAGAAAGAGGTGGAGGAGCTTTACCTATAGCTAAAAGAACAATAGCGGCAGCATCGTGTAAAGTTAACAATCTCTCTAGCATATTATATGTGCTGTTCCATCTTGTGGGCATATCCTGAATCAATTTCAATGGTGTTGGTGTATTTTGCGCTTCTTTCAATTTTTCAGTCGCAATAGAACTGCATTTGAAAAAGTGTACAATATTTTTACATTTTGTTATAATAGGCTTCAAATATCCATCCTTCGCCTTCAGCATCAAAGCGTCGTGCACAGCGAGATTTAAAGTATGTGCAACGCAAGGTAAGTGTGCAATTTTCAATATATCACATGCGTTTAACATTGATTTTGCGTTGTCAGTAACGATGCAGATAACCTTATTAAAAATGTTCCACTTTTTTAGCACATCAGAAACTGTATTTGCAATGTTTTGTGCATTGTGGTTCAAAACGTCATTTAATTTTTTTGTTTGCAGTACAGCATTCTTCAACACAAACGATTCTTCGATAAAATGACATGTCAATGTTATAAATGCTTCATTTGCGGCAGACGTCCAAAGATCCGTAGTGATTGCCACATGCTCAACTGCATTCAAATGTTCTTGAAGTTTGATTTTTTTTCGTCATACATATTCTTCACAAAAACATTTTTCAATGTATTTTTGGACGGCAACACATATCTGGGATCCAAGACTTTGACGAAGTTGCGGAAACTAGTATCCTCAACTAGATTAAATGGTTGCATTCCTTCACCAATCAAACTTGCTAGTGCAACGTCAATGTCAGCTTTTCTTTGAGAAGAGCTATCATATTCTATAGCCCTTTTAAAAAAAGAACTCACTGACCGAGAACTTGTGCGACAGCTTGACGAAGTTGTTGAAAACTCATCTTCGTCTTTTTCAATATTTGGATGCATCCTTTTTAAGTGGTCTCTTAAATTTGTAGTGTTGCCACTAGTCTTGTACTCACGAGCACATTTAACACATTTTGCCAGTTTTTTGTCATCCGACTTATTAAAATATTTCCATACCTTTGCAAATATAAAATAGTTAAATGTGTTATATAAGAATTAAGAATTCACTCACTGAAGATATTTTAATACGTGCTTTTTTGCCACCACGTTCTTCTTCGCTTTCCGAAGAACACACGCATTCGACTGCATTTTCTTTTGCTCCTATTAAAAGTAATAAAATCAATCTTCACACGGCTTAATAGATATATTTTCACCAAATAGATTATTACCTTTTCCGTTTATTGTTATAAACTTGTCCATTTTGAAAATTTCTTTTAAGCAAAAATAATATTACAAGTAAAAGTGAAAATAACTAACGCGCCAAACAAAGAATAGTGATGGTAAATTTTCACAGCTGGATAAAGTAAAAAACTTCGATAGTATTTTTTCGATAGTTAAGGACCATCGATAGTAACGATAGTGGCACCCCATCGATACTATCGATAGTGCCATCGATAGTTTGCCACCACTAACCCAGGATGCATAATATTGGAGATGTTGGAAACGCATTAATGCTGCGACGCACTGCTGCAAGGTATTGGAGTTTGCACACCAACCAAAAACGGGCAGGGCGTAATCAATTTTGGAGAGAATTAAGGCTCTTGTAACATTAACTAGCGTGTAGGTATGATGAAAAAGAATGCATACATGAGAGATACTTAATTACTTTTAATCTTAAAAAAAGCTGTCTTCTTAAATTATAACATTGATCCCGAAAAGTGACGTTTTTATCAAAGTAAACACCTAACATTTTTAAACAATTTACTCTTTCTATAATATTATTATCAAATTACAAATGTAAAGGCTTTTTGACCAATCTTCCATGTAGCAAGCTGCCTCAGTACAGCATGTATTCCCACACGGTCAAATGTCTTTTTAAAATCAGTTGCTAGAAAGGTAACATGACGTTTCGTACTTAATGAATCAGAAACAAAGTGTTGAATTTGTATCAAAGAATCCATTGTACTATGATTTCGTTTAAAAGCAAACTGATTATGGCTGATAAAGCCATTTTTTATTATGAACCACATTAATCTCACAGCCACCATTTTTACCAATATTTTACTCAAACAACTTAGTAGAGAAATTGGTCTATACGAAGTTGTGAAGTGGGGTGATTTTTTGGGTTTAGCTATCGGAACAATAATGGCAGACCTCCATACGTGTGGGAATACAGATACATTTTAAATACTATTGTAAAGTTTTAGCAGTCTCTGTTTGGCTATTTCTGGCAAATTAAAAAACATTGGATAGGCAATCCTATCAAAGCCAGGCGTTTTCCCTTTTGCATGCTGCAATGCAGATTCCATCTCAGAAAGAGAAAAATTTTTCTCCAAGTATTAGCAGGGGTGTATGCTGTGGAAAGCCAAATTTCTTTTTCATTTGTATATTCCTGTGGCTTTGTCTGACTCCGACTAACAATCTAATATCAGACCAAATGTTTTTTGGTGTTGAAAGTGGGGAAATTTTGGACGTAAATGATTCAAAGCTTTGTTTTTTTTTACTCCTTAACAGCCCTCTTAAATAAAGCATTTGATTTTTTGTAATTAAGAAGGTTGGTTACAGTCATACAACGCTTACAAATTTTCCAGTGCTCTATTTTTTGAGTACGCAGATTTTGCAGAATTTTGGTCCAACAAACGGGAAATGATCTCGAAAATTTATTTTTGGTCTGAAGTATAAATTTATTGGCCCCTGAACGTATTATTTTTGTCAATACTGCTGTTTCTTTATTAATATTTACGAGTGAAGATAATTCATTATTGGCGACTAAGTCAACAATTACTAATTGATACGAGGTCCCGTTGGCTAGTTCAGTCTTAAATCTAGGGTGTATGCTTGAATTTTTCAAAGGTTTAATTTGTTTGTATAGAGATGGAAATGTGGAAATGAACGCTACCTCTTAGAATGAAAGAAATTTGCCAATGAGTTCGAGGCTTAAGTTGGGGAGAAATGAAAGAAAGGTCTACATTAGTAAAAGAAGAATGTGTAGAAAAATGAGTAGGTGAACAGTCATTTAGTAAAATGAGTTGATGCTGAAAAATAAAATTTTCTAAGACCAGTCCCCTTGCATTGGAATTTTTTGCACCCCACAGAGGAGATTTTTGTTGTGGAGGCATGTATGAGTTAACTAAAGAAATGTATTGATTTACATTTATTTTAAATACCATAGTGGATATTAAACTAACAACATTGATAAACTCGTGTGGAATGCGGGATTTTATTAATATACCAATACCTTGTTTGTTGGATTGTATATTTGGTAGGTTTGAGAAATAGCCACGGTATTGCCTTGGATAACATATGGTATTTGGATCTACATATATTATATGAAAAATGGGTTTCTTGAAAACATACATATTATGTCGGGATCTTCTTCTTTGATTAGTAGTAGTAGCTCATTGTAATTATTATAGTAACCGTTTATATTCCATTGAATGATTTTTACTGACATCATTCAGTCTTTTATAAAGTTGCCTTTATAGAAGCGGGAAGTGTTTGGAATATTTATAAATAAGTATAAGTACAAAAATATAAACGTATGCTGTTTGTAGATGGTATATGTCTACATGCATATTTACATATACAATTTTGACTTAGAGAACAAAATCTTTAAAATCGTTGGTGCTCCTTACCCTCAGGCTGGTACAAAAATTGTGCCATGCCGAATAGGCAGCGAAGTTATTTAATTTATGGCAAACTGCCAATGAAAAACAGCCATGAATAAAAATTGGCTATAAACAAATAAGAAAATTCACACGCTGAAAATCATAACAAAAAATCGTTTTCGTGCGCTCAATTCAAAAATGTTCTTACATATTTTAATTCACTTATTCCTTAAAATTTCGATGTACGCATGCATTAGTGCCTGAAACCTGCGACCAATTGGAAAAGATCCCAAGAGATAACTTGTAAAACAGGATATGCAAAATCTTGTAAGAGCTTCCTGCTGACATCTAACCATTAACTAGCCGAGATTAACACATTCGAAAGAAAGGAGAGAAAGAAAGAGAGAGTAGGCAAATGCCAGAAGAGTTTCCTATTTTCAGCAGCAATTATCAGACATGAATCAGGTTCAACACGTTTCCGTGCAGCAACAACTATACAAAAGTAAGTACAAGAAAAAAGACAGAGCCGTAGCCGAATGGGTAGGTGCGTGATTACCATTCGGAATTCACAGAGAGGTCGTTGGTTCGAATCTCGGTGAAAGCAAAATTAATAAAAACATTTTTCTAATAGCGGTCGCCCCTCGGCAGGCAATGGCAAACCTCCGAGTGTATTTCTGCCATGAAAAAGCTCCTCATAAAAATATCTGCCGTTCGGAGTCGGCTTGAAACTGTAGGTCCCTCCATTTGTAGAACAACATCAACACGCACACCACAAATAGGAGGAGGAGCTCGGCCAAGCACCTAACAGAAGTGTACGCGCCAATTATTTATTTATTTTTTTTTTTAATCTAAAACTAGAAGAAGGTATGCGGGAATTTATACGAAACATAGAAGAAGCAATAATTAAAAAGTCAACATTTTCGCCGGTGGCAGCGCACCCAAGTGGGACTGGGTGACGCACCAAATCGTAGACAACTATAGCTACAACGACAAGTGTGCGAAATATGTATATACTCGTATTAGCAGCCCAATAGAAAAAGAAAAAACAAGTATGAGGCAGCAACAAATGCTGCGGCACAATAGCGTGATTGAGCAAGTTGTTAGTAAAAGTTCTACCACGCGGAAGGTACAACGATCAACGAAAATATTGCTTTTTACTCGCAGCAGGAGCGTGTACGTTATAAACCTCCACGACGAAAACATACGAAGTAGGCCATACTGGGCTTAACAAAATAATATGATGCCAGTATTGTAATCCGGTGAAGATGGATAAAAAACACCACGGAAGCGAATACGCGCTGTGAAAGGGAAGTTGATGAACGCGCAAAGATCCAACTAATCTCGAGATATGCGGACTTCATGTAGTCCTATTAGAGCTCTAAATAGCATTTAGTAGCCGTCACATATACCTACATTTGGTGTGTTTTCTTACGTTACACATCTCAGTATCGCGATCAATCCCTAACCATTTTTAGGGGCGTTGGCAGCACTGATACAGAATTTATGTTTTGGTATTCTTCACAACATTTGCTCTTTATTGATAATTTATTTTAATTAATGACCTGTAACTGAAAATCGGGATAATATGGTTTTTTAAGAGCTAACCAATTCAAACGTTATCATTGTTGTTGTAACGTCATAAATATTCCGCATTGATATTTAAGGAATGCTGCTGACTGACGTAGAACCGACTGAAGTGGACATTCGCCATCATTCTTTATGTCTAATGGCGTAGCCTTGACATTTTCTCCAAAAAGTCTCATTCAACACAAATTACGTTTATTTCTGAAAAAAATCTGTTTTTTTAAATTTATTTCATATAACCTCATGTTTGTATATAAAATCACTTGCCAGTATTACCAATTACAAAACAAAACGAACAGAGGGGATCATAAATTGAATCAGATCTCTATAAGGTGGCATCGATGTTGACGCATTTGCGTAAATTATTTAAATCCGCATCCCGATCACAGTTATCGTTCTTTTGTTCACTTCGACAGCTGCCAACTTGGTACTTTAAACTCTAGATTTAGAGTAGTGATATGAATGGAATTAGTGATTAGAGCCCTTTTTAGTGATTTTTCCCCCCTGAACTCAAATGCAGAAATTAATGTACATATACTCTTATAAGACAAGTTCGTACCGTTTAGCTCTTTTTCAGTAAATGTATTGTTCTACAAAAAACGGATTAAAACGAAAAATTTATTCTTTGATTATTATTATTATCCAAGAAAAGTTTCATAGGCACTTAATGCTGGATACTCATTTTTTCATTTTCTCAACAAATTAATTTTTTAAAAGATTTTAAAGTTTTAAAGGACTCTGGCTAAAAATTAAGAGCAAATAGACTTTGAAATCAATTAGAGATAGAATTTTTCTTTTTATAGACGATATGGTATAGAGAGTAATTTATTTTACAAAACCTTTATGGGCAAATAAATTTCTTTATTGTATTACCTATATGATACATTTCATATTAATTTTTACTTTTGTCAAATAAAAACTGTTATAAAAAAAGTACTCTTAGATTAAACCAAATTTATTACTTTTACTGTTGTAAAATGGTTTGATTCAAAGTTTTGCTGCTTTTTAAAACTTACAAGTTGGCAACATTGAATACACCCAGTAGTGATTAGGTACAATAAGCGGGCGTCGCCATGCTATCGATATCGCGTTGTCGATGTTTGTGGACAGCTGTTGCCCCTTCTCACTTCGCTCAACGCATAAGCCATTTCGCGTTCAAACGCATAAAATTAGTCGCCACTGGCGTACTAGCTGGTGCCAGCGAATGCTAGCCAGTGAATTTAAAAATAAACTATGGAATCATCCAACGAATGTGTCCATAACACCCTGATACATCGCTCACAAAATTGGAACATTTGGACAGAAGTCACATAATTATTTTAGTTTGACGTAATTCGTAATTTATCAATTTCAAATTTTTATTCTAGCTTTATAAATATATAGCGACCTATAGTACAGATAGTGTATTTAAGTTCTGTATTATTTAGGGAATTTATACAAAATTTTATTTACCGAATCCAAGTTAAAAAGCGATGACACTTTTTTAATGAAACCACCACCACTCCCACTGCCATCCGGACGCTTCTTCTTTCGAGTTGTCATTTCGTTGCACCACAACACCGATCCTCAAGAAATTACAAAATTATCCTACACAGTATATGAAAAGTAATTTTGCTTCACTTATATTTTGCGATTTTTCTGTCCTAAATACACTGTCCGCCAGTTGCTATGGGTGTCACTCGTTGCGCTATTGCGCTTATTCGACTTTATTTCAAATTCAATTCAGAATTTCTTTTATGCGCACCAAAAATAAATAAAAAAATACACTTTTCATATGTTAGAAAAACACTGCGCGCTGAGCTAAAGCTGCTCCTTCTTATTCTTCTTCTTTCACTCGCCGCTACTGTTTGTTGTTGCACTCTTTTGTTGACCACTTTTTGCTCTCACGCTGCCGAACGCTTTTAAACAATTTACTTGCTCTCTGCTTGACTATTTTCCCGTTTACTTTCTGTCACTTTTTCCTCTCAGCGGCAGATTCGCGTGCTCCTATGCCACTACGCTGCCACCACTACAACTTTTTTCTGTTGTTACTCATACGACCATCACAATTTATTTTCATGTGTGCAACTTTTGCTATTTACTTTTCGAGTCATTTATTTTTAGCACATCTGTTATTTTTCGCTTTTTTCGGTCGTGCATTCAATTGCACGACAACTGCACCCCACTGGAGCTGCGTCTAAAAAACTAAACCAACAAACTGTTCACAAATGCTGAAGCCGCAACACTTTGCTGACGATGAACATGTAACGCGGCAATAGCGACCACCTTCAACCATTCATTACTCTTGCTACGACCGCTGAGCATTATAAAACCACCAAAAATACTACATCAAAAGCAGCAGCACCCGTGCTATGTATCACCAATTTCAAATGGTTTCAAACTTTCATAAATATAATAAACTTTACGGAAGGATAAGCCGCGTTTACAAATAAATACAAAATTAGGAAACTAGTTTCCTAAATCCAACATTCCAATTCGTTCATTCACTGCCAGCGCAACATGTTTATCACCACTTTAATTCGATACTCGAAACGAAAATTATTTCACTAATTAAAACATAGCTGGCAATGCTGTTCAACTATTTGACACTCATGAATTGGAATTGGGCTTCTTTTTTAGATTCATTCATCCCACTTTCATACCACTTTTTAAAACTATTCAGTTTACGCGCTACTTTCGACACTTTAACCACCATTCTTTACATTTTAAACATTGCACAATTAACTAGCATTAATAAACAATTGTTTTCCTTAATTACACACATGAAAATACCGATTTTTTCGCGCACTAAAACGCCGCTACACAAGCAATACTTAACGTTCTCTGCAATACTCGTATATGCAATATAAGCAACAAAAGAGATGAGAACGTTCACAGAGCAGAGTTCCCACCGTTCATTGGCGTTCGAGTTAGAGAAAAGGTGAAAAGAAGAAAACAAAGGATAGCGAATAACCGAATACCATGAACAGCGATTGGCAACATTTTAGTGAACTTGTTGCGGTACTCAGAGATGCCACATCGCATACGTACGGCAGAGGTAGCTGTGGTGAATATGTTGAACAGCGACTTGTATATCTAATTGCCAGGACAAGTTGAACCTTGCAAATTTAATGTTTAATAGTGGTATTTCTTTATCTTTCTTCGGTTCTTTCTTAACCTTTTCTGTCAAACCCGCTCCTTATATATGAAGACAACAAACTTTCAATTTAAACATTTAAGTACTCTATAAAGGCCAACTTAAAGTACGTTCACATATGCATTATTTCCAATAAATCCACGAAATTAACCTATCCGTTCACATATGGCAGATTATCTGCAGAATTGGAAATCAGCTGTCAATGCTGTTGTGAAAGCTTTCTTTATAGAAATTATTTTGGTGGAATATTTCCGTGTTTTTGGTATTTTTAATTATTATTAACGATAGCTTTTAGAAGGAGAAGGAATAGCTAATTTAATTGTGCAATTGGCTGCTATTAATAAACAGTTGGAAGAAATCCGTAAACGACGTTTACAGAGGTTTCAAAAAGTTATGGCAGCAATACGCATTCGAAATTCGATAGAATTCGACATTTTATAAAGAGGACAAATCGTTCATGGAAACACGCTTTTTATCTATTATATGAATCATAGATGTTAAATAATGATTAGATAATGCTAATGATTGCTAATTAGCCTTCTTTTGTGAAATTCTCTAATTCATTAAACAATTAGAATTAGTTCAACTAATTCCCATTAGATAATTGAAATTTTTATTCCAATGGTAAAACTAATTGCAATTAGTTGCCATTAGCAAAAAAATTGGTTGACCTTTACAATTAGAAATCTAATTGACTTCTGCTAATGCAAT
This sequence comes from Anastrepha fraterculus, assembly GCA_037575425.1. Classification (NCBI taxonomy): domain Eukaryota; kingdom Metazoa; phylum Arthropoda; class Insecta; order Diptera; family Tephritidae; genus Anastrepha; species Anastrepha fraterculus. The sequence continues at coordinate 407,085 of JAYXIM010048691.1, forward strand.
TAGATATTCAATTAGTTAATTCTAATTCGAGCTAATTAAATATCTAATTGCATTAGCAGAAGTCAATTAGATTTCTAATTGTAAAGGTAAACCAATTTTTTTTGCTAATGGCAACTAATTGCAATTAGTTTTACCATTGGAATAAAAATTTCAATTATCTAATGGGAATTAGTTGAACTCATACTAATTGTTTAATGAATTAGAGAATATAAACCAATTGCATCAATTGCTAATTCTAATTGGAACTTAACATGTATGATATGAATGCATAGTTAATAATACCTAACAAACATTTTATTAGAATTATATCTACAAACCTGTTTCCGTTGCCGGCATCAATTTTATTTAGTTTTTACGTTTTTCTTTACACGCGTTCTTAAACAGAAAGCACAGGGTTGTATGTAGGTCAAAAAGTATGGTTATTATCTAGGACTAATTTATAATCTCAGATTTTGGGAGATACATTATGTAAGAGAAATCTCGCTTTTTAATTAAGGACTGGGAGTTAAGTATGAAAAAGTAGATCATCTACTTATATGTGAAGATACTATAACAGTAAAAAAGTATAAACAAAAACATTAAAGAAAGTGTTTGTAAGATTACATTAAATTCCCCTAAAATGTTTACAATCTATTGTCCATTAGCTAATCCCATTCGGCAGATCTTAAGCTCGAAACCTGCACTGGACAGAAAACTTGAAATTATAAAAAGCATTTGCTGATAGCGGTTATCTCTCGACAGGTAAGTCTTGTAGTTCATTGTTCGCCTTGATTACTAGCCATAAATTCAAATCAAGAGCGTAATCGAAAATAATCTTCCAAAGAGAGGTAAAGGAAAAAAGTTAACGAGGCACAAATTTGCCATCACTTACAAGAACCCGTAGAAAACACATCAGCTGAGTTTGTTTAAAAGTCTTCGTTTTGTTCAAAAATTTACCGTACAACTTTATATACTCATTTCTTTTTCGATTTTATCGTTTCTGATTATAAACTACAAATTTCAAACCGGCGCAAGGGCTAAAGGGCACAAAATACCAAATTCCACAAAAAATCAAACCGAAAATTTTACTTAAGAGTGTGGAACAATATGAAAGTATCGGATATTCTTTGTGGATCCCCAAATACGGCGATTCTGTTGATTATTGTAGCTAGCGAGATGAAATTATTCATCTGAATTTTCGAGTTTTCACATTTTTTAATATTATATATCTCAACTGTGTGACCAACACGGAATTTCTGCCTCACCACCGGTATCAAGGTAAAAAAAATGCGATAGTTTAAATCCTTAACGAGACGCCCTGTATATTTTTGAACTTCGAAATATACAATATACTGTACAAATGTCGTTAAAAGGAACATTAAGAAATTTAGCGAATTACGTGGAAAACTGCAACTCAAAATATTCGACTTGCGTATAATTAAATGCGACCTGATTCATAGTAACGTAAAGTCAAAAAAGACATGATACTATTGTGAATAGTCGCATCCATACTAGGTGCTAGCAGTAGAATAATTGATTTGGTGATTTCAATGTCTAGTTATGTTGTTGTTTCATTTGTTTGCTTACATTTTGATTGAAATTTTATCACTCAAACCAACAAATTGCAAATACATATGAAATACGTGAAAAACATGCAAATTTTGGTTTTGTACTGCTGCTATTACCTTGCTGTAAACAAAATTATCTCAATATTCGAGAAAATGGTAACCAATTATTCTTTACATGAAAATAATTGAATGCAATACAAGGTACAAAAATTTAATATATGTAGCACTAGTGCAACTCAGAAGTTCGGATTCGAGCTGTAAAACATTTAATTCACTTTCTCGATTCATCATTTCCTGCTCGCTGGAAAACTCCGCTGCTCGCCAAGCAGAAAGGAAGCAACAATTTAGCGACGATAGCCGCTTAGTTCACAAGTTAGTTATGCTTCGGCCAGTGCTCCCAAGTATGAGTGGTGACACTTCTTCATTATATTTTGAATACTCTAGGCGTGATGCTTAGAAAGGCAGTTTGCGCGACATGTCGTGAAGAGTAGGGTATATTCAGAAACGCATTATAATGCGCAACGTACTTTTGCAGTGTTGGCAATGCGTTCAGAAATGCAAATATGGCAGTACTGCAAATGCATCGCGTTTCAAAACGCCATTTTTGTATCAAACGTCACGCATTATTTGCAGGAAAAATTTTAATACTGCCGCTGATTACGCTAATATGATGTCTGATGAAAAGTGGGTATAAAACTAATTTTTTTAGCTTTTAATGCAAAGATATATTAAATATACGTTATTAAAACAATATTTTATTACATTTTTCTTGATTTTAGCGATTATCTAAGTACATCGGAAGTAAAGTTGCTTCTCAGAGTCCGACTGAGCATGGAAAGTGAATTTGCTTCAGGGAGGAGGAAAAAGAGTGTTTTGTGGAATAAGGTGGCGGAAGAAATAAAAAAAGTGAATAAAGGTTTGAAAATAGACGGGCAAATCTCGCAGCGAAAATTTTCTAATTGCTTCAAAACAAGATTTTTTTTTGAAAATTGGAAAAGTAATGAATTACAACCACAATAAATTAAAAAGCATTAGCGATTAGGAAAAAAAGATTTATTTTTGGGAATTTTTCGTTTTAATGAACGTCTTACTATATGAGATATTCTTTTTAGCTTTACACGTCTTTGTTTTCTTACATTTAGCAAAAAACTATCACTTTTTACTTTAAATATATCGTCAACAACTAAACTCAATAATACTTCCATTTTAGTGTAAAACACGTTCCATAACTGTAATTAACATTCCTACCAAAATTGTATCGCCATTGTTTAACATTTGTAAAAGTTACGATGTCTTGAGTAAATCTACATCTGCACGTTCTCTCGATTTTTTACAGTTTTAAAAATGGATCTGAATTTGGAACAACGAGTTTGTATTAAATTTTGAGTTGCAAATAGATTTAATGATGCGAAAACTTGAGAAATGTTGGGGAACTGTTAATAGTAGACTGAAACGGTAATGACACTCTATAGAAAACAGCCGTTTATGAACGCTTCAGAAGAGGGTGAGAGTTCACCGCGGATGACAAAACTGGCAGGTCGCCGACATGGAAAAGTGATGAAAACAGTGCCAGAAATTCCGTCAATTGAGGGCTCCAGAAATGTTTCGAGAGCTGAAAGCGATAATATCAATTTTGAGGAATAAACTTGTATTTTGACTTTTCTGAATATATTCCGGGGACTTTTTGTGCCATTAATTCCGTCAATTTTGACCAAGAACGAAACGAATACCATCCAACAGCCATCGAATTCACTTGATGTAGCTCCCTGTGATATTTTTGTTTGATCAAGTCAAAAAACGCTACGAGGTACGCGTTTTAGCCGCCAAAAGGAAGTAATGGGAAAAATCGGAGAGGGCTCTGATGGCTATACTGAAAATAGGGCTCCAGAAATGTTTCGAGAGCTGAAAGCGATAATATTAATTTTGAGGAATAAACTTGTACTTCGGCTTTTCTGAATATATTCTGGGGACTTTTTGATCAAGGTCGTATGTTTATTTATACCACTTGCTACATCTATTCGCCACTTGCAAACGCTTGGCGAATGTGCCTAATAAAATTTAATAATAAAGTTCATAGAAAAATTCATAAAATATAGCAAGTTAAGAAATTAATTATATTATAGAGAATAATTTCAAAACAATATAATGTTATTCAGGTGATAAAACACCCCAGCTTCACTTTTCGAAACAGACTGAAATGCAAAACCGTACACAAATAAATATTATATTTTGTCAATACCTTTAAATTATAAAATTTCCGTCTTAAAGCATTTTGTTAGGTGCTTATTAGAACCGTTAACTACTTTTTTAACCAATAAAAATCTTACCAAAGAAAATTTAAAAATTGTGATAAATATATACATATATACGACACAATTAAAAAACAAACAAAAAATGCATACAAACCCTTTAGTTCGGAGAAATAAAATCAAATGCAGCATGCCATATAAAAAACCAAGGAGCAGTTTATTTATTTAAAATACGCAAACAAAATGATAAGCAAGTACAAAAACGAATAAAAATGCAAACTGTATACAAACATATGAATTAATTTAATAAAAATTAGTAAAATATACACAACAAAATGGAAGTTCAATGGTAAACATTATTATTGTAATAAAATGGTGGTCAGGCAGAACACACCCACCCTGCACACAACCCTAATAAAAACAATAAAAGCTCAGCGTAAAAATTGACGAAAATAAATTTGTTTGTGCTGCGTAAAATGTAATAAAAAATATTATATTTACGGCATACGACAATAAATTGGAAGGCAAACGAGCGCGGAAAATATCCCTTATGGGGATAGAGAATCGAAATACGAAAGCAAAGGAGCGGAAATGGGAAATTGCTAAAAGGTGCAGCGATAATACGAATATACTTGTATGAGTATAGTAAGGAAGGAAGCTACTGCCGCACCTCAGTTTGTTGTATTTGCTTAACGCCATATTTATACATTTCTTTCATATCCGGTTAAATTAATATGAGAAGTCTGCAGCGAAAACTGAAATAAATATTTCCCAGCTTTATTAAATTTAGGCGTTGCCTGTATTGAACTTGAATTCCGCCTTTAGAATTAATTAAGGAGAGAGGCAATAAAAAATACATCCAAATTAATTCAAAGCTCAGTAATGACGAATTAGCTAATTATACACAGCGAATAAATCAATGCAATTCGTTTAAAACTCAATGAGTATTTCGTTCTGGGATAGATGCAAGCAGATGTGTATCAACGTATAAAACTATGGTATGTTGGTATTAATTTCCCATCTGAAGGCAATTAAAATGATAAATTGGTGATTCACAAACGATCGAGCTGGAAACAGAGCTATTGCTGGTTTTGTTATTGTGCATATTATTATTATTGTTATTACTGTAGACATTGGCACTTACAGCTTCGCTGCTTGCAGTGTCCACATTAGCACTTGACTGCTGCTGTTGGCGATTATGGTAGGGCGCCGCTTCGGGTGAACGAGCCGCTTTGACAGCACCGCCGCTACCACTTTCACTTGCTGCTGCACCGCTTGCGCTTACTCCGGCAGTCTCCTTCGAAATTTCGGTGTCACCATCCACTTTCATGCGCTGATTCTATGAAAGAAGAGAAAACGACAAAAAATACATAATTAATACTTAGCCGCAAACGTATCAGTTCGCAAGCACGAATAGTATTAAAAACACTAGCAAAAATGTTTCTTAAAGTATGTAAATATTGCAATGCACTCTTAGGTAATTGTTCTAGATTTATAGAGCGCACTCGTACGTTTCCAGTACGTACACTTACATTCGCGCAACAGCAGGCATATTGAGTACCGCCGCCCCCGCTCCCAGTATCGCCACCAATACCGCCACTGCTGCCACTACCCCTATTGCTGGCACCACTACTGGTGGGCGTCTTTGCCATAGTCGACGCACTGCTGCTTGTGTGCTTAGTAGCTGTAGATGTTGATGTTGCTGGGGGTGGCGCCACCAACTGCCTTCTCCGTCGACGTATACGCACCGGCGAACGTGTACCCACATAATTTGAGAACCGACGGCGCGAATGTCGAACGATTGACACCCAGTCAATCATAGTAGGTTTTAGAGTTATTTTTAGGGAACTAATATTTTTTTAAATGGAATTGATATGCATGCAACTGATTTTTGCAGCTGCTACGCGTTCAGGAAAAAGCAGAGTGGAATTTCATTTGCGTGGAAAGTTATATATATTCTTATTTTTTGCAGTAATTATACTAGCGCACTCTACTCTCTCTTTTCTCGCACATATAAGTACTCATTTTAAAAACACTTTGTAATAGTTTTCGCTTCCGAAATTTAAACATTTTGGCACGCACTAAATTGCAGCTACACGAAGATGATATATACATAATACATACATACACACGTAGTACCTATAATCACTGACTCTAGACACATGCTAAAGGTGTGAGCCACGCTTTTATGGTAAAATAATTGCAAATTACAGTCTTAGCCCATTCTTCTGAACAAGTTTATCCCTAATGACAGTACACATGTACATTAGGGCGGGTCATATGTTTCCTTTACTTTGTTTCAGTGCTTAAATATAATATTTCACTAGGAATTCTGAACCAAAAAATCCAGGGGAGCATAGCTCAAAAAGGTATTTCCAGCCTCCTTATTTTTAATTTTAGTTATTAATTTTCAATCATGTTTTTATGTTTTTTTTGCTTAATTTTGTTGAAAGAAAATTTACGTATGAAATGTGTGTTTCTTCAGCAAACCATAGAATAGAGTTCATATGCACAATCATACGAATGTTTCCGCCAAAACATTGCACTTATTCACTTATGAATATTTTTCATTTTGTTTGTAGGATAAACCTTTAGACGCTAACTGAATTAAAAAAAGCGAGTTTCGATAAATTGTGGGAAATGCACACAATTATTTATATAATATATATATTTAAGGGATGAACTTTCCATTTTTATAATATATGTATATATGTATATGTATGTATATATATGAAATTGGCGCGTACACTATTTTTGTGTGTTTCCTCGAGCTTCTCTTCCTATTGTGGCGTGCGACCGCTATTAGAAAAAACGTTTTCTTCATTTTGGTCTACGTTCTCTCTGAATTCCGAATGATAGCCACGCACAAACCCATTCGGCTACGGCCGCCGCGATACTAGACCACGATACTATGCCGAAATATTCAAGAGTCTTTGCATAAAAATGTAAGCCCACAAACAGTCCGTAATTGTCTGCATGGTTATCATAGCAGAGAGGCTCGCCGCAAGTCCTACATTTCAGATATTAACAGATAGAAGATATTGGAGTTCGCCAAACGCTATAGTATAGGTTAGGTTAAATGGCTGCCCTAGCTAAAGGGCTCACTTGGACAAATGTTAGGAAACTCGTCCGTTGTGGTGCCATACATGGGAGAGGAGGAAGGAGATGGGAAGGAATAAGGAGCCTTGGGATTAGATACGATGATGACCATACATTTTTACGACGGCGCCGACGGGGGCTGATTTGCGTTCGTAGTTAGCCGTAACAAGCTACTAATGAACTTCACCAAATTTATGATATCTACACCGGCTATATCCGCAGGCGTAGCGAAAAAGTGAGAGCCCAGATTTCTAAGTCTTTGCCAGACGAGAGCAGGGCAGCTGAGAAGAAGGTGTTGGGATGATTCCACCTCGTCCTCCAGACAGTTTCTGCAGAACGGACTTGAGGCAATCCCAAGTCTTACGGCGTGAACACCTAACGGACAATGTCCGGTAAGGATGCCCACCAAATTTGAGAGCTGGGGCTTTGTTAGCCTTAGGAGTTCCCTTGAGCGTCCCCGATCTACCCGTGGCCAGAAAGATCTCGCGACCTTGCACGTTTGCGCACTAGCCCAGCGCTCGCTGAGTTGACTCGATGCCCATCTTTCCAGGAGCAGACCACAGGTTCTCAGGGGAACCCCAATTCTCTCATTTCGCGACGAAACCGTCTCCAAAGTTTCCTGTCTAGCCAGCTCATCAGCCCAGTAGTTTCCCTCTATGCCGCTGTGCCCGGGTACCCAAATGAGCCTGATGATGAAGTATTCGGATGCAATCGAGAGAGAAGCCAGACATTCCCCGACCAATCTCGAGCGCACAAACAGCGAGCCCAAGGCCCTAATTGCCGATTGGCTAACGGAGTAGATATTTACTTCCTTAACGGTAATTACCGAATTGAGCAACCAATCCACCGCTTCCTTAATTGCGGATACCTCCGCTTGGAAAACACTACAGTGGTCCGGGAGCCTAAATTTAAGTTTGATGGGAGGCTCCTTACAGAATACTCCCCCACCAACCCTTCCGTCCAACTTCGAGCCATCCGTGAACATGTTTGCCATGCCTTGCCGCCGAATGTTGCACCCCGCCCACTCATCCCTTGAGGGAATGTGAGTAGAAAAAGGTCCGCTCGGACCTAGCGTGGGTGTACAGTGGTCCAGCACCATAGGGATGAACTCAAAGTTTTTAAGAATGCTAGAGTGTCCGTAACTTAAGTCTAGCCTATGGCCCGAACACCTTAATCTGATTGCAGCGCGTGCAGCGGTAGTTTTTCCTACAATGTCCACGGGCGCCACATTCAGCATAGCGTTAAGCGCTCGAGTAGGAGTGGTACGGAGAGCCCCACTGATTCCAATGAGGGCAGACCTTTATACCCTCTCCAGCTTCTTAACTGATACCATCCTTTCTAGCGAGTTCCACCAGACAAGGACTCCGTATAGCAATATTGGTTTTATAATCGTGTTATAAAGCCAAAAAGTGACTTTAGGCGAGAGGCCCCCACTGTAAGCAACTTAAGTATTCACCTCAATCACCGGATCTGAACCCAATTGAGCATGTCTAGTAGCTTTTAGAAAGGGGAATCAGAAATCACAAAGTAACATCAAAGGCGTCATTAAAGACAGCTTTAACTGTTGAGTGGGAAAAAATTGCAGCTAATAAAACCAAACTATTGTTAAAAGGTATGCATCGACGTTTGGAAGCTGTTATTACAGCTAAAGGCGGCCCAACAAAGTATTGAATACTCGTTTTTTCTATTATTTTTTTAATAAAATATTCTTTATATGGTTATGTACGAATAATATTTTTGCATAAAATTGTGACTTATTTCGTTATTATGATACCTTAAGTTCTCTAATTCCAAAAATGAATTTGGAAGTTGTTGTTACTTAAATACTGAATAAAAATGTTACTTTTTACCAATATATTAAATACTTTGTTTGTTTGTATAAATCGTGTATCAGGTGTATCTCTTTATAAACTGTGAGTGTACGAATAACTTGTGTGACCACTGTTGTATCATATTTTGCTTATCGAACAGTCGCGAATTGATTTTCTATCACCGAATAACATTCTTAGCAAGATATTTTCGCTATGTGTAAAAAAGTACATTATTCTTTGTTACAGAATTTATGAATTAGGGCAAATCAACATTCAAAAATTGCGTCTAAAGTATGAATTTCGATATTAGTACACTACCATAAATTAAGCTTTACTTATATATTAAAGTAAATTGGTATTATAAGTTATTCGGCAGTTGCATGGATACATAAAATCCTGCTCGCTTTTAACCCAGCCAAGAAAATGTACATCTTATTTACGTAAAACAATCAAATTCGTATTTTCTACTGTTGAAAGAAAATGTAATCACATCAGTGAGGTTCAGCGCACTAGACAGAGATAGTTTACTGGGGCGGCAGCTCTTGGCCAGAAAGAACTCGAGTCATTCCGGTACATAGCTCCGGCTACCATGCGAATAGGTATCGGTCTCTACATTTACATCATTTTCTCTCTAGCACCTTTAAATTTGTGTCCAACGACAGGCTCTCCACGCTGGGCTTTGAATTTAATATTTGAGAAAGGAATATATATTCCACACAAACTGCTACCCTGTCCGGTATTCCTAACCGATCACAAGCCATGGCAGACTCCAGATCGTATGTTGTGTTGGAAACAGAAAGTATTCTTGGTATGAATTTGGATTGGCACTCATTTTTTACATATTCTGGTATAGTCAGTTTTTTCTCATTGCTCATTGATTATGAATTCTCGTAATTTTCTTTTTTAGCTCAACGCCCTTTTTGGGTGTTTGCCCGAGCTCCTTCTCCTATTTGTGGCGTGCGTCTTGAGGTTGTTTCGCAAATGGAGGGAAAAGATTTTTCATGGCAGAAACACAGAGAAAGGTTTGACATTGCCTGCCGAAAGCCGACCGGTATTAGAAAAAAACATTTTTCATGTTAAAATAAATATCAAAACTAAAATGACTAACTAAGAACTTGCACGAACCTTTTCTTCAGAATTTCCAGTGGAATACTTTAGTTGCCGAAAGAAGGTCGGTTATATTAATTAAGAACAAACTGACCTGCCCTAACGTACTTAAATACTTAGTTACTGTACGTAATAATACGTATATACATATATAGCTAAGAATGTCGGAAAATGTTAATGATATCTGAGCGCAAACACATTCAAGGTGATATCAAGTCAACGCGCGGAAGTAATTATCAGCATCTAAAGCCATTAAGGACGCTCACCTCCGCATACTCGGATGTGCATATGAACATATGTATGTATTATATATTGTATATATATGTATATCGTTATTCGTTATTAAATAAATGGTCTTCTTAATTTTTTTAGATGTTTACATTTTCATTACATCGAATTAGCATCCCTTTGGTGTACACGCAAATACCTAACAACAGAGGCATAGGGAAATATTCATTGTTTTCCAAAAATAAGTATGTTTTCTAAACATTTCAAACGAATTTTCAAAGGCGCACTTACGCCAGAAGTGAGCAGAAAAAGAACAACTGAAAGGCCATGCAAGTTCAGCTACACACTGAAAAACTAGAAAAGGAATGCGCCAACAAAAGAAAGCGCCTTAAACAACGAATAGCTTGTGACTAACACATGCTGACAGGATCATTGTGCTCATCACAATGCCCGTTGAGAATTTCAGAAAAATAAATTCATTCGAGCATTCCAAACAAAAAAAGGAAGAAAAGAAAAAAAAACACCAAAATCTGTTCTAGCACAAAGTTTAACTCTTTCCCCTCAACACATAGGTTTCTATACACCAGAAGCGTGTCTGAATAATGGCACAAGTCTTACGAGTTGAGCCAACACAATCAAGCAAAGTGTGCAGAGCGTGACAGTCAACCTCAGTTGTGGGTCAAATGTTAGCATAAATCCACACTGCCAAAGAGCTGAGTGAATAATGCCTAGGTGGCGTTAAATTATGTGTAAAGGTATAATGGGATTTATGCTGGTATACAATACTTTTGTATTCTGCTTCGATGTAAATACTTAGTGATTCGTTTTGTTAATGAAAGGAAAAGATAATAACGCATTAGCAGAGATTTCCAACGAGCATATATGTATGAATTTATTCTCTTTCGGGATGTCTGTTATAGGCCACAGCGCTATGCCATGTACAGCCTCTTCTTAGGAGGTGGATACAGAAGTGGTCACATAATTAGAAACAATAAGTTATTAAGTTTTATTACTTATTAAGTCTATGATTACAAACCCTTCCTACAGATACTCGCATTGCTTTGTAACATAAGTTATGAGCGGTAATACTCAATCTTTGAGCCTAAAAATAGATCTACGCAAGATGAAATCAGAATCGTGGTAATAGTAAGGAATTATGATCTTATGATGATATTCTGGGCATTGGTTATGAGTTGGATAATAACACAGTCCAAACAATTTACAAAACTGTTAATCAACGAGGATGTCTCCAGCATCGACGACCTTTGGTTCCAGCAAGACGGCACAACTTGCCATACAGCGCGCTTAACAATCGCGCATTTCCACGACAGTCGGTTCTATATTACCGAAACGACCGGGATTTATATCCGGCCAAGGACTGTCATTCCAGCAGCACTCCCCGTATTGAAGTATGAGGAATGTTTATGCTGCCACAACAACAACATCATCGATTTATAGTAATATTCAAGCCACTTTTGTAGTCTTAGGACCAGATTTATTGGAAAAAGTAGTCAAGAATTGCACTGATCGAATGGACCATGTAACTCGTATCCGCGGCGGACATATGCCGAATTTCACATTTAAAAAATAAATACCATGAAGTTATCTACCAGATTATAATAAAAAAAATTCATTCCATCAACATTTCTGTTTTGTATTACGACAAAATTTAACCAACATTCAGACCCAGAAACCAGACTATATATTTCCGAAGGTTTATGATGTGCTGAATCCAAATCTGGCCTCAGCCCTAACCCCTAGAAACCACCCCTATCATATCGCAAGCAGGCTAACCCTGGGCTGTGTGTGACTCGGTACCCGTGGGTTAGATAGGGGTTTTGGTGAGTTAGCACACTCATGGAGTAAGACAAAATTTTAAGAAAAATAAGACACAATTCAAGAAAATTACAATAGTAATCGACTATATCATATCTATGTTAACTCAATCGATTTTCAGGTGTAGGAAAATTTAGAAACATGAAAATTTCAAAATGCGATATCTCAGCGAAAAAAAAGGATATTTGAGCAAACTCAACGCCATTTGAAAAAATAAGGCTTGTATTTAAAGATGTCATCCTTTAATTTTGGTGAAAGAAAACATCTGCAAGGCTACATAACCTCAAATATGGGCAAAAACGGTGTTTTTTGCACTTTTAGGTTAAGATATCTCCAACGCCAGAGCTGATAGAGCAATTCTGAGGCCAGATTTGGATTCAGCGCATCATAAACCTTCGGAAATATATAGTCTGGTTTCTGGGTCTGAGATGCTGTCGGCCTGTGTTATCAGGCAGGCAATGGCAAACCTCCCAGTGTATTTCTACCATGAAAATGCTCCTCATAAAAATATCTGCCGTTCGGAGTCGGCTTGAAACTGTAGGTCCCTCCATTTGTGGAACAATATCAAGACCCACGCCACAAATAGGAGGAGGAGCTCGGGCAAACATCCAAAAAGGGTGTAAGCGCCAATCATATATATATAACAATAGTAATCGAATATACCCTTTTATTTTATTTTCTGCATAAGGAGGATATTTTTCTGTATTACATATTTGTGACCTATTCATGTAACTTTCAATTTTCTTCTTTATCTACCACTTTTCTGTGTTGTGTATGTGCTCAGCTTAAAATATAGTACGTGGTGTTCAATTGTACGGCCACCACCGTATCTGGGTAAGTAAGTACACGTAAGCACTTTCAATTATATTCGCAATTTGCTTAAACAATTCCTCATTGCAATAAGCAAAGAAGCGTTGTTATTGTTATTGTACAAATACTGTTGTCAGCAATCTGTTGGGGACATAGCCGCTTTTTTAATTCATATTTATTGCATGGCCTTTACCATTCTTTTGGAGTTTTATTTTTGCCAGTCCTTCTTTGTAAAATCTCATTGTTTTGCTGTGATCTGTTCGTTTGTATGTTTTTGACAGCGGTACAATTTTAAAAACATTGTTCATTAAATTCTTCCAACAGCGCAGATGCAACAAAGTATGTTAAATGGTACAAGTCTTTAGTGGGTCACGGATAAAAGGATGAAAGTTGGTTGGTTAATTGCACTGCTGCCAGAATGTGATGCCATAATACAGTGCACAAAATCACATAATATACAAAATTTATAACTCGCAGCATCAAGCAGTGCCGGATGCCTGTAAAAATATGTTTTTCTTTTATAATAGCCTGCACTGTGCTAAAGAAGCTATTCTAAACTTATATAAGCATGTTCTCGGTCTACGACGTAAAACAGTCTTCTCCTCTTGATTTAAAAAAATTATGATCAGACGGGCTTTACTCTGTACAGTACGTGCCTCTTTACTGGTACATACCAATATCATATCAAGCCGTTGATCACCACTACATAAGTATTCCCATGCCATTCAAGAGCGCAGTATTGGCTGGAGAAGAACATAATAACTATTAACCAATAGTTTCGCATAATGAAAAGTCCAACTAATTCTGATTGTCTGCTCGCACAATAACTGAGCAGCATATCAAAAGAAAAAGTAATTTTATTTCTCTGCAGTGCAACCCAAATTACGATTATTTTTCTAGGTTTCAGGAGGTTTAGACGTTACCTTTTTTCTGCCTTTTCAGGGTAAATAAAGCGTGTTTTTTTTAGAGGTTAGGTTTTCAAGTTGGCACTACTTTTTTCGTAGATGGTCTTTTTGACAGCTGTCACTTGATTTATGCTCAGTTTGGTTTGCCATTTCATAATGAATAGACTTACACCTGAACAACGTTTGCAAATCGTGCAAATTTATTACGAAAATAATGGATCGGTTCGCGCGACGCATCGAAGAAAATTTTGTTCAGCGATGAATGGGTATGTCAATAAGCAAAATTGTCGCATTTGGAGTGAACATAATCCACAAGCCATTGCTGAGACGCCGTTACATCCTCAAAAAGTCACTGTTTGGTGTGCTCTATGGGCAGAGGGAATCATTGGTCCATATTTCTTTAAAAATGAAGCCGGCCATAATGTTACAGTCAATGGAGAGCACTATAGAGCCATGATTAATGACTTTTCGTGCCTGAATTGGACGATGTTGATGTGGACGACCTTTGGTTCCAACAAGACGGCGCTACATGCCATACAGCCAACGCAACAATCGATTTATTGAAGGAAACTTTTGGTGAGCGCATTATCTCGCGCCGTGGACCTGTGGCGTGGCCTCCAAGATCGTGCGATATAACACCGCTGGACTATTTTTTGTGGGGCTATGTGAAGTCGCTTGTCTACGCAGATAAGCCCGAGACGATTGACGTCTTGGAAGAGAATATTCGGCGCGTTATTGCTGACATACGGCCCCAATTGCTGAGAAAAGTGGTCGAAAATTGGGCCTCTCGGCTGGAATTTATTCGAGCCAGCCGCGGCGGCCACTTGCCCGAAATCATTTTTAAAACATAATGGCAAACCCTTATCTTTATAATAAAGCTAAATTCTTGGCCATAACATTAAATTATATACGTTTTATTTCATCTTGAAAACCTAACCTCTAAAAAAACACATACATAACCTCATACATATTATTTCTAAACATCTAACCGGTGATTTTTGTCCTAACGGTTAAATTTTCATTGGACTTGACAGACATCTTTTGATTGCAATACTTTTTCATTCACTCATCCATTATGGCTTCACGGTGTGTAGTGTATCAGTGTGGTTCGGATGCAACTTATGTAAGACCAAAACCCCACTAATAATTGCGCCTCCTCCGAAGTTTTAAGCCGACTGCGAACGGCAGGTGTTTTGTTTTTTGTTTCCATTGCCTGCCGAGGGGTGAGCGCTATTAGAAAAAACTTTTTCTAGAATTTGGTGCTTCATGCACGGATATTCGAACCCGCATACTTCCAAATGTAGTCACGCGCCTACCCATCGAGCTACGGACGCCATTTGTGAAAGAACATCACAAACACGGAACAACGGATGCCACAAATGAGAGGAGGAGTTCAGCCAAACATCCAAAAAAGGGTGTAAGGTACACAATGAAATATCATGAAGATTGCTTCATTAGTCGAGTTTGATATTCATAGGCCAGACATAGGCTGTGACAAAACAACTTAACCCACTTTTTCTTACAAAACTAATCATTAATTAGTCCAAAATCTTATTTAGACTCAGCTTTATTTCAGAAGATTCAGCTAGTCATCTAGTTACTGTGACGAAAGGAGCTCAATTGTACGTTTCTAAGAAATCTTGCTTTTCTAGTTCTTCATACTTCTGAAGAATGCTGCTGGAGTGACAGCCTCTCACCAGATACAAATCCTTTAAACCCGATCGATTCAGGAACACACGCACGACTGTCATTGAACAGGAACCTCGAATGTACTTTGGTGAGCCGTCATTAGAGGGCAATTGCTGCCAGATATGACGACAATAAGAAGCAAAGTGTGGAACTTTTAAGAGCTACTCCTTGGCGCATTATGCGTCCTTCAGATTCTTTTATTGTGATTATTTAATGTCCACATTTTACAAGCTTCATAACTTGGAGAAAACTGAAATAAACTTAATTGATATGTAACATTCCGTACTTCTTTTTAATAGTTTCGCTTTTCACTCATGTGGATATAAGGCAGAAGCTTCATGGTTAGTTGATATTGCGAGTGTTTTATGATTCCAATTAGTTCGAAGTGGTCCGAAAAATTATTTCGCTTCATCGTAATAAAGTGAGTTTTGAGTGAAAACCGTTTCTGTTTGACATTTCATTCACCAAACATTTTTTAGACTCTATGTAGAACCCTATAATATCATTTATCCCCACTTGCTGATGCATACAATGTAAAATATAAAAAAAAAAAAAATAATTTCCGACTCAGTTTCTCAAAATTAAAAAATAAATTAAGTCAAGTAGATAAGTATCTATTGCCTGTACACTTATTTGCATAGATACATATATACACATACATACGAACGCGTCAAATGCATGTAATTCGGGTATGTATGTATGTATGTATTTTTCAGATTTAACGTCAAGCACAATTCATCAACATCAAGTTATTCACTTCTACTACAATTGATTCGGTTATTTATAGAAATTGTGATTTTTTGTTGATTTAGAAGATTATAGCCATCCTGACTTCTAAGCAGATTTCACATTCTCGGTGACGTGTTTAAGCAGTTGTGTTTTTTGCATGCTACACTTTCGAGTTAGGAAAAAAAATCAAACGAAAAGACGCTATAAAACGCCATAATAAGCATATAGCTGCATACTTTTTTGTCTTTCTCTAATTGTCTATACATTTCGTTGGTTTTTTTCTCCGGCCCAACAATACACGAAACATTGCAAAATTTCAACAAATATTCGAAATGTTTGATTTTTTTAAATTACTCATACGCACACACCGCCCAAAATGCTTATCGAAAAAACCGACCGATTCGCGGCACTGTCCGCACCGCAAAAACGCACTACTCTTCGACATTTGCACTTCTCTGCTATCACCGACTGACAGCATTGGAGAAGCACCACGACACTCGAACCTATCCGCTTGGCCTAACTAGCGCAGCTTACTGGTTCGCCTGCCTGGCTACCTATGTGCATACCTATGTAGGCTGGATGGCTGGCTAGCTGGCTGGCTGTCTGCTTCGTTGACTCGCTGCCGGCGTGAGTGTGTTGGCGGCGCTCATCATTTCGTTGTTGGCTTTGCAGCGCAGTAAATTTACTGTTTTAGTACGCATGTCCCAGGCAACGCGTCGTTAAACGTCCGCCCCCGAAGCCAGCATCACCGCGCATCTACATTTAATGACATTTTACTTTTTAAATGGCTTATAGACACCCTGTATGTGGCTCGCTCGCATAGTTTCATTGCTTTTACTGTTTTGCTTATTTTTGTTATTTTCTTTTATTTTTGTTGCCTCTGTTTTTGTATTCGTATTTTTTTTTCCATACTCTTTCAATAGAATAATAGACAATGGAATGTCTTCAATACTTTTGGCATTCGATGTTTTATTTTTACGACTTGTTATCTTTGTTTGTTTTTTTTTCCTTTTTAGTTCAGCTACTACGTATATATATCTCTACCATTTCATGTGGTTTTATCAACATTACATATTTTTAGCATTTTTCCATGCTTTTCTCCTACCTTTGGCTCTGACAAAACTTTTGCCTTCGTATCCTTTCTTGCTTTCGAATTTCTTAAGACTTTAAGGTAGATAAGATATTCAAACATTTCCATGGCATATCAAGGATATGTGAACACAACGGCATCAACACAAAAGTCAAAGTGTAGTTTTTGTTGCACGCATACATACATACTCGTATATTTTACATTTACGATGTGACGTTTACAAATCAAACAAGTAATGAAATAAACAAGATGAAAGCATACAAGCTGACAGCCAGACACGAGCGCAAAACGACACACCTGAATACATATACACAGTTAAATGTATTTATGTGTGTGTACATTTAAAAGCACATACACAAATACACATGCAAACGTATACCCCACGTTGATACGAGTGATTGATTGAATAGGGCAGAAGAAATTTTTGTTATGGCAGTGCTTTACTCGCATCAACTCGGCCGCATCGTATGGAATTTCGCACAACGACCTGTAATCGAATACACATACACACTAGCAAACACAAAATAAACATAGTGTTGCACAGTGTGAGCTATGTTGCTTTAAACAGGGTTAGTTCATCTTTTTTTTAGGATTGACGGTATGTAATGGGAAGGTTGCATATAGCTCCTCGAGCAAGGATCTTGACTTTCACGAAACGAAATTAATGGTTTCGTAACTGTATTTGCGGCCGCCGTAACCGAATGGGTTGGTGCGTGACTACCATTCGGATTTCAGAGAGAGAACGTTGGTTCGATTCTCGGTGAAAGACCAAAATTAAGAAAAACATTTTTCTAATAGCGGTCGCCCCTCGGCAGGCAATGGCAAACCTCCGAGTGTATTTCTGCCATGAAAAAGCTCCTCCTAAAAATATCTGCCGTTCGGAATCGGCTTGAATCTGTAGGTCCCTCCATTTTGTAGAACAACATCAAGACGCACCCCAAAAATAGGAGGAGAAGCTCGGTCAAACACCCAAAAAAAGTTGTACGCCACAATATATGTATATAATATATAACTGTATTTGCTCAAAGAAAATATTTGGTCGAAATGATTCCGCAACTCTACTCTGTATATCTGAGTAATGTCACCAGGAACCCATTCTGTAGGAAAACTCATCATGCCAGTCATCCCATCAAGCAATCGATATTTTCTGCGCAAAATTCGGGCTACCAATTTTTTTGGAGGTATCCATTAACCACCTCGGAGCTACGATATAATCCTTTAGAGTTTTTTAATAGGCGCCCTGAATAAAGCGCTAATATAAAGCCAGCCGTGGAAACTAGCCATATATTGACGTTTTGAAGATAAACTTTAATTTAGATTACCTTGTGTGTACTTCCGCTTAGAACATCCTCTAGTTAATTTGTATTTCACTTCGCCGCAATTATATTTATCCTTTTTTTGTAAGTTGATTGGCGAGTTGACCTGAAACCAAAGTGAGCCAACTTCGCCTGACTATTATTTGCATTGAATTCACGACCCCAAGATCTTCATTCATCCAAGCATACCGAATCGAATGATTTACTTGCGGAAGCATCATCATTCATACTCAGAGATAGCAAATATTTTTATTATTTACTTGTATTCCCATCTTATCCACCTAGTGACATCTCAACATTGCGCTCCCCAAACATACATCCACACAGTTCTGAGTTCCAAGTAATATTTTTTGTTTTATATTGAATGATCTTGCAGATCTCTGTTATTAAGCTTAAGTCTAAGAAAATTGCACCACTACCGCCCACTGTGAGATAGAAAATAGAGAGTATGTAGAGAGAGCACTTATGATTTCGGAGATTTTTTTTTCATAAATTTCGGTATATTCAATTCGATTGAGCACCTAAACATCTGTCAACAGCGACGTGTCATGAACTTTGAATTCACTGCCAATATGCTAAATTGAGACACAACGGAACTAGAGCTTTTTATTTTATTTTTGCCTTTTTTCGTTCTCCACGTAAAGTTTTATATTTTACAGATACACATTCGCTTTCGCCGTGACACGATTATTACCACCTGTGTGCTATTTCTTTTCGGCAAGTTGTTGTTTCTCTGACGCAGTTCGGAGCGGGATTTTAAAATGCTCCGCCACTTAGGTTACGTATACAACATGTACGTGTTCTATATATGTATGGATGTGTGCCGTACACTAAACAGGGTAAGAGTGCGGAAGAAAAAAGTTTGCAGCTTAAAACCAAGTAAGTTAAATTATGTGTGCGTGCCTACGTGTGTGGTGAAAAATGAAATAAGAATAAGAGTCGTTTAACTGGGGAGAGGAATGTTGGGTGGTAGGTGTATATGTACGTAATTTCATACCTAAAAAGCTTTTACATTTGTTTTCTTCCCAATAAATGCTAACTTGCAAGAAGTTGTATCAGAGCAATTATCGTTCCAATACTCTTTACTAGAATTTTTTTTAGATTTAAACTTAATATTAAATGCTTAATTAAATTTGTTTGATGCTATACTATAGCGGTTAATTTATTAACTTAATTAAATAATTTCTTCTAAGTAAAATATGTTTTGTTCATTATATCTATATATATAAAAGAAAGTCATGTTAGTTACATTACTTATAACTCGAGAACTTCTGAACCGATTTGGCTGAAAATTGGTGGAGAGGTAGCCTAGAACCAGGAGGCGGGCATAGCATACATTTTATCCCACTCGAACGCGTTTCCGTGAAGTCACTATAAAATGTGGTATAACAAAAACGCAAATGACAGCTAAACGTAGTTTCGTCTATGGTTAAGTAGAAAATTTGATAATATAAATTTTGTCAAAAATATATAATCACAGTAATTTGTATTCTATTTGAACCATCATTATCAATGCCGCGACCAAGACGATCGAATCTTTCCCGACAAAGCCGTAATGCAAAAAGGATACGAAACATTGCGAATGAAACGACTGAAGGAGCACAAGGAATTGCCCGTGAAGGGCGCCGCGTTAGTATGGTTCGACTTCGTGCTTCTCAATCACAAGAGCAAAGCGAGCGGGCCCGTGAAACGACTCGGTTGGCAATGCGAAGTCGTCGAGCGAATAACAGAGATCAACAAGTAGATCATTTTCGACGCACAAGATAATATATAATATAATAACGGTTGTCAAAAAAGTCTTGCGGTATTTTTATTGAATTTTCAATTGTTCATAAAATTGGTTATAATAATGCGGTTTAAGTCAAATATGCGCCGTTTTGTTCGATGACGAGTTCCCAACGAGATGCCAACTTCATAATGCCCCTCTTATAGAAGCTCGCTTCCCTATTGTCAAAAAACTCGGAGAGCCAATTTTCACAGGACTCTCTTGTGGACAACTTCCGGACAACTTGAGGGTCGATTTTGTTGCGATTTAGAAGCGATTCGCATGCATCCATACGGGCAAAAATGTTTTTTTGCGTCAAGTCGTGTGGCACCCATACATCGAGCTTCGTTTTGAATCCAAGCTTCTTCAAATGGTTTATAACGGTTTGATGACTCATGCCCAACTCTTGGCGGATGCTACGGCTGCTACTATACCCGTCTCTTTCGATCAATTCAGCGATTTTATCGCAATTTTCGACGACAGGCCTTTCGGACCGTAGCACATCTTCGATCACCTCTGCACCAGAACGAAAACGTTGAAACCATCGTTGTGCGGTGGAAATGGAAACTGTATCTGGTCCATAAACTGCACACATTTTATTGGCAGCATGAGATGCATTTTTGCCTTTCTCGTAGTAGTACTGTAAAATATGCCGTATTTTCTCTCTATTTTGCTCCATGTTTGCGACGCTATAACTCACGAACGACTAAAAGCAAACAACAATTAATCAAACAAGTGTTAGCACGTGAAAAGAGCTTTCCAAAAAGCTCTAGCGTGAACCGATGCGACGAATACAACTAGAACTACACGCTTGCAAAGACAAGCTTGCGGAAATACCGCAGGACTTTTTTGACAACCTTTATTATCAAATTGTCTACTTAACCATAGACAAAATTACGTTTAGCTGCCATTTGCGTTTTCTTATTCCATATCAAATGCGTAAAAGGGTTTTCCATTAACTCATCCAAAACAGCACTTGTACCGTTTACTAGGAGAAGGAACATAAATCTCAAATGTCCGACCCTTAATGGAACAACACTTCAACTCTCGACAGAAGCGAACTATCTTGGCGTCAGTCTTGACAAAACGCTTACGTGGAATTCCCATATTGAGAGAGTTACTTCAAAAGCCACAAGGGCATTCTTTGCCTGCACAAGACAGTTTGGTAAGACATGGGGACTAAACCCTCGAATGACCTTCCGGACATTCACCACAGTTGTGAAACCCATAGTCACTTATGCATCCTTAGCATGGTGGCTCAAGGTCAAGCAAAGAAAAGCAGTAAACGAATTAAACAAACTGCATCGCCTGATATGTGTTGGTATTACAGGGGCCTTGAAAACATGTTCCACGGATGCATTGGGTGTGCTCCTGAACATAGCACCGCTTCCAATCTTGATTGAAAGGGAAGCTCGCTCGAGTGCCTTAAGATTAAAAGGTACCTTTTGCTCAAATATGAACGAGACGTTATCAATAAAATGGTCCGCGGATGACATATGGCAAAAATAAATTTTTTGTTTTTTGGTAGGACTGTTATAAGCTTACATGGCAAATTTCAGCGTGATATGTCACATAGTTTGTTTTCTGTGCTACTGTAAACAAGTCAAGCTCAAGTGTGTTCTTCTGTTGAACAAAGAATTTGTTTGAAATTTTGTTATTCCAACAAAATTTCGGCTTCAGACGCCTTAAAAATGTTGCAGACAACCTATGGGGACTCTGCTCTATCGCGTGCACGTGTTTTCCAGTGGTACAAATCGTTCAAATAGGGCCGTACATCGGTTGAAAACTTGCCTCATGAACGTCGTCCAGCAACATCAGTAAACGACGAAAACATCGGAAAAGTAAAGGAAATTGTGCTTGAAAATCGCACAAATCGCAAAATCGGTTAACGCTGAATATTATTTAGACGTTTTAAAGCGTTTGCGCGAGAACATTCGTCTTAAAAGGAAGGAATTGTGGGACAACAAGTCATGGTTCTTGCATCACGATAATGTACCAGTTCACACATCACGTCTTGTTCGCGATTATTTGAACAAAAATAATGTTAAGATCATTCCGCAAGCACCGTATTCGCCTGATATGGCTGCATGTGACTTTTCCTGTTTCCCTAGCTCAAGTTGCCGCTCCGTGGAAAACATTTTGAGACAATTGAAGTCATAAAAGAGAATTCGAAGAACACACTCGAGCTTGACTTGTTTACAGTAGCACAGAAAACAAACTATGTGACATATCACGCTGAAATTTGCCATGTAAGCTTATAACAGTCCTACCAAAAAACAAAAAAATTATTTTTGCCATATGTCATCCGCGGATCGTTTTATTGATAACGTCTCGTTCATATTTGAGCAGAAGGTATATCTGAACTTAAAAGTGGGGATATGAAAGGGCATTTAAAGATCTTAGAATACTTCCTACATTCCCATTCATCATAGGGATGATATACTATCACCCAAACCAATACTCTTCAGGAACTTCCAAGTTATAATTAATGAACGCACAGACTAGAGAACTAATTCTATCACTTTCAAACCCGGCTCCCAGCTATGGTTTACTGATGGGTCCAAATTGGAAAATGGTAGAACAGGGGCAGGAATCAATGGGGCCAAATTCAAAAAATCGATTCCGATGGGACCCTACCCAACAATATTCCAGGCAGAAATACATGCCATTGAAATATGTGTGAGAGAATGCCTTAGCAGGAAAATGAGAGGTACTCACATCTACATACTTTCAGATAGCCAAGCGTCTCTAAAAGCACTTCTATCAACAACTTCTTCTTCTTAATTGGCGCGATAACCGCTTACGCGATTTTGGCCGAGATTAACAAAGCGCGCCAGTCGTGTCTTTCTCGTGCTAACCGGCGCCAATTGGACACACCAAGTGAAGCCAAGTCCTTCTCCACCTGATCTTTCCAACGCAGAGGAGGCCTTCCTCTTCCTCTGCTACCACCAGCTGGTACCGCATCGAATACTTTCAAAGCCGGAGCGTTTGTATCCATTCGGACGACATGACCCAGCCAACGAAGCCGCTGGATCTTTATTCGCTGCGCTATGTCTATGTCGTCGTAAAGCTCATACAGCTCATCGTTCCATCGTCTACGATATTCGCCGTTGCCAACGTGCAAAGGTCCAAAAATCTTGCGCAGAATCTTTCTCTCGAACACTCCAAGCGTCGCTTCATCGGATGTTGTCATCGTCCAAGCTTCTGCGCCATACGTTAGGACGGGCATGATGAGAGTCTTGTAGAGTGTTAGTTTTGTTCGTCGAGAGAGGACTTTACTGCTCAATTGCCTACTTAGTCCAAAGTAGCACTTGTTGGCAAGAGAGATTCTACGTTGGATTTCAAGGCTGACATTATTATCGGTGTTAATGCTGGTTCCTAAATACACGAAGTCTTTTACAACCTCAAAATTATAACTGTCAACAGTGACGTGGGTGCCGATACGCGAGTGCGCCGACTGTTTGTTTGAAGACAGGAGGTACTTCGTTTTGTCCTCGTTCACCACCAAACCCATTCGCTTTGCCTCTTTATCCAGTTTGGAGAAGGCAGAACTAACAGCGCGGTTGTTAAGGCCGATGATGTCAATATCATCGGCATACGCCAGCAATTGTACGCTCTTATAAAAAATTGTGCCTGAGCGATTAAGTTCTGCGGCTCGTACGATGCTCTCCAACATCAGGTTAAAGAAGTCACACGACAGTGAGTCACCCTGTCTGAAACCTCGTTTGGTATCGAACGGCTCGGAGAGGTCCTTCCCAATTCTGACAGCGCTGCGGGTGTTGAGCAACGTCATCTTACATAGCCGTATTAGTTTTGCGGGGATACCAAATTCAGACATAGCGGCATACAGGTAACTCCTTTCCGTACTGTCGAATGCAGCTTTGAAGTCGACGAAAAGATGGTGTGTGTCGATTATCCTTTCATGGGTCTTTTCCAAGATTTGGCGTATTGTGAATATTTGGTCGATGGTAGACTTTCCAGGTCTGAAGCCACACTGATAAGGTCCAATCAGTTGGTTGACGGTGGGCTTCAGCCTTTCACACAATACGCTCGCTAGAACCTTATAGGCGATATTTAGAAGACTAATCCCGCGGTAATTGGCACAAATTGCAGGATCGCCCTTCTTGTGGATTGGGCAGAGCACACTTAAATTCCAATCGGCAGGCATGCTTTCATCCGACCATATTCTGCATAGGAGCTGATGCATGCACCTTACCAGCTCCTCGCCGCCATGTTTGAATAGCTCAGCCGGCAGTCCGTCGGCGCCCGCGGCTTTGTTGTTCTTTAACCGTGATATTGCTATTCTCACCTCGTCATGGTCGGGTAACGGAACGACAATTCCGTCGTCAACGATTGGGGTATCGGGATCTTCACATTCTCTATGACATGCGCAGCTGTTACCGTTTAACAGGTTCGAGAAGTGTTCCCTCCATAATTTAAGATTGCTCTGTACGTCAGTCACCAGATCGCCGTATTTGTTCTTACAGGACAACGCCCCGGTCTTAAAACCTTCTGTAAGCCGCCGAACTTTCTATCAACAACTATCACCTCTAAATTGGTAAATGATTGCCTAAACCTTCTCAACACGTTAGGAAACCTCAACATAGTAACACTAGGCTGGAATCCGGGACATGAAGGACATGAGGGAAATGAAATGGCTGATGACCTTGCAAAACAAGGACCAAATATGCAACTTACTGGTCCTGAGCCTTTCTGTGGACTCACAAAAGGCTACATTAATGAATTCCTTAGGAAATAGAAGAAAACTTGCTCCACACTGGCTAAACTGTGCCCGTCAGCGTCAAGCCAAACTATTTCTAAGTCCCAACAAAGGAATATCTGACAAGCTTCTCTCACTAAGCAGAGTAGATCTGCGTCTTTTAACCGGATATCTTACAGGTCACTGCAGCCTGAGGTATCATCTAAATAATATTGGTCTATCTGAGACTAATGTCTGCCGCTTTTGCGAAATGGACATAGAAAGCTCAGAACATGTGCTTTGTGAATGTCCTGCGTTGGGCAGACAGAGACTTCATCACCTTGGTGGTATCGTAGTACCTCCATGCAATCTTTGGAACAACAAAATTTAAATTTTTAAAAAGCCTAAAACTCTAGGGTTACAAAAATAGGCCTTTAACAATAGATCAGCTCTGGTCGCAGTGCGTAATGGCCTTCTAATAATAATAATAATAATAGGTCTATTGCAAAAAACATAAAAAACCCCTTTTTAAATGACAGTTTGCACGATGGCCATGCTCGACATGTAGGAATTGCTCCTATGTATGTATGTAACTTCAAATTCGTTTGTTAAAAATAAGAACGGCCTTAACCGAAACCCATTTACGTGCATGTATATAAACGTATCTACGCATCTCTGACATACCTACATGCGGTTATTGCTTTTTGCCAACATCGCCGAACAAATTACAGGAGCAGCATTAAAAATATTGATGAGCCGAATATTAACAGACGCAAGTAGTTGCTGTTGCTGTGCAACAACAAGAGAAAAATATTGGAAAATAACTGCAGCAACAGCAGAAATATTGAGTTATAAAAATATATGTAGGTACTAAGCCACGCGTTAGCACAATTCGCAAGTGTTTACCTTGCTGTGGCTGACACATATTCAAAATCCATATACGCAATTGCAAACATGTGTAGGTACAGCCGTTGAAAAATACTTAAGAACTTTGCGTTAGCAGCCATATATGCCCATGTTTTATATTTGCTTGGATCGCATTCACTAAAATGCGTTCATTTATGTATTTCTTTTGAAGTTTTCGCATTGATTGTTTGCGTTTTAGTAGAAGCACTGATATTTGTGCAAGAAATGTACTCAAGAACGATTCGGTCTTTGTCCAAAATTTTGTGAATGGTTTTCTCTTTTATATCGTAACTGGTAAGTAAGTAAAAAATAAATTATCTGGAGTATTCTTCATTTAGTTGAAACGATTCGTTAATATCGAAAGAGTAAAGTTGCACCTCAACTCTTCTAAAAAGAACAGTTGCGCTTCTGTTGACACAAGCAGCGCTTTACGGTCGACTGGCACGGAAGAAACCATTAACCCATCTTCGGCCGCTACAAAAATTCGACAAATTTTTTCCATTTCCTTTTTAGTCAGTGCTTATAAGACCATAATCAAGAAAAATTGAAAAAAAAAATTCTGACCATCGGTGTTTTAGATATGGACTGGTCGAAAAATCGACCGCTGGCCAAAAACCGTCAAATATATTAAAAAAAAATACAACATTTATGAAAAAAAATTAGCACACGAAGTCAATTTATTTCATTTTATTTCAAATACAAATATTTTTTTGTTGTTTTATTGATAGGAAAGTCAGCTTACAAATTTTTATGATAATCATCGAAACATTTAGTATGTAAATGAATATTGCATTTTTTGCAAGTAAAAATAGTGGGTTTCTTGCAAAACTTAGACCGCCGAAATTTGTTTTCAATGCTTCTCATGACGACGTGTACCCTTTCATTAATCCGAGGAAGGTTCGATGGACCTTCATCTCCATGTTCGTTTTCATACTCGTCCTCGTCCTTGTCGTAATTCAATAATTCTGTTGTGACTTTGGAACGAAAATCAATTTGTGACAGTGGTTTTATCTTTTCAATTTTCGCCATCATACAATGAAGTTTCCATGCATTGACCATTGCGTTACCAAGAGCATTTGTCCATATTGGCCACCACCATTTTTTTCCTCTCATACATATTCTATAATTTGACACCGCATTATCATGGAGATCCACACCACCCATGCCATGATTATACTCTTGAATAACTTTTGGCTGCGGGATAGTGATAGTTAGTTTTTTCTTCCGACAATATCTTTTAGTGCTAATAATTGGATTGACTGTGGAGTTATTAGTTATAACATTGACTACAGCATTATTATTCCACCGAACAGTCAATATTTCTTGCTGAGGATCAAGTAGTTGGTCAAATGTTCCTCGTATTTCTTTTTTTAAATTGCTCAAAGGAGAATCGCCTATTCTATTTTAGTGTATAGTACCAGTTGCAAAAAATCGACGTTCGTTCAGAAGGCACATTAGATGGTATGAAGAGAAAAAAGTATCAAAGAAAATGATGTGGCACTCAGGGTCAGATACGTTGGCAAGCAAGTCTAAGACTGTTTGTGCGCCTAGACCAATAGTTTTATCGTGAGGGGTTGCTGCTCCCCCGTACAATGAACCAGAAAATAAGTACCAACTTTCAGAGCATACGCAACATGTTTTAAACAATCCGGATTGGCTTTCCCTTGATAAACATTTGCAGGAGTGGCGTCCAAAGTATGGAATCATCTGTTCGTCTATAGAGAGATTATGGCTAAACACTCCAAACTGCATAAACTTTTTGTTGAGAGCGTCAGTAATAGGACGAACCTTCGCAAAACGGTCTGCTGCGTTTAAATTCGTGTTGTCAGCGAGATGGAAAAACTGCTTAATTTTGGAGGTAAGGTACTAGTGATGAACTAGAACTTTGGTTTACTAGTAGTGATTTCCCCTGCAGGGGTAGTACCTTTCCTATACCACAAAGATACTCACTTCCATCTCTTTCAATAAGAAAATTATTGCTAGATTTTGTTCTGTCCTACATGACAATTCCTGGCCAGCGGTCGATTTCTCGACCACTAAAGTTTACGTCCATGAAACATTAAAAATTATTGCAATATCGATATGTTACTTTTTTGATTCTCTTAATTTCATCTTTTCTCTTCACAATAAATTAAAAACAATTATTTATTTTTTTGTTTTTCATTATTTTTTCATCTGCACAAAAAACACGTAAAAATAGTGATAATTTCATTCTTTTACAAAAATCTGCCCTGAACCTTTTTTTCTTAAAAAATTATGATCTAGAAATTAACTAAATTCCAAATTTAAAACTTGTGAAAACTGATCAATAAGTTTACATTTAGTTTCTGAGATATTGGAGTCTGAAGTTGGTGGTCGAAAAATCGACCAGCTGCCGAAAATGGGTTAATAACAACATCGCAATGAAAAGGCCGAATTTAAAATCCCGGATTCAAAATCAGTGGCGTTGTAATTTATTCAGTGATGAGGCGAAAAAAGAGTTGGTCCGGACGGATGCAGGATTTGACCCCAAGTTTGACTCACCAATCATAAAGCACGGGGGAAGCTTAATAATGGTGTGGGGCTGCTCTTGATGGAACGGTGTCGGACCAATTCATCGTATTGAAATAATATGTGTGCGGAAAAATACATTCAGTTACTTTAGAATGTACCTTATGCAGAAAAGAATATACGGGTGATTCATTCAAATTCATCTTCGAGTGCCCACTTAAATATAAAAAAATATACTCCGTACGCAGAATATCGCAAATTTGGATCAGTCATTTGAAAAGGCCAAGGCAGCATGGGAATTCAATCTTGTTGAGCGTTATATAGGTTTAATAATGTCAATGCAAAGGCGCAGTGCAGCAATAATAAAGCAAAAAGGATTTACAACAAAAGACGAATATAGACTTCCCCTTTGGCCCCTTTTTTATGGTATTACTATTATTTTGCTTCGTTCTTAAGTATTTTTCTCAAAGGATTTTCGAATTGTAGAAACTTTTGTACATGAAGAAAACAAAAATTATGGTTTTCTTAGACAGAAATACTGATACAGATTCAAAACATTTTAAATTTACAATATAAAAGCAAATATGCAAAAAATTTAAGTGATTTTATTGAAAAAAGTCTCAAATGGAGAGAACTGGGAAATTGGTAGTTCTTAAATATTTTTCAACGGCTGTATGTATGTACATATATACAGAAATGCCCATTCGCTTTACCGCACATCCAGGCAACCAGCCTTGCGATTTTGCGAGCATCCTTCTGGGAAATCGACAAGCTGACGCGTGCAAAAATGGTTTCATTTCTGTATACTTATGCGTAGGCGTGTGTTCATTTGGTCGCCATAAAGCTATTCCCCGTCATAAAAGCTTTAGTAGTTGAATAAAATCAGGTGCAATAATTCCAGGTTTTTTCTCTCATTTTGCCATCGCTTTAATAACCCATAAAATCGCATTGTTTGTTTGGCACATTTCAAACGGTAGATATTCATTCATTCACTTATTCATTCGCTCGCTCGCTCACTCATTAATTTGTTGTACATTCAATCACATGTACGAGTATATATGCAAAAACAGTCATTCACACATTCGCTTAGTAATTTGCTCTTCGATTACTAAAAATTACTTACAACTGAGTGTGTATTACTTATACTTTTGTGTGTGCGTGTGTGTGTTTATGCCTATACATATGTATGTATTTATTGTATTCAAGCTGGTGAGTGTATTTTTACAATTTCCGGTCGGTACTTGAAAATACGTTCGTTTGTTAGGTAGTATCCGCTCTCATCTCTCCTTACAAATACTTACTTAACTTGAGCCTTGTACTGTGGACAAAGAGTTTACAACTGGTGAAAAACACGGAAAGCTGAACTCCTCTATTTGGAAAACAAATGAAAAAGCGATTGTTTGTATTTAAAAGAAAGAAGGAGAAATACTTCGAAGTTTGCGAAGTATAATATTTGCGCGTGGGTGTCTGCAACGAACGCCAAAAAAGTATATTATTTTAGTATAATACATACATATATATGTAGTATGGTGTATATTTTAAAAGCTTACAAAAGCTAAGCTCTTTGAGGGGTTTTACTGATATGAGTATTTAAAAAAAATGTAAGTGAAGAACATTTTTGTGGCCTAAAACATTAAAAACTTCACCCATGAATGCACGCCAAAAAGTGTTTTAATTTATTTACGCTGATACTTATAATATACAGTATTATTAAAATTGCGATAAAAAAAATCGTGTTTTAATTTGCTCCTTGATGGAAAGAAATACCCTTCAAGCGAAGCAATGGCTTGAAAAGTATTGTGGGGACTCCACTCCATCAAAAACAACAATAAAACGATGGCTTGCTGACTTTAACCGTGATGGTAGAGACACCGATGATACAAAACGCAGTGGATGTCCAAAAGAGCCGGTAACACCTGAAAACATCAAAACAATCCACAAAATCGTTTTGAATGATCGAAAAGTGAAGTTGCGTGAGTTAACTGAGATCGTAAAGATATCAAAAGAACGTGTTGGCTTTAAACTGCATGAACATTTGACTATGAGAAAGCTCTGTTCAAAGTGGATGCCGCGTTTGCTTACTTTCAATACAACGCACCGTGTCACAAGTCAATCAAAACAATAGCAAAACTACATGAATTGAACTTCGAATTGCTCCCACATCCACCGTATGCACCAGATATGGCTTCCAGCGACTACTGGCTTTCGCAGACCTAAAAAAAATGCTCTGTTATCGCTGAAACTGATGCCTATTTTAAGGCAAAAGATAAATCGTTCTACAAAAGTGGTATTAAAATGTTAGAGCGGCGCTGAAATGATTGCGTTGCTCTTGATCGAAATTTTGATGAATAAAGCTAATTTTGAACAAAACAAAAACGTATTTTCTTTGTATACTTGAGTATATACAGAAGAGTATACTTTGATATCAATGCCTTGACTTTTTAGGAGAATCACTTAAGTTACAATCAATTGATGATCCACACTTTTAAAACTGTATGCATGATAATTGTGGTTTAATAATTACAAAGTGACGCAAAATTAATCACCTAATTATATTTTTGAATAATTTTTTTTACTAAATAAAAAATATTTTGAGTGATGGAAATCTTTATTTTGATCTTTACGCACTCCACCATTTGCCTGTTTGTATTATGCGGCTGTTTATATAACAAGTGTCAAAAAGGATTGACTTACGACGCTATTTGCAAAATTAGAAATTAGAAATAGAGTGATTAATTTTGGACTAGTTCAGAAAATATTATATTCATGACAATGCTTTGACTTTTTAGAAAAGTTTCTCAATTGATAATAATAATTATTATAAAAGATTATCCATCTAAATACTCGACTTATTTGGGAGTGATGTTATAAAGAAGTTCGATAATTATCATAAGACTATGAGAAATTCACTGGTAGTAATATGTCGCTTCCGAACAGCATATGATTTTTATGAGAAGGTTTTTCATGACAAAACACTCAGAGGCTTAGCTTCAATTATTATTTCCGAATCCAAAACCCACTAGCGATATGTTGCGCACAAACACACAATACTGCTTACATATATTTTGATATCATTGGTAATTGTATATTTTAAACGCTTTACAGCAATTAGGTTATAGCGCAAAACAGTTTTGCCTTGGGTACCAGGTAGCGTGGGAGTATCTGCATTCATCGGCAATAAATGATTTCAAAACAAAATCACATGGGCTTTTTTGAATAAGGGAACGATTTGTATGTGAAAAAATAAAATCTTCATACCATTTTCGGTCGCAAAATAAAAAAAAACAAACAAAGCCGTGGGAGCTGACGGACTGCCGGCGGAGCTATTCAAACATGGCGGTAAGGAGCTAGTAAGCTGCATGCATCAGCTCTTATGCAACATATAGTCGGATGGCTTCTAAATAACGCGTATAAGGTTCTAGCGAGCATATTGTGGGAAAGCTTAAGCCACCATCAACCAACTGATTGGACCTTATCAGTATGGCTTTAGACCTGGAAAATCCAAAATTGACAAGATAGTCACACTCCGCCAACTCTTGAAAAAGACCCCTGAAAGGATAATCGACACACACCATATTTTTGTTGATTTTAAAGATGCATCCGACAGCACGAAAAGGAATTGCTTCTATGCCACGATGTCTGAATTTCGTATCCCTGCGAAACTAATACGGCTATGCAAAATGACAAAATGCTCAATATTAGTAACGCTGTTAGAATTGGGAAGGACCTCTCCAAACGAGGTTTCAGACAGGGTGACTCGCTGTGTTGTGATTTCTTTAACCTTATGTTGGAAAAGATCGTGCAGCAATTTTTTATAAGAGTTACAATTGTTAGTGGATGCCGGTGATATTTGTACCATGGGCTTTAACAACCACAAGTGTTTTAATTTAATTTTTACTGCTAGTTCCGGCAGGCAGGCAATGGCAAACCTCCGAGTGTATTTCTGCCATGAAAAAGCTCCTCATAAAAATATCTGCCGTTCGGAGTCGGCTTGAAACTGTAGGTCCCTCCATTTGTGGAACAACATCAACACGCACACCACAAAAAGGAGGAGGAGCTCGGCCAAGCACCTAACAGAAGTGTACGCGCCAATTATTTATTTTTTTTTTTTTACTGCTAGTTCCGCCTTTTCCAAACTGGATAAAGAAACAAAGCGAATGAGTTTGGTGGTGAACGAGGACAAAACGAAGTACCTCCTGTCATCAAACAAACAGTCGGCCCATTCGCGCATCGGCACCCACGTTACTGTTGACAGCTGATTGAATTGTGAGTTTGAAAAGGTCGAGCCAAGGAGCACCAGGAGATTTGGTGGCTCCTAAAACACTCAGGCTAAAAAGCCCATTGCATTTAAAGCTCTGGAAAGGGGGTAGATAGTCAAGGAGGGAGGGAGAAAAGTATCAGAGAAAGAGATAGGAAAGAATAGAGACAGAGATAGAGATAGTTAGTCCTGTGAGAATTTTCCAGATTCTTTGGCAAATCTGTAAATATCCTCCAGTTTTAGAGAACGAATATTACTCATTCCCATGACATCGGAACCCAATACCCGTAGTCGCGCTCTAGCAAAGGCAGGACACTCACAGAGAAAGTGCTCAGTGCTATCCGCCTCCTCCAAGCATGACAGGCATACCGGGTCCTCGATGATTCCAATGGTGGTCATATGCTGACCCCATGGGTTGTGTCCTGTAATGATGCCGACCATCAACCGAATGTCTTTCCTTCTAAGTTTTAGTAGAAAGTTTGACAGTTTTCTGTTCGGACTTGTCACAAAACACTTTGCAGTTCTGCAGCGTTCTAGACCGGACCATCGCTCTTTATGTAGATTGCCTACATAATCGTTGATCCAGTTCTTGATTCCTGCGGGACTGATTCCGATTATTGGCTCTGGCCCCTGTGGGGGCACCGCTGATCCACGGTTGGCCAATTCGTCGGCAATTTCGTTTCCTTGAACACCGGAGTGTCCCGGAACCCATATAAGTACAAGCCTGTTTTGTCTTGCGACAGAATTAGGCTTCTTCTTACATTCTTGAACAATCTTTGAGGTTTGCTTCGCGTTCTCCAGGCCCTTCAATGCAGCCTGACTGTCACTGAAGACTCCAATCTGTTTTCCGCTTGCTAAATAAAAAATGTTCAACTACTTTTTTGGAATTGTTTCTACATGAAATCGCTAGTGTAAGTAATTACGATCATTTTGAACCCAAAATTATTAAAATCGGTTCATTTTTGACTAAGTTATGGGCATTTCAAAAAAAATGTTTCTTATATAATTAAAAAAAATCGAGTTTGAGCCGAAAAACAAAATTGCCGTTAACTCTTGAAAAAAAATTTTTTCAGGCGAAAAAAAAAAATACGTGTCTCATTATTTTGACCAGAGAGCAACATATTTCAGTTACATCGAAATCGAAGAACATGACCCGAATAGCCCGGTTGAATTGAAATGGAAAGCATCAGCTAGCATTTCGAGGTTGTAAGAGACTTCGTTTATTTAGGAACCAGAATTAGCACCGAGTAATAACGTCAGCCTTGAAATCCAACGTAGATTCTCTCTTTTCAACAAGTGCTACTTTGGACTAAGTAGGCAATTGAGTAGTAAAGACCTCTCTCGACGTACAAAACTAATACTCTATAAGGCTCTCATCATACCCGTCCTAACATATGGCGCAGAAGCTTGGACGATGACAATATACGATGAGGCGTCCCTTGGAGTGTTTGACAGAAAGATTCTGCGGAAGATTTTTGGACCTTTGCACGTTGGCAACGGCGAGTAACGCAGGCGATTCAAGCTGTATGAGCTTAATGATGACATAGACATAGAGCAGCGACTAGAGATCCAGCGACTTCGTTGGCTGGACCATGTCGTCCGAATGGAAATACACGCTCAGGCTCTGAAAGTATTCGATATGGTACCAGCTTGTGGTAGCAGAGGAAGAAAAAGGCTTCCTCTGCGTTGGAAAAATCAGACCGAGAGAGACTTGGCTTCTAACTGGAGCCGGTTAGCACGAGAAAGAAGCGACTGGCGCGCTTTGTTAAACTCGGTCAAAATCGCGTAAGCGGTTATCGCGTCAATCAAAAAGAAGAAGATGTATGTATGCAGTTAATTTTTATACGTACATATCTATGTAATTACTAGTTTATATATAATTATGTAGCGCAAATTTTTAAGAGTATCCTTAAATTCGCCTCACTCGCCCTAGCTCACTCGTAGCAACGTTGCGTTAACGGCTGTGTAACTACTTCTGGCTTATATTCATATGTACATACATACATACATAAGAATTCTTACATACGTATTTTAATAATAAAAGTGCAAACACGAAATATCGTATATATGTAAGTGTGAGCGTAAGAGTAAGAGTAAGTAGATACATAAATATATTTGCGTGTGCTGCATTCATTTTTAATTAAATTTCAAGCAAACTAATATATATGAATGTATGTATGTACATCTGTATATGCAGAAGGAACGTTACGATTTCTTTAAAAAACGAGCACCAGGAAATTAGATAAAAGTTGCGTGATAGGCATACAATACCTCGATAATAATAATGTAGCGACTTATACAAAGACTAGCACTAGACTAAGCATACATACATAAATACGAGCAGAAAAAATACATCTACGTACATACATAGATATGTATATATAAGTATAGGTAAGTATATAAATTGTAGCATATGAAAGCAATTTATTTAGAAGACAGAAGCTAAATAAATTCGAAAAAGTCTTTCGAGCTGCCAAAATCATATGAAAAATGCAACAAAAAAAATATATATAAACGAAATACGCGAAGCATATATTTGTAGCGTCTAATATCGTTATATGTTTGTGTATACTAACGTATGTGTATGTGTATGTTAAGAAAAATAAAATATTTTTTCTCTTCCGAGCAAGACAAACATTCCACTAAATCAGAAACATTTTGACAATTGACAAACAGGACATTCAATCATACATAATAGGTATGCAGCGAAAATCTCTTACCAACAGCAACTCATCCACACCAGTGTGATCGCCAAGCGGAATTATCGAATGCAATGGTTTCGGATCTGATATTGGTTCCGTGGCAAATGCATAATTTCGATTAAAATTTCTCATAAACTGTAATAGAAAGAGCGAACAAAGGAAGAGCACAGAGAAAGAAAAGAAGAAATTGGGAGAAATAAGCTGGATGTAGTTTTTTATTGGTTATTAAAGTTATTATTTATATACGAGGTGAGTAGATAAATAAATATCTTAATGGCAGGGAATGGCTAATTTTTATGCGGAAAAGGGATAAGATAAAATAATAATAAATACAATTTTATACATACAAAAATAAATGCTATATATCTTCTCTCAGTGGAACTGGTTTTATCATTCCCATGATGGAAAGAATAATGAGATGGCGCCTATCGTGGTCCCGTTACTTTGCGCTCAGCGAATTTGACAACTAGTTACGTGATTTTAGCTCCAGTATGGTCAGATTACCATTTTCGTAACATGATTTAGCTTTTTTTTTTTTGTTATTTAGTCTCGGAGTTTTAGTTCTTTCTTCATGACATTTTTCTAGCTGTTCTAATTAAAATGTCATGTTTATAATTTTGTAAAATATACATTTTTTAATAATTATTTAAATAATTCACTCAGTTTTATTTAGCTTTACTTTTTTTAACATCTGGTGGCATTGCCCGCGATTGCAGGTGTTGTTGGTGTTCTTCTGCTTTCGGCAGTCAAATCTCTCTCTCGCTACTGCAGTGTTGCCTAGCTTTGGATATAAAAACGCACTAAAATGCCCATTTAAAGAAAATAACCCAACAAATTTTTATTGAATCACTTAAAGAACTTTGTATGCGTGACAAATTGTCTTTAAAATGTGCGTTTTTTAAATAAATGTGTTATGCTTATGTACAATTTAATTTATGAGGTTTTTTTGTTAAGCGAGACTCTTTTGTTAAGGGAACGACTTTTTTGCTATATTTGAAGTTATGTAACTAGATAAGGTCCACTTTTTGTAAAAATGTGAGTATGGTTTCTTTAGTATTTTCTGGTATTTTCTTGTTTAGTTTTACAATGAATATAACTCTTACTGTTCTATGTCTCACTAAGGATTGATGACCGGAAGAAACGATTACACCTCTATGGTTTTAATTCGCATTCAAAGGCTTTTTAAAATGTGTAAAAAGGTTTTCAATCTTAAGAAGAGTTGAGAGAGGGGCATTTAATATTTTTGCATAACCTTAAATGGAGCCAAAAATTAAATTTGCACTTTCAAATTAACAATTTTTATAAGAGTAAAAAAATTTTCATTAGCAGTAAAATCTTCTCAGAGTGACCTTTTTTAACCTTTGTTTGTTTAATAATATAGTTTGTTTTTTAACCTAAAGTTTCGGGAGCTTTAAATTAAAAAAAAAGAAACAAACACGAAACTTCAAAATTTTCGCATTTTCGGTATAAAAAAGCACTAAATTTATTGCGAAGAGCAAATGGTTGGCAATACTGCACAACTCAGCAAACGTGACGTCATGTACGCTCTGATGGGCGCAATCTTCTTTCTATCATTCTTGTATCATTCCAATATTCCCCAATTTTCCCTACCCTTCTGTGTATAAGTATTCTATGTTGGCTACTTCTCTTTTTGAAGCGAGTAATAAACATGTAAACAAAAATTTCCTTTGACCTTCCAAAGGTGGATGAAAGAGTACAGAAAAACCCTGCTTTACCTTCCAAGCTAGTAATGAGGGGTGCTCACAGAAAAATATCCCGCAAGCCTCCGAAAAGAGTAAGAAGAGACGACTCCACAAACCTTTTTATTTACCTTGAAGCGACAACAAAGTGACCAAAATTATTAATATTAATTTTACATACTTCCGAGATAACATCAGATTTGCAGTACTTAAACTCTTGTTTGCACAATAATTCACAGAAATAATGAATTTCAGTTTATTCTCATTCTACTTTGATGAAAACGCAAGTTTTTTACTTTTTAAAGCTTTTTTCCGTGTTTCCCTTTATTCGTAGGTATGATACCTATTAAAAATATAATCCTTATTTACTTATCATCAAAACTTTGATCACCTGGTCACTTAAATTTACAACTAACTTAAATCGGTAGATCAGCTATCCTTCAGAAAGAGGAACAGCGCTCCACAAACATATCCCGTTGATTAAAAAAATTCCGAAATGTATTCAAAAAAAATCCAAAATACAAGTTTATTCTTCAAAAGTGAAATTATCGCCTTCAAAGTACTCCCCATCAATTGCAAACCACTTATTCCAGGATTTGATCCAGCGCTCGAAACATTTCTGGAGCACTATTTTCGGAATAGCCATCAGAGCCGTTAAAACGCGTACCCCGTGGTGGTTTTTTAACTTGATGAAATAGAAAAATATCGCATGGAACCATATCAGATGAATTCGATGGCTGTTTCGTTCTTGGTCAAAAATTCACGAATAATGATGGCACTGTGCGACGGTGCGTTCTCATGGCGCGAAATCCACGAGTTTTTCCCCATATATCCTTTTTTTTCGGCGAATTGCTTCACGCACTCATCTCATAACCCCCAAATAATAATCTTCATTAACTGTCTGACCTGCTGGCTAAAATTCGTGGTGTCATTGTAATCCATAAAAACAGTGAGCATCACTTTCTTTTTTGATTAAAAACGACGTGTCGTACTGATAAACCCACGTCTCGTCATTCTCGATGGACCCCCGATCTCTTTTGAAGCGTTCATGCCACTCATAAACGGCTGTTTTCTTTAGAGTATCACCAAAACAGTTTTCCAACATTTCTAAAGTTTTCACAACATTGAATCCATTTTTAACGCAAAATTTAATACAAAATCGCTGTTGCAAAATTAAATTCATTTTTAAAATTGTAAAAAATCGAGAGAACGTGCAGAGGTAGATTTACTCAAGACGTCGTAACTTTTACAAATGTCAAACAAGGCGATACAATTTTGGTAGGAATAAAACAATAAAACCAAAACGCAAGCCAATTGATTTAGAGCGTCCTGTGGCGATTGTTCCGGGAACTTTTTGATCAAGGTGATATACCTGTATATTAGTTTAAACTTCAAAGACTCACACGCTGAACGCAATGTCAATCAGAACACATACACCTGCTTAGTTACCCAACAGTGATTCGTAATAAAATTAGATGTCAAACTAATCCATTACTAACAAGCATTTAATTCAATTTCTCCATAGCGCTGGCGATTATGTGCTAAACAACTTTGGCATTGTGCATACAAATTTCCTTAATGCTTACAAGTAAGTATGTATGTATGTATGTACATATGCATTTATAAGCATTTTCATGACTGTGGCTTATTCACCGCAGCCAAATGCACGCGGCTAAGCATTGAAGGAAATAGTTAGTAATGGCATGCAATATTGCATTGCTTATATCTGCATGTATGTAGTGCCTATTTTGCACACAGTTAACTACATGCATACATATATATACATAGGTATACGTGTGTAAGTACCTGATAAGCATTTTTACCATATAATATTTGATTACGTTTCAAAAGTTTTGAGCGAGCAAACAGATCCATTTGAAAATATAGCTATGTATATATATATGTAAAGGGTGATCAATTTAGAAGTATCCGATTTCAAATTGAAGTATTTAAAACAACGAAAACTCAAATTGATTGGTCAATCTTTATTAGTTTTGTGTCGAAGTATTCATGTCATTTATTTTTTAAAGATTATCCCTTTCCTCTGCGCCGTAATTCGGCCAGCCGTAAACACCAATTTTGAATGACGAACGGAACACTAGACAGGGCTAGTTTACTGGGACAACAGCCCTTGGTCGGGAAAAATTCGAGTTACTCCGGTAACGTAGAACCGGCTGTTATGGGAATAACACGTCATAGCAGACGAAGAGCTCCAGCTACCCCGAGAGTCCCGCGTACCCCTGGTACAATTATGTTCTGGATATTGTAGCAGATTAAACTCCTACTTATCCAGAATTCAGCCCGACATACTAAACAGATGTACTGCATGTGAAGGCACCCTGTACGACACCTTTTCACTTCAGTGGTAACTTCAACTTGGGAAACAAGTTCGCACGGGGCCATATCAGGTGAATACAGTGCTTGCTCGATGGTATTTACTTGGTATTTACATGGGTTTCGTCGGGTAAAAATGCCTATTTTCAGTATTTTTTTTCTATGTAAAAAATTATTTATTTAATTCAAACTTTTTTCTGTCTTATAGATACATATTTAAAGAATAATTTCTGAAATTTTCAAAAAAACAAAAAATTAAAACTCCTCCATTGTGACGACATTTTCGGTGACCCCTCGAAAAAAAGGTGCGTCCGCGTTATCAGCATAACTCCTGACAGGCTCAACAAAAATGAAAAAACAAAAATAAGTGCTTTAGTAAAGACCATAAACTCGTGCTTGAACGAAGAAAAGAAAAAAAAGTAAAAATTTGGATTTTGGCAGACATTTTTGCAAAAAAATGAAAATTTCGGTCAAATTTACTTGGCATTTTGTTTTTTTTTAAATAGTTGTAATTGAAAAAAAAAAAAAAATCCTTCGTTCAAGCACGAGTAAATTGTATTTCGAACACCTGTGTAAAATTTCATCAAAATCGGTTGAGTAGTTTTTGAGAACATTTGACAACCGACTTTGAAAACACGGTTCCTAGAAAAACACGTTTAAGGTTTTGAGTAACAATAAAAGTGGCTTGGAGCGCACACATTCCAAAGGCTGTATCTCCGAATTTATTATTCGAATCGATTTGAAAATTTTAGATAATATTCCTGAGAAGTTGTAGAAATTAATAATAATTACGACGTACAGACACTCGCAAACGCTTTAAAACGGATAAATAATATTCGTTATTGACCGTCTGGCCCTTCGCTATCAAAGAAAACAGTCAACATCACTTTCTGGGCACATTTTGATCATAGGGTAAGGGCCGATGATTCCTCCAGCAAGTATACTTTCGTATACTTATACTTATTGCTCGATTTGTAAACGTTGTTGAGGCCTAAGTCTATCCATGATGAAATGTCAATGAATACTTAAAAAACTATGTACTTAGGTTAACAGTAGTCATGCGTGATCTGTCAAAAAAAAAAACCCTATGGGGTTTAGCTCCAATCTGATCACCCTTTATATATGATTGTGCACGTGTAGAGACATAAGCCCTTATGTAATAAAAATTTGCAAAGTGGGGCAACAATTTGCAGATTGACAAACCAGCCACCACCGTATCACTGCGCCAATTGATGTAGCCGACACTTAACAAATTACCTTGCAATGACTGCACGAGAAATGTTACTTACGCATCCTCAGCTACTGCAGTCAGCTAAGCCAATAGCGTTTTCTGGTTTATTTTCCAAGAGCTTTGTGGTTATAAAATGAATTCAACTTTCAAATAAGTTTATAATCACAAAATCGATAAAATGCAAATGTATAAAGTAATTTACATAGTTACGTACATACATATGTATGTATGCAAATATATAATTTCCTCACTGCCAACTGAAATTTACATATTACATATTTCCTTCACGTGAAGTGGGTTAGTGCTCGGCTTGAAGGTTATTAAAGCACAAATATATTTCAGTTACAGCTTTCCTTCCTTACATTTAGAGCCGTTAGTAGATTTTTCCATTTGCTTTCACTACTTTCACCTTCTACTTGCATTTTTGTTATGAAAATTTACCCCAGAACATATCTTAAATTCTTAGAATTATTCGTTTTAGATTTATTGGCAGTTGCTTGATTTATTGACGGGTGAGTAGATAATGGCAGTGGCGTCTGGAAAAACGGGAAAATATGTCAAATGACTTTATGTGTTACAGTATGTATGTATGTATTTACATGCATACTTGTACATATTTATTTACTTCCTCCAGAACTTTTTGCTTTGGACTTTGTTACGTCGAAGTATTCTTTGGAAAACTTTGTGCATCTCCAACTTTCAAACTAGTTGAAAGTTTCCCATTTCACTTGTATTGAGCAAAATACTACGAAGTAAATGCGAACAAACATGCTTAAATACCAGGGTGATCCGCCCAGTCGCTTCTACGGTTGGCCTTCCAGGCAGGATATTCACAGAAGAAATGGAAGATTGTTTCCTTTTCTCCGGTTGTTTACAAATGTGACAACTTAGGTATTCTTGTTGGAAGCAAATCTTGTGGCGATCATGAGCTTAAATTTCCGGCATCAAAAAGTCGTTTATCAAGGCGCGATAGAGCTGTACCATTCACGGTTACATTGGCGCCAGCCTCGTCTTTGTAGAAATACTCTATGATAAGAAAGTGCCGAGAATGTTTAAATAAAACAAAACAGGGTTAAATTTCAGCAAATTTATCTCCTTCAAAATAAGACCCGTCTGAAGCAACACACATGTGCCAACGTTTAACTCAGTCCTCCATGCCCCCTGGTAGGCCGAAGAAGG
The DNA here is from genome assembly GCA_037575425.1 of Anastrepha fraterculus. Lineage (NCBI taxonomy): Eukaryota > Metazoa > Arthropoda > Insecta > Diptera > Tephritidae > Anastrepha > Anastrepha fraterculus. The sequence continues at coordinate 448,765 of JAYXIM010048691.1, forward strand.
GATGGCCTGTGAACTTAGGTATTTTATTAATAATTATTAATTGCAATGAAAATGGTGTAAGTCCTCTAAGCCCCTGTTTTAACTTTTCAAAGAGTGTCGCTCAATAGGCAGTGGGAAGCTCTAGCGAAATTTCTTCATAAAAGCAGTTCAGTTTGGGAATAGGCCTCAAGAAGCAATTTATTTATAATTTATAAATTTTAATTTTACTTTAAACTATGGCTACAGAGTCCTTCAGCTGTTTAGATATAAAAATATACATACAGTGACTCACAGAAGTATTTTGCCTAGTCCCTTGTTTGTAAAAAGTTCAAATTCTTATGTATTAATTAGACGAATTTACTTGTTTAATGCGTATTCTAATTTGGTAGTCAGCAAACACAAATATTGTACCTTCAAATAGTTTTAGCAAAAAACATTTGCGGAAATGAGAATGTTTGCTCACAGAAGCATTTTGCTTATTATTTTTTAAAGCGTTACACGATCAAGTTTCGTTGGTTTATTTATTTTTAGCTGAGCTAGCGGCTACTTCTTCTTCTTCTTCAGGTCCTTAATTCCTTGTGGAACATAGGGCATCAACCACACCTGCGCCCCATCTCGTGCGACTTTTGATAATGCACTTCAAATGGCTTTAGCTCTTTCCGATGCCTCCAGCTTCCCTTTCAACTGTTCGCCTCCAAATTTCCCTTGGTCTACCAGGCTTGCGACCAGCATTCGTAAAAAGGTTCAACTCCAATGCCTTTCATGCAATGCATGCATCGTTTTTGCGTAGAGTGTGCCCAATCCATTTCCATTTTTGGCGTTGCGGGAGCATTTCGACAGGCTCCATTTGCGCCTTTTTCAGTAGATCTGAGCTGAATGTACAGCAAGCATAAAGTAGAACCGATACTTTGGATTTGAAAATTCTCATTTTAGTGTGAACGTTGATGGCAGAAGACAGCATACATACCAAAGGCGTCTCTAGCTTTGCCAATGCGAGATTTAACATCTGCATCTGTAGCAACACATGATGCTACCTGGCTGCCAAGATATGTAAATTGCTTAACGCATTCGACAGGTGCACCCGAAATACTCGTATTTACAGTTGCAGTTGAGTTGTTAGACAAACTAAAAGTTTTTGTCTTACTGCAATTAATTTTTAAGCTGGCAGTTACAATATTTCTCTCTAGTAACTCGATCATATCGTTCAATTCCGGTGTTTCGCACGCTAGGAAGCATACGTCGTCAGCATAATCGAGACGTTGAAGATAGCTAAACATGCCCCATTTCACTCCGCAATTCGGATGCGGTAGCAAGGCAGCTTCCAAGATAGCAATAGCATACCATGTAAATAGATACCAATAACAAGCAAAACAGCACAGGTTATAGGATACACGCTTGGTGAACGCCGCTTTGTATAGCAAAGAGGTCAGACAGTTTCCCTTTATGTAGAGGTAGCACGCGGCAGCAAGCATTTTCGTATGTTGCCCGTATTAGAGATATAATTTTATCAGGCACATTTCTTCGTCGTAAAGCCGTCAAAATGAAGTCCCACTTAACGCTGTTAAAAGCTTTCATAAAATCTATAAACACAACATGCAAGTCTGGGTTATACTTCGCACTCTGCTCGATGATAACTCCTAGCGTATTAAGGTAATCAATACACAAGGATCACTCTTGCTATAGCCACAGCGGGGAGTACATAAATACCGCGCCAGTTATCGCAGATCTGCAAATCGCATTTTTTGAGATCTTAACGACTATGCCAACATTCTATTCCTTCGGGAAGTGTTCATTATTCCAAGCAGTTTGAATACGGGGCCACAAAAGTGAGGCAGATTGCGCTGGATGGCATTTATAAAACTCGGCGGGAATTCCGTCAATGCCGGGAGCCTTGTTGTGCAATTGCCCAACGAGATCTTGTGATTTAAAACCTTCTGACTTGTTTCTTTGGGGCCACGTGAAAGAGAAGATCTACGTCAACAGCCCAGAGTCGATTAAAGAGCTCAAAGACGGAATTCGTGAGGCTATCGAGGACATAGGACAGCCACTTTGCAATTCGGTTATGGAAAATTTTATGGGAAGGATATTGTCCTGTAAGCGTAGTCGTGGTGGTCATTTGCCTGATGTTATTTTCCACTATTAACGGCATACCTTCCTCTTTATAACGAAATAAACATCCGATCATTTATATTAAAAAATAAAATTTTTCTTTGAATATCAAAATAACACCTCTGTTTGAATTCATTTTGATCATAATTGTGGTACTGTGCCATATATGTGTGTGTATCGAAATTGCCATAGGATAAAGAACTAGCAATTAATCTGCCAAATGTCGTCGAAAGTTGGATGATTCCATACCTAGATTAGGTTAGGTTTTAGTGGCAGTTTGTTTGAAATAGCCAACTCAATTAGACAATGTAGGTCCGTTGTGGTACCACTGTGTAGCACGTGAACCTCAGTGTTTATTTATCATGGAACCTTTTAGACACTCTTATGAAGCGTAGGATAGATTTTATCCCAACACCGGATAGTTCCATAAAAGAGTCAAAATAGTATTTTCCTAACAACCTTGCTCTACTCCTCCTCCTGGACAATTTCAGAGGAAGTCTTCTACTGTTTCTTCCTCGTCTCCACCACTTTTGCAGTATAATCCAATCCTAAACGCATTAAAAAATTATTTAAAAAACTACAAAAATTTAAAGATTTACTTAATTCTTTTTACATGCAAAATACTCGTGTGAGCCACTGTGTGTATATATAAATATAAATATACATATGTAGTTATGATACACCGAGCGGCAGTAAAAGGTATTCAGGAAAAGTTGCATGTGAACATAACTCGATTTTTCATTTAATATCAAACGAATTAAAAAAATCCGTTTACATTTCATCTGGACAATAATGCCAAGACTTGGTAGGGGGCGGTACATGGTTTGAAATAAGAAATTCAAAGGATAAGATAGAGAATGGTAGAGGTAAGATTTTGCTTGATTTTTGTAATGATTTCGGATTAATTGTTTTAAATGGTAGAACAAAAGCGGATCTCGAAGATAATTTAACTTTCATCAGTCAAGTGGGAGAATCAACAATAGATTACTGTATAGCCAACAAAGATGTGTTACAACGCATAATTTTGGACTTTGAAGTTGAATTTAAAAGTTTGTCAGACTATCAAAATGTTGCTTATTGCCAAAGTTGAATTGGAATATCCAAAAAATGGAGAGTTATCAAGAAAACTTAAATAAGAATATAGGAAGTATAAGCAGAGTAAAAGATATTAATATTCCAGATCTCCAAGAAGCAATAGAACAGCCGTCGATAAGGAACCAAAGGAAATCAAAAAGGTTAGGCAAGAATGAGTGGTTTAACAAAGAAGAAGCAAGAATGTCGTAATTTCAAAGTTTAAGTGCCCTTAGAGAAAACTATAATGAAACAAATAAATTGTTATATAGGTCAGTCCATAAGTTCGTGCGTATTTTAGCCATAATTTCACTTTTGTACGATTTTTGCACATAAAAAATTATTCGCGGAATATAACGGAACTACAGGGTGGGCCATATAGCGTTTGCTTTTTGAACCACCTGTTTTTTTGAGAATGGTAACAAAACTGACATGTCAAATGTGTTCATAATTTACTTAAAGGTTTGACATTTACGAAATGGGATGCTAATCGCTTGAACCAAATTGGGAAATATTGAAAACCTATTTCCAAAGTGGTAGGTCTTCTTCTTCTTTTCTGATTTTGACATCGGTGGCTACGTCAATAAACAAAATTGTCGGATTTGGGGCTCAGAAAATCCACACGTTACTGAAGAGAAGCAAATACATCCGCAACGAGTCACTGTTTGGTGCGGTGTTTGTTCTGGCGGCATCATCGGGCCATTTTTTTTCGAAAATGAGCGAGGAGCCGCGGTTACAGTAAATAGCGAGCGTTACCGTGACATGCTCAACGAGTTGTTCCTAAAAATTTAAGAGGATGACATGGACGACATTTGGTTTCAACAGGACGGTGCAACTTGTCACACTGCCAAAGTTACACTCGCTCTACGGTCGCCAGAGCAACATCAACTTAGCTTAAATATTTAAAATGTATGATGAAGATCTTTGACAGTAATTATTTATGATATCTTAATTTTTTCCAAACGATTGGTACAGACTTTGCCAAAGTTACTCATGGAGCGATACCTACTCAATTGACCCACTTGTAAAACAGATCCAAACGTTTTATAAAAATAGTCGTTCTGGGGCTACGTGGAAGGTACGAATATATTACAGGCGCATAAATCATTTGTGGCTGTTTGGCTGAGCACCTCTAATTTTGTGGTGTACGTATATGAAGAGACCTGCAGTTGCATACCGCCTTTTGGATGGCAGGATTATAACGGGATATTTGCCATCGCTTTTATTTGATGTTTCATGTCCACAGTGGGTTTCGAAAACCTGCCTTCATCGAGAAGTAGTCTTGCCCAAAGCATCGATGGATTCTAAGTTATAGTTTAATTCTCCTATTAATTCCGGTGTCACAGCATACAAATAAAAAATGAGAGAATTCAAGAAGTAAAAGTAATTAAATATCTTGGAATTTATATAATATAAATAATAAGTTAAAATTTGAAGACCACGTTGAATAGACAGTTAATAAGATTGCGAAAAAAATCGGGCTCGTGAAAAGATCATGCAAGTACATAGGAAAGAAGTAGAAGTTTGGTTTATATATCAATAGTTGAACCGCATTTTATATACTGTCCAACGATTTTTTTAATGGCTAGCGACAGAAGTTGGGAAACTCCAAAAAAATGCAAAACAGAGTTATGCGATTCATTTTGAATAAGTGTTATGATACACCCATACAAGAAATGATCAGAGACTTGAATTGGCTGAGCGTGAAACAGCAATTATTTTATCACGCTTTGAAGTTCGTTTTTAATATAAAGCAGAGCAGTTACCGTATTATCTGAGCGATAATCTTAGATTATAAACGAAACCCATTCATATATACAGGGTGGGCCATATAGCATTTGCTTTTTGAACCACCTATTTTTTTGAGAATGGTAACACAAATGACATGTCAAATGTGTTCATAATTTACTTAAAGGTTTGACATTTACGAAATGGGACGCTATACGCTTGAACAAAATTGGGAAATATTTACAACTTATTTCCAAAGTGGTGAGTCTTCTACTCAAACTGTGGTAGGTAGGTAGGTTATAATGGTTGCCCAGAGAGTAGGGCCCACTTGGACGAAATAGTTTGGTTCGTCCTTTGTGATACCATTTGAGGACAGAGAAGGGGGAGGAAGGGAAGGGATGGGGGGGAGTGGTGAGTGATTGTGGACTACGAACGGTGACTAGTCCGCGGTTGTGTTAACCTCATTATGCTGCTGATGTAGTTCATCAGATTTTTGTTATTAACACCTGCTATATCAACAGGCGCAGAAAAGAAATGAGAACCAAGATACTTGAATCTTAGTCCCGCGAAGGCAGGGCAGCTAAGGAGCATATGCTGAGATGACTCCACCTCATCCTCCATGCAGCTGTCGCAAAAAGGACTCGAAGTGATTCCGAGTCTCACGGCATGTGTACCTCGCGGACAGTGCCCCGTGATGATGCCCACGAAATTTGAGAGATGACATTTTGTCATTCCCAGGATATCCCTCGAACGCCTCCTATCTAAACGTGGCCAGAAGGACTTCGCGACCCTACACGTTCGTGTACTTGCCCAGCGTTCGCTGAGCCGGTGCACAGCCCAGCCCTCCAGGAGCAGAGCGCAGGTTGTCAAGGGGATCCCGATCCTCTCCTTTCGCGGGCACATTGCCTCACAGGTCCCCTGTCTGGCCAGCTCGTCGGCTTCGCAGTTTCCTGCAATGTCGCTGTGACCAGGTACCCAAATTATCTTTATGTCGAAGAATTCTGATGCAATCGAGAGTGAGACCAGGCATTCCCTGACCAGCTTCGAATGCACCATAATAGAGCCTAGGGCCTTGATGGCCGCTTGGCTATCGGAGTAAATATTTACCCTCTTAACAGTTGTTACGCAAGTAAGTAGCCAGTCAGCTGCTTCTTTAATTGCGGCCACCTCTGCTTGGAACACACTGCAGTGATCCGGTAGCCTGAATTTGAGTTTGATGGGGAGCTCTTTGCAGAATACTCCTCCTCCAACCCTACCGTCCAACTTCGAGCCATCCGTGAACAGGTTAACGAGGCCCTGTCCCCAGGTGTTGCCCCCGGTCCACTCCTCCCTTGGTGGAATATGGGTGTAGAAACTTCCACTTGGACTTAGCGAAGGCACACACTGGTCCGTCGACGAGGGGATGAACTCAAAGTTTCTGAGGATGCTTGAGTGCCCATATGTGAGGTTGAGCTTATAGCCCAAGCCCCTCAGTCTGATTGCGGTACGAGCAGCGGCAGTTCTGCCTGCGATGTCTATAGGTACCACGTTTAACATTACGTTAAGCGCCAGAGTAGGAGTAGTTCGAAGCGCCCCACTGATTCCAATGAGTGCAGACCTCTGGACTCTCTCTAGCTTTTTGACTGATGTCGTTCTCTCTAGTGAGTTCCACCAGACAGTGACTCCATATAACAGAATTGGCTTTATTATGGTATTATAGAGCCATAATACAACTCTGGGCGAGAGGCCCCACCTTTTGCCAATTGCGCCTTTGCACCCATACAAGGCGATTGTTGCCTTCCTTACTCTCTCCTCAATGTTGGGCTTCCACGTCAGCTTACTGTCAAGGATTAGACCTAGGTACTTCACCTTGTCAGAAAGCACCAGCGGAGCGCCCCCCATCGAGGGGAGCTGAGCTCTGGGTATTTTGTATTTCCTCGTGAAAAGGACGAGCTCCGTCTTACGAGGATTCACTGATAAGCCGCAATCTGCTGCCCATCGAACAACTACGTTCAGATATCCCTGCATTAAATCATACAGGGTATCTATAAACTTTCCTCTAACAATTAATGCCACATCATCCGCGTAGGCAATCACCCTACAACCCTACAAATTTGAAAAAAAAATTCCAAAAAAAAAGATTTGCCAACAAGACAGTTTGTGGATCAATTGGTTAATCGTGTTCGTGAAAGTGGATCGTTAATGAACGATATTATTTTTCATTCATAAATGATAATGTTCAATCTTCAAAATAAAAAAAAAGTTAGAAAAAATATTGATTAGTTTTTTTTTTATAGCCGATTCAAAAAGCAAATTTTACATGGCCCACCCTATACATACTCAGGGAAGTAATAGTTTTAGACTACCACTGTTTAGAACAGAAGTCGATAAGAAAAATATATTCTATAAAGGATTAAAATGTTTTAAAGAGTTACAAACTCAAATAAAAAGTTGTGTTAACATGAGCACTTTCAAGAGGCTGTTATTTATTCACTGTAAAACGTTGCCGATTAGATAGAAACTAGACCCTTCCTTTCCAGGCAGTGGGAATATATGTATTACATTAACTATGTTAAACTATAAATTACGTTGTAAAAACTTGATAACTGTAAACTATAATTGTTTTTATTTTTTATTTATTATTTTAATTAATTACAATTAAAATTGTTATTAATTAAGCACTAGCTGCCAGGGCTATCAGCTTAGAATGTATATAAATTACAGGAATGATTAAATTAACTTATGAATATGTATGTTTTTACCAAACTCAAATATTAGTTTAATATTTTTTCTTGTGAGTATGTTAATAGTTCAAAGGTGTTGAGATTGGTAAAGGAAATAGTTCTGGATTTTGCGAGGAGGGGGCAATCTTTGAGAATATGGGGAATAGTTAAGTAAGCAGTGAGGCAAAATTTACATGTTGGCTGAGATTCCTTATTTAGCAAATGAGCGTGTGTTAGATTAGTGTGACCCAATCTAAGGCGAATAAAGCATTTGTTCATGGCTGTGGTTGTAGTGGTTGGGAGTCTGACTGCAGTTATGTTAGAGTTGTATGACTTGTAACTTTGCCCATTGTATAGCGCATCGTTGGTATACAAATTTATAAATTATTTTTGCCACATGTTTCCTCGAAAAAGGCATAAAAGTTACTAATGGGGCTTTTGAAGCTAATTTGGCAGCTTTATCTGCCATTTCTTTAATGCCAGCGTGTCCAGGAATCCACATCAATTTTACTCTTTTGTCTAGTTGGATGCTGAGCTCATTTATGGTAGAAATTGGTTCAGATGAGTTGCTTGCTGATTTAGTGGCTTCAAATACTGAAAGACTGTCAGATGATTTAACTAGAAGCAGAGCAGACAAAACGCTTTGCACTTCTGCGTCAAAAACCGTTGCAACTGTGGGTAAGATGCCTTGCGCTAGTATTTTACCATTGACGTCAACAACTGCGAAAGATGTACCATGAATAAGGACTTCAGACCAATTAGTCTCTCATCTTTCTTACTGAAAACCCTTGAGAGACTGATTGACCTGCACATAAGAAGCGAAATTCCTCGGGATCGACTGTCGCATACTCAACATGCTTATTGCAAGGGTAGATCGGTGGAATCTGCCCTACATACAATCGTGGAAGAAATCGAAGAGTCACTTCTTCAGAAGGAGTTTGCGGTAGGCGCCTTCCTCGACATTGAGGGGGCTTTTAACAACGTCCTTCCGGAGGCAATTACCAGGTCTCTAGGTAAACTAGGGGTCGAAACCGACCTTATAAAATTTATCCACAAAATGCTTAACGACAGAACTGTCACGGCAGAGTGGGGCGGTATCTCCATCCACCGGCAGGTGAGTAGAGGCACTCCGCAAGGTGCGGTTCTCTCACCATTCCTCTGGGTTGTTGTTCTAAATGATCTGTTGGAGGAGCTGGTGAAGGGGGGCTGCAGGGTAATTGCCTACGCGGATGACGTGGCACTAATTGTTAGAGAAAAATTTTTGGATACTCTGTACAACTTGATGCAGGGATATTTGAATGCAGTTGTTAGATGGGCAACGGATTGTGGCCTGTCGGTGAATCCTCTTAAGACGGAGCTCGTCCTATTTACGAGGAAATATAAAATTCCCAGAGCTCAACTTCCCTCACTAGGGGGCGCTCCTCTGATGCTTTCTGACAAGGTGAAGTACCTAGGTATTATCCTTGACAGCAAGCTTACATGGAAGCCCAATATTGGGGAAAGGGTGAGGAAGGCAACAATCGCCTTGTATGGGTGCAAGGGCGCAATTGGCAAAAGATGGGGCCTCTCGCCTCGAGCTGTTTTCTGGCTCTATAATACTATTGTAAAGCCTATCTTGTTATATGGAGTCAAAGTCTGGTGGAACTCACTAGAGAAGACGACATTGGTGAAGAAGCTGGAAAGAGTTCAGAGGAATCAGTGGGGCGCTTCGAACGACTCCTACTCTGGCGCTCAACGCAATGTTAAATGTGGTACCCGTAGATATCGCAGGCAGAACTGCCGCTACACGTACCGCAATCAGACTGAGGGGCTGGAGCTATAAGCTCAACCTCCCTTATGGGCACTCAAGCATCCTTAGAAACTTTGAGTTCATCCCTCTGTCAACAGACCAGTGTATACCCTCATTTAATCCAACCGGAACATTCTCCACTCACATCCCGTCAAGGGAAGAGTGGACGGCGGGCTACACTTGGGGGCAGGGCCTGGTGAACTTGTTCACGGATGGATCGAAGTTGGAAGGAAAGGTTGGCGGAGGAGTATTTTGCGACCTACCTCTCCCCGCCCTCTCCCTGCTCCTCATCGGTCCTTCCCCTCTCCTCACTTCCTTGACAATGGTATCACAAAGGACGAATCTCTCTTCGTCCAAGTGTGCCCACTCCCTGGGCAACCATACTAACCTAACCTAACCTAACCATGAATAGATTTAGATCCATCAGTGAATAATATTTGCCAACCTTGCTGTAAAAATTTGTCAGTAATTTGCCAGTATAATTGTTTATAGATTACTACGTTAGTGCTTTGTTTCGCATGAAGTGTGAATTCGTTGAGGAAAGATTTGTCTTGCATTAACCACGGAGGGTGCTTCCAGGTAGGAGAAGGTAAAGGTGTGATGTTTGATTTAGAAACCACATCAAGTATACAAGTCAGAGCGGATGAGAGTTTCATGCTGCGTTTCCGTCGTTGTAATAAGGTTATCTCTTTGGATAAAATTGAGTTGCTTGTTGAATAGACAACTGGAATTTGACGGCATGTAATGTAATCAATCCGATCTTCAATAGTGAGAAAACCACTTTCCGCCAACAAATTTTCGATGGGTGTAGTCCTGAACGCTCTGAGACTTCATCTTATAGCTGCTTGATAAGGACCTTTGATAAGTGATAAATGTGATTTTGCGCAGTTGCCATAAATTGTGAGCCCATAGTCAATTTTTGAAATTAAGGTTAGTTGGGTTATATTGAGGAGGGTATTAGTATTAGTATACCTTTTGTTAGAGGAAAGGTATTTTATGAGATAACTATAATTGTTTTATTGTACACACATATGTAGGAATATTATTATTGTACTACTTAGCATATAACCATATAAATGTATATATGAGGTTTTAAGGCCGTAAAAACTAAATAAATAAAAAATTGGACCAACACGATGTCCCAAGGAGTTCAATGGCCCCAGTAAGAAACTTTGAAAATTTTTTAAAAAGCTGTTCGCCACACAAATATATCAAAACATTCGCATGTTGAATGTAGTATCCGATTTTCTTAGCCCACAACTGTACATGGAAATATTCGTTTCAGCACTTTAATAGCCTTCGTTTATTTCGTTTATTTTCTCGAGATGCCAGCACACATATGCATACACGTACAACTTTGTAGCTCAACGAAGGCGATGCTTGTTGCTACTCGTCTGCGAAAAATAGCAAACATATCCCAAATGTTTATTATTGCACATTGCCAAAAAATATTGAGTTTCGCAGAAAACTTATGAAAGTAGAAATAAACTTAAACACTCATACAAACGCATTCATATATACACAAACGTCAGGCTGAAGTACTTAAAAGTACTTGATTTCCTTTTCCAATATATAATTGCAATCGCGAAATTACACGCACACATATTATATATGTATGTACATTAGACTGGCCGCAGCTTGTATGGAGAAAAATAAAAATTGAAAATCCAAAAGTTTTCGCGTCGTAAAACACGAGGTTAGATGCAATAAAGAACGGTATATTTTTTCAGCCCGATCTGATGATGTCTAACCGTGCCCATTTGATCCCAAAGTATGGAAAATTGTGATTTTTTTCAAATTTTCCATACTTTTGGATCAAATGGGCACGGTTAGACATCATCAGATCGGGCTGAAAAAATATACCGTTCTTTATTGCATCTAACCTCATGTTTTACGACCCGAAAACTTTTGGATTTTCAATTTTTATTTTTCTCCATACAAGCTGCGGCCAGTCTAATGTACATATGTAAATCAAAAGCTTCTTTCAAGCTGGCATTTTTGGCATTGTTATCGTTGGGGTGCAAAATAAATTAATTAGGACACGTCGAAAAGCAACGACTGGCGAGTGGGGTTTTAACGAAACTAGGTCAACACCATTTTAGCGTCAAGGCAGAAACTATTATTACTCGAACACGGCAATAAATGTATGTACTTATACATATTTACTTTTATACAATTTAGTACACTCAGAAAAATATAACATTTCACCTGGCATGGACTATTTTTGGATATAATTATACGTGTATGTTAGGGCGGGTCGATTTAAAAATCGCTCATTGCTCTAGGAAAATCGTATTCTAGGGATCAAAATAAGAAACCTTGCCGAAGGAACCATACCTCTAAAACGAATTCTGATGTCCCCCAATTTGGTTCGAACGAAAAATCCCACTTTGACCCATTTAGAGTGCTCCAATCGAGTCCAAATGTATGACCGACCCCCACTAACTTTGGACGGCCGATCCACCCATGCCAGTGGCACAACCCCTGGAACTCCCCTGGGGCGTTCCCTATACAATCATTTCAAAATATCACCATTTTTGGCCTTTACATGAGAAAAGAAACTAAAAAGTTCGATCCAAATTGGGGGACATCAGAATTCGTTTTAGAGGTATGGTTCCTTCGGCAAAGTTTCTTATTTTGATCCCTAGAATATGATTTTCACAGAGCAATGGGCGGTTTTTTTGCCTCCCCACAAATCGACCCGGCCTAATGTATGTATATGCATTAGATGGTGCCACCTTACAAGAAAACAAAAAGTTTGCCGTACACTCCTGAGTCTAAACTATTTTTGCAAAGCGATTTCGCAAATTATTTTTTCTGGCCGAACACAGGGGCCTTTTTGTTTTTTGCTATTTTTCGGCATAACTTCGGCGTCCACAGTCGGATTTTAAAGTGTGTTATATAAATTTCCTTGCCTCCAGTTTGGTTGGCTTTTGCTTAAAGTTCATTGTCAGAAGTGTCTCGTTATAGTACTTACCACCCTAATATCAGTAAATAAAATCCCGCCAAAAATCATTAAACTCTTGCAAAGGAAGTATTTCGAGTATACCAGTAGAACTATTTGAACCCATTTGCTTATTGCTGAAAGTAGAGGTCGCCCTTTTACATTTTTCATCAAGTCTTCGGCATTTAGCAAAAAATTCCATGCTTTCAAGTTATAGACCCAATGATAGATAGATAGAAGTTCATTTTTATTAATTATGTAACTTATAAAAATAGTGAAATACAAAAAATATATAATATATATGTTATATTATATGACATAGAAGTCGTTTGCCGGACAAAATATCAATATTATTCATCTAATATTAATTGCCTACATCGTAGAGCACCAATAACAAAGCTCGTAAGATTTCTCGAATTTGGATCATCGATACCGCTCAGAATTTGTACTATTTCAGACTGCACTAGAAAGTTGTTTTCAAAAGCTGCGTGTCGATAAAATTTTAACATGGGGCATCTTCCTAGAACATTTTGGATTGTTTCAATTTCATTTAAGTTACAGATGTAGCAGCCTTTCTTATACAGCCCGTTTAGAATAACGCTCCCACGCTTAGTTTTCAAAATCAAGAAATTCTGTATCTATTCAAATCTCCCCTAAAGTAATTATGTGCTATATTATGATCTAAAAGCTATATTTAGCATTCAAATTTCTTGTGTCATTTTGCCCATCATCCCATATTAGGTCCTATTTCGTTGAGTTCTCTAACCCCAAAAAATTTCCTATTAAAACCGCTTTTGACAGAATATAAGGCAGTCTTTCATTCGTGTATTCGAATGATATAGGTACATACGACATATATTTCAAGTGTAGTGATAGAGTATAAATGTGTCCTTGTTGTAATCCTGTATCAAGATATCAAGATACCTCACACTAGTGGGTGCGCAGTCAGGTAATTTGAAAATATTGTTTATAAAACACAAATGTAATTTATCCATCCATTATATTTATATATATAATTGGCGCGTACACTTCCGTTAAGTGTTTGGGCGAGCTTCTCCTCCTATTTGTGGTGTGCGTCTTGATGTTGTTCCACAAATGGAGGAACCTACAGTTTCACCCCGACTTCGAGAAGCAGATATTTTTTATGAGGAGCTTTTTAATGGTAGAAATACAATCGGAGGTTTGCTATTGCTTGCCGAGGGGCGACCGCTATTAGAAAAAACTTTTTCTTAATTGTGATCTTTCACCGAGATTCGAACCGACGTTCTCTCTCTGAATTCCGAATGGTAGTCACGAAAAACCCATCCATTACATCTTCAAATAAGCCATGCCCCCACACCTGAGTAGCATAAGAGCCCCAATATGTGCAATACAATTTTGAAAAGGCAGATAATATGTAGAGCTAAATAGAAGGCCGCAGATTGGTGCGAGACTACCATTCGGAACTCGGAGAGAACGTAGGTTCGAATCTCTGTGAAAGACCAAAATGAAGAAAAAGTTTTTTTTAATAGCGGTCGCCCCTCGGCAGGCAATAACAAACCTCCAGTGTATTTCTGGCATGAAAAAGAGGCTCCTCATAAAAATATATCTGCCGGTCGGAGTCGGCTTAAAACTGCAAATAAAAGGACGAGCTCGACCATACAGCCAAAAAGGGTGTAAGTTCCAATAATAAATATAATAAAGGGTTTTTAAATTGGCGCGGGTCGATTTTGGCGCCCTGTGGAAGCCATTTTGTTTTGGTGACATCTGCCAAATCTTTTGTTTATTATTCAGTTGTTTATGCCAAATCATAATGGCAAGTTACACGATTGAACAGAACGTTCAAATGATAAAACTTTATTATCAAAATGAGTGTTCATTAACGCAAACGTTGCGCGTATTGCGCCCATTTTTCGGTAGACGTGGTGGCCCTTTAAAGTCGACTCTTCAACGTTTGGTGGCCAAATTTGAGACGACCGGGTCAGTAAACTATCAGCCAACACCCGTACGTTCAAGGAACGCAAGATGAGCCGAGAACATTGCCGCGGTCCGTGAAAGTGTACAGCAGAACCCGAGGCAGTCTATTCCTCGCCGTGCACAAGAACTTGGCCTTTCGCAGACTTCAACTTGGCGAATTTTGCGTCGGGACTTGGGCCTACACCCGTACAAGATCCAACTGACCCAGAAGCTCAAAGTTGATGACCATAGACAACGCCGTTTGTTCGCTGACTGGGCTTCGAATCGTTTGGAAGAGAACCCCTGTTTTGGGCGAAAAATCATCTTTAGTGACGAGTCGCATTTTTGGATGAATGTCTGTGTTAACAAACAAAATTGCCGTATATGGGACGACACCAATCCACACGAGGCTCACCAGGTGATAATGCATCCTCAAAAACTTACCGTTTGGTGTGGATTTTGGGCCAGCGGCGTCATTGGTCCGTACTTTTTTGAAAACGACGTTGGTAAGGCGGTCACCGTCAACAGCGAGCGCTACACAACGATGATAACCAATTTCTTATGGCCCATATTGAACCATATGGACCTAGACGACATGTGGTTCCAGCAGGACGGCGCTACGTGCCACACAGCAAACACCACGATTGACGATTTCAACGTCTACCCGCCCTTATTCAAAAATCCTTTATAAATAGAGGAAACCTAACCTAAAATGAAAGAAGTTAAAGAATATATATAAATATAATTACTTGTATAATTGGCGCTTACATCTTTTTTGGGTGTTTGGCCGAGCGCAATTTAAATTAGATTTTTATATGTAAATATATTTTTGGTTTCTAATTGAATGAAATAACAACATTTTTTTGCTTTTGACAAAAAGTTTAAAGTATTTTTTTTTTACAAAAAAATCTAATTTGCTGATCTATAAGAACTGATGTCACCTTCTCAATGCACCTTGAGTGAACTATATTTTTACTTAAGCGTAAGGCCTCGAAGCTATCGATTTATGTTACAATTAGCTTGTAAGATTTAATCTTTAAGTAAATTTTTAAAATAAATAAATAAATATTTTTACAAAGCAATAATTATAAATAAAAAATAAATAAATAGTCAAAAATTGTCAATTTGTGGTGCTACCATAATTTTGCAACGGACTATATTTCCGCTCTGAAAATTATTGAACCAACGGTTCAATTACGATATTCGTGTTCTATACTTCCTGCCGGAGCGGAAATCTCGTTTCTAAACTGAAGTAGATAAAGTGACCGAAAATCCTTTGAAGTAAAAAAGACAAGCATAGAGCATTGAAATTAGCAGGGAACGATCGTTACCAATCCACTCACAACTTACACAACCTTCTAGTTGTGTCACAAACGCATCATTTTTTTTAATTATAAGAGATATTATTTTCCATCAACTCATCATTAACTGTAGTGAGACCTCAAAGCTGCATGCTAATATGAAATTTACGAAAGTTAAATGTGCAACCACAAAGGCTAGACAACAGCATTTTTTCACACTGGTTTGCAACTCAAGCTTTTGGCAATTGGCAAGTTCACTGGCTTTTTGCCAGCCGGTGGTAGTAAATATTAAAATTTTGCCAGTACTGAAAAAAATAACAACAAACTACTTGGTGGCTTTTTTACTTACGTCAGCGATTTTTATTGCATGGCCATCCTGTTCCCATTTGCTAGCGATTTGCAGGGTTTCCGCTGTCTTCTGTTGTATTGTCTTCGAGTCGTCCAGCAGCGTTAATTCATAGAATTCTTGAATATCTGCAAAATAAAAATACAAAAATTATTAGTTCAGTGGAGTCGTATCCGTTGAATACATACGCATACATATGCACTATATATAATTTTATGTACAAAAACAAAATTTACACTAAGTAAAATAATAAAAAAAAAAAATAAAGATAAATATACCTAAATCCAAGTTTAGATTCCGATCTGAATAGGATTAGATTACTAAACCAGCACTTGGTAGAGAAAAATGTGAGCTACTCCAGAGCTAAGAGCCAAAAGTTGTGGACCAAGCTGATAACTGCAACAGGTGAGATAATCTTGTAACCAACTACGCAAAGAGATAGATTTGTAACTCCTTGATATGTTCAGATCGAGGAGATTACCGATAATGCGGTCGTTGTTGTTGTAACAGTTTGTAACAGAGACGGTTTGTTTATAAGTTGCCGCCAATATAACCCAACGGTAGGTCCAATAGGCGAGCTGTTTCGACATTCAGGACAAAACAGGAAAGGTGTGTCAGATGAGTTTATTTATAGGTGCAGGAAAAAAGATGATGTATTAGTGAAACGCAGAAGACATGAATATTGTTTTATCGGTGTAAATTTAGGATAAGTAGGACTTTTACATCCTACAGTATCAGTACGTGCTAGTGTAAAAGGGGGTTGTTGTTGTTGTTGTTGTTGTAGCAGCATAAACATTCTCCATACATGTACGGTGAACGCTGCTGGAGTGACAGCCCTTGGCCGTATATAAATCCGGGTCGTCCCGGTAACGTAGAATCAACTGCCGTAGGTCTCTCGAGGCAACTAAATCTCTGCATCAGGATCAAAACACTGAAAGTATGGTTCTTTATCGTGTAAAATCAAAGTTATTCCAGCAGGTACAACCTAATGTCTTGTGAATGTCGTTATTCCATTGTTTTTGTTGTAACACCATACACTCGCCGGAAATGTTAGGGGAAGTGGCAGTTCTTGACCAGCTATAAATCCGAGCCATTCCGGTAACGTAGAATCAAATGTCGGAGAAGCGTCTACCGAGATTCCCAAAACTGAAGTTACTGTAGGATGTATTTCTGAATTGTGTCAGTGCTTTCAATGATACAGTGGCGGGCAGGTTTAGGACGGCTTGGCTTCCAGCAGTATAAGTTGTTCGTAGACACAAGAAGTCCCGTGAGTGGTGTTTTGGCAAATCCTATTAGATCCCAGCAACTAATTGGGCACCGCGTTATTTAAAACTGGGCTCTCGATCACTTTTTATGTTGCCATCTACGAAAGCGACTCCCAGTAATATGAGGTTGACACAAATCAGAATTTGTGCGTGATGATCCGCTACTTGATGCATCCCGTTATCGTTGTTTTGATCGAGCGAAAATTCAGTAGTTTCTTATAATGGAGCTAGGTGTAGCCTAGAAGTAACCCCTTACATTTGGTACTACTCTTGTTCACAAGCGTCTTTCAATTAGGATTAAAAGCATATTTCTTGCATTGGATATTTCATTATTCGTTATTGCATCTTATTTATTTGCTTTTTTTCTTTCTTTCTTACAGTTATATGCCATAATTATCAGTTCAGAAGTTCTATTAGCGGAATTCGATGTATATCTAACATTTAATACAATAAAATACATTCAAATAGCGTACCATAGTTTTTGGTATACAAATGATTTATAAATAACTTAAAGATCCTGGTGCGTGAGGCTCTGTGCCACACATCAGCCGCTCCTAGGAAACAGTATTGAGTGGTGGAAATGGATTCTGCTTCGACACCACCAGCTTATTGTGACTGTACGATATGTATCCCTTGATTTTACCCTCAAAAATTAAATTCGCCACTATGCAATGCGTTTCATCGATGCTCATGTCTGTTTCGCCAACAAACTGCAATGCCGCCTGAAATGCGCGCAAATCCAATTGATGTGTCTGCTTAATTATATATACACGCTTGAAGAGATTGCGATAAACAATGAACTTCAATTTTTCAACCAGCAAATAAATGCCACATTTGATAAAGAATATCTCATGACGCTGTATAACTTCGTCGAACTTGCGAACATTGCCCTCTTTAAGCGCCACAGCAAGTTCATGAAACTGTAGTAGGTCAAAACGTTCGAGGTTATGCTTCTTGGGCAAATAGCCAAGTAGCATTTTTACCGGTACTAAGTAGATCAGTATTAGCCGCTTGTTGCGTGGAAAATTGCGTGGGCAGTTGCGCAAGGCAAATGAGAGAAATTCATCAGCGCTCTTGTAGTCCGAGTCAAACATTGCTTTTCGTCCTACAAAATATTTATACGTAATCTGTTCTGGCAATGGAAAGGATTCTTTGAAGGTGCTACTATCGATGGCGCGTATCAATGGCTTACACAAATGCAATTTGTTGATGCGAAAGTAAACTTTGAATAACTGATTAACAAGATTGAGCATGCCAAGGCGTTTGGTGTCATCATCGGAAGATCTAAAAACGAATGTTAGGACAAAAAATTAAGACTTTCGAGGAATAGAAGACTTTGTAAGACAATAAAACGTACCTATTATCGGCCGCGCATACACGGAAGCAGCTCATAAGGCAGTCGGCAGCCTTTTCAAGAATTTCACCTGGCTTGTTACTACTGCCAAGTTCTTCACACTTCTGCGCTAGTATACGTAAATCCAAGCAGGTTGTGTACATAATAGGCAGACACCAGTTCTCTTCCTTCAGCTGTTGCAACATTTTCACTACGGACTGGATGCATTGTGATTGTTGGCGATATGCTTGCATGAAGTCCCGTGCTACAAAAAACATACAGTTATTGAAGGGCGAAACAAGAAAAAATTCACAGTGCTTAAAATTTCTACTCACTTTCCAAACCTAAGTAATAGAGCACTTTCAGATGAACGCAGACAATTTCATCAATAGGCGGATCCAGCATACGCTCCACTGTATTCTCTGGACACTCGACATATAAATTACGATTCATTATATGTTTGTCTTTGAGTGAAATAAAAGATGCCAATGTTTCGCCATCTGCCGCAGACCAGGCACGCTGCACACCACTAAGATAATTTTGCAAAGTGCCGAACATGCCAACACTGGGGAAGAGAACGAACAAGTTTCAAACTGATTTTTGAGAATTTAATTGTAAAATTGTTACTGCTTGCTTACCTTAATGAATCTTTATTGTTCTAGTGATATATTTCATAAAACCGGAGACCGTTGAATATTTCGCCAATAAGTTAATAAACGTTTGACACTTTTGAGATGACTACACACACACATACATGGCACTGTCAAATTCCATGACATAAAAATCGATAAACAGGGAAAAAACAGTGAACACTTATTATGCAGTGAAGAGCAAAGGCAGGCAACACTGTACAGTTACATTTGCACTGCTTTACCGACAACCACCTTTGCGTATGGTAGTTCAAATGAAAGGCGAGAAGAATTATTTTTGTATAGTCAGCATCTTTTTTGCACAACCGGATACCTTTTATTTTCTCGATCGATGTTTCCTTATTTAAATTTGTATGAAATGCAAGTTTATGGCTAGAATTTGAGGTAACTCAAGTGTATGAATTTGAAGCAGGTATCCTTAATGTCATAAATGTTTGCCTTGCTCGGCATATTAATAACACCGAAAAACACAGTATTCACGTTAAGATAGATATATAAATAATAACAATTTTGGATACCATCTGAATTGTTATTGAACACTATTAAGTGCTTACAGGTAAATGGTATACAAACTGAAATGATGGCTATACAAAATCGACCTGGAACATAAAGCGCGCGCTGTGCATACACACCTGCATACATATATGTAGTATGCATATAGTATACATATGTGTACATGAAGTGCGTTTCGTAACTATTTTTTCCAACTTTCATTTAAATGGGATGAAAATCCACAAAGCGGCAGGGTATTTCACCGTCTATGATAACTGGTATGTAAGGAATGCTAAAATTCAATGTTAGCTTCTTTCATAAACGAAAGCAAATTTACTATGCCCCTTTTCATTTGCATGTGATAACACTGATTTAAAGTCTTTATAATTAAGTTTATATTTACTCCTTATTGGATTAAATCTGGTACAATGAAAAAATGAAAATCTTGGTGTATATAAGAGTTTACCTCTCCGCACGCACATAGCTCTGCATCGATGGTCGCCGTGTGGCATTATTTGTTTCTTATATACCTTTAATAATGTTTTATGGAAATATAATTCATTCCACTACAAAAACTATATAAACCCAAGTTTCAAACTTGCAAGTTTTAAAAAACAGTCAGCAAATTTTCATAAAATTTCAAACCTTTTAAACAGAATTTTTAGAAAAATTTCCAGTGTGTAGTTTCATATATACTTGTATACATACATATGTATATATAATTAGCCTTCACACCGTTTATTGGGTGTTTGGCCAGCTTCCTCCGATTTGTGGTGCGCGTCTTGATGTTTTTTTAAACAAATGGGACTTTCAGTTTTATGCCGTCTACGAACGATATTCTATATGGTGTTTTATTAGGAGCTCTTTCATGCAGAAATACGGTCGGAGGTTTGTTATTGTTTACCGAAGGGCAACCGCTATTAGAAAAAAAACTTACTTCAATTTGTGTTTCATGCACAAAGATTCGAACTTATGCACTTCCGAATGGTAGTCACGCACCAATTGATTACCAAGCTGGCTTAAAAAGTCCCAAAATTAAATAAATAAATAAATAATTGGCGCGTACACTTCTGTTAGGTGTTTGGCCGAGCTTCTCCTCCTATTTGTGGTGTGCGTCTTGATGTTGTTCCACAAATGGAGGGACCTACAGTTTCAAGCCGACTCCGAACGGCAGATATTTTTATGAGGAGCTTTTTCATGGCAGAAATACACTCGGAGTTTGGCATTGCCTGCCGAGGGTCGACCGCTATTAGAAAAATGTTTTTTATTAATTTTGCTTTCACCGAGATTCGAACCAACGACCTCTCTGTGAATTCCGAATGGTAATCACGCACCAACCCATTCGGCTACGGCGGCCGCAATTAGGCAGTGATTATTTTGTACATACTATACATATTTACATCTAGTGTACAGCCTACGACAATTAAATACATCTCTGTGAATACTTTGTGCAGTTATAGATTGGTTTTGTTTCGTTTGGGTTCATTTTACTGTGCAGCGGAGTCAAAAAAATATTACTGTTTTTCTAAAGGATGCATAGAACCAAATATACAGAAACCATTTAACTTCACAATATTTTGCGAAAAACTGAATAATAACGAAAATAATGCGTTTAGCTTTTTAGAAAGGGTATTAATGGGACTACAAGGGATTAAGCGAGGTTTAACCCTCCGTCGGACGCCTTTTTTAAAACCTTCGGTTGGGCTCCCTAGTCTGGCCTTTTTTCGTTCTGTTCGAGGATCCTTTTTAAAAGGTTATATCCATAAATCGATACAAAATTAAATTCTAGGAAGCAACCTGGAAGCTCAAGTCGTTAGCTATAGTAGAAATATGTTAAATTCACGTCCAAAGACGAAAAAGTCTGGCCAGACCCGAGTGCCTAACGGAGGATTAAATTCTACTGAGTCTGAAAACATACATTATAAAGGGTGTTTTTTTTAGAGGTTAGGTTTTCAAGTTGGCACTACTTTTTTCGTAGATGTCTTTTTGACAGCTGTCACTTGATTTATGCTCAGTTTGGTTTGCCATTTCATAATGAATAGACTTACACCTGATCAAGCGCGTCGCACGTTCGATGAATGGGCCCAAAACGAGATGGCCACCGATCCCGATTTTCACAAGAAAATTTTGTTCAGCGATGAAGCTCACTTTTGGTTGAATGGGTATGTCAATAAGCAAAATTGTCGCATTTGGAGCGAACATAATCCACAAGCCATTGCTGAGACGCCGTTACATCCTCAAAAAGTCACTGTTTGGTGTGCTCTATGGGCAGAGGGAATCATTGGTCCATATTTCTTTAAAAATGAAGCCGGCCATAATGTTACAGTCAATGGAGAGCGCTATAGAGCCATGATTAATGACTTTTTCGTACCTGAATTGGACGATGTTGATGTGGACGACCTTTGGTTCCAACAAGACGGCGCTACATGCCATACAGCCAACGCAACAATCGATTTATTGAAGGAAACTTTTGGTGAGCGCATTATCTCGCGCCGTGGACCTGTGGCGTGGCCTCCAAGATCGTGTGATATAACACCGCTGGACTATTTCTTGTGGGGCTATGTGAAGTCGCTTGTCTACGCAGATAAGCCCGAGACGATTGACGTATTGGAAGAGAATATTCGGCGCGTTATTGCTGACATACGGCCCCAATTGCTGCAAAAAGTGGTCGAAAATTGGGCCTCTCGGCTGGAATTTATTCGAGCCAGCCGCGGCGGCCACTTGCCCGAAATCATTTTTAAAACATAATGGCAAACCCTTATCTTTATAATAAAGCTAAATTCTTGGCCATGACATTAAATTATATACGTTTTATTTCATCTTGAAAACCAAACCTCTAAAAAAAACACCCTATATTTGAAGTTGTTTTATACATGATATATTCGATAAATTAATTGCACTTTAGGCCGAAATGTTAAAACCTTAGCCCTCGTGAAGAGAATCCGACCATCTGCAATAGTAATTTCTTCGCCAAAGCTTCATCCTTTTTGATTTTGTTTTAATAAAAAAAATTCCATTGGCTCAGTTAGAAAAACAAAAACAAAAACTGAAACCAAATAAATAAAAATTATGCTTTTTCAAATTAATATGAACACACATCTATGCATATATGTATGTATAAGTATAGTATACATAAGCAGATATGCATAAATAGGCGCCGTATAGCATAAGTGGCATTTAAAAATGCAAAAGTGTTTACAAGAGGCAATGGCGGGCAATAGCCAAAGTACAACATTTTCGTAACCAAGAAAAAATACCAATCTAAATAAAGCACAGTATTTTGTTAGAAAACTTTTTGTTTGTAAAAAGTATTTTAGTGAATCTCATTTAGTAGTATTTACGTTGCTCTTCGACTTTTTTTGCTTTAATAAGCAATAGGCTATGTAATCGCCGGGCCAGCTGACACAATCAATCTCAGCAGTGCATCACGTAAATGGGAAGGCACTAGCAAAGATATTTACGTATACTTGCTCCGTAAACGTAGAAATCTGTGGAAAGCTACCTTTTTTCATGAAGTCGTGTCAGTTGATCGTTCTCTTCTAGAGAACTGGACAGGTTATAATTTTTGAAAGTAATAAAAACAACGAAAAAAATTACTTATGTTTCGAAAATTTTTACTAGGAGATATAGTAATGGGCTAAATTATTCTTCAAATTAAATAAAAAGGGGAAACCAAATGCGTATGTCCATCAGGATTTTGTGCATGAATGATGAGAAGCAATATTATGCAAATTAAAGTGAAGTCATTTTTGCGTGGCGTAAGCTGGGATGATCTCTCTCATAGAATTGGGTGAGAGGAATCAACATATCGACCTCGTATAAACGAAAATGAAAAGTTAAGTTAATGTAAACACGGTAATGAATTAAGAAGACAATTGTGTTAGTCCAACAACTGGCTATAAAATTGACTTAGAATCGAATAATGTTATCATGATAAGTGCCACCATGATAAAAACAATGGAAGGTAGTTCCACTCAATGATTTTTGTCGCTATGTTAGCCATTTGACATTTTATGGAGATACCTCTCGCAACTTGTAAGCTTCTCATTAAGGACGCATTAATCAGGTCTACAAATCAGAGATGGATTAGCGTTAACACCTGTGAAATTGCTAGGCAAACATGGCCAAGGCTAAATTTACGTCTGTCCAAGAGTATTATAAAACTGAATAGACTTCAAATCAGGACTTTAGTAGGGGCCCTCACAGGACATTGTCTCATAGGAAATCATGCAAAGAGATTAGGCGTTTACACGCATGATTTCTGTCGTAGCTTCAGAAATGAGGAGGAGTTGGAAACAATTCAACACCTTTTTTGCACATGCCCAGCTCTAGCCAGAAGCAGGAACCGATTTCTAAAATCCTACTTCTTAACGAATATAGATAATCTATACATTTTAGGTATCAACAACCTTTTACGCTTTGTCAAAATGGATGGTTTAATATGGAGAGGGAAATGTAGTTCAGCCCCGCGGTTCACAACAGACCCATTTCGTGGTCTAAGTGGCATCGTTGTCTCTATGTGCGATGCGGCTGCCAAACCTAACCTAACCTAGCCATTTGACAGAAGCTTACCCACAGTTGTTGATTAAAAACGTCAAACCTATTTCGCCAATAGAGAAATAGTGATCTAAGCAGACATCTTTGCCAAGATAAATAGAGGCAAACTCATTGTGCCCACACATAGCTACTCGTGCATCGACGACGTCGTATAACCAACCAATACTCAGAGTGAAATGGTGACCATCCGCAATACATTAATACGCTGTTCCAACATGATTAAACTTATGTGGATCTCCAGGCACGTAGGAATTGCCGGCAATGAATACGCGGAGTACCATCTATTACAACGATAATTGAGCGATGTACAATTAATGTATAATTTTCTGAAAGAGGTTGCTCTTCTGAATGAAATTTTTCAGGTTTGTGACGTGTAGTAAGAAAATCTTCCCCAAAGTGCAGTGTCACAACGAACGCTTATATTGTTCGGATGAGATCTGTGGAGCCGTAAAGTTTCCGTTTGTTGTGCTAGATGGTTGCATCAGCGCATTACGCGAAGTTAAGGCCGTGAAGGCTTAGTGGGCCTTTATTTCTATGCATTGAAGAATTTTTCAAAGGAGAAAAGTTCTTTTCTTGTAGGCTGTGTAACCAAGTGATCATGAAATCGTCAAATGAGTGCAAATTTAATAAAAAAAAACAGGAATCATTATGAACATACAAATGTTTGAAAAAATAATTTAAAAATTCACAAACTGCGAGGTGTGAGCAGAGAACCTTCCTAAGACATATAGGTTGTTTACGCAAATAGAAAATATTTGTCTTTATCTTAAATAAAACAAATAATAAATCTTCCATATTTTGGATAATAATCCCAACCAATCTTCTTACCGACATAATTTCCACAGCTATACATAGAAAAGTGAATGACGGCTCGCAACATGCATTGGCTTGCCGTGAAATGTTGCAAGCAACATTGATTATCAAATGAGAAGTAATGAAGAAATGGATGGTACTACGCCTATTTCTTGGTAAATTCGTGTATCTCCAAAACGACTTAATAAAATGGGTAACACATATTGCTTCCGACCTCATTTAGATCCGACATAAATATTATTGAGATCGGATAAAAACTACATCCATTTTTTATATGCAACAAGCCCCTGATCATTCCAAAAATTAACACCCATCCCAAACTAAATTGAACTAAAATGTGCTCGGGTATATAAAATGCAGTACAGACCGAAATCAGCTTTATAAATTGATATTTCTGATAGAATTTCTCCATAAGTGTAAAAAGCGGGAGAATAAGTTCAGTAAAAAATTATCTATATACGGCTTTAAATAAAATTATATATAATATATATATATATACTAGATATACTATATATAATTGGCGCGTACACCCTTTTTGGGTGTTTGGCCGAGCTCCTCCTCCTATTTGTGGTGTGCGTCTTGATGTTGTTCCACAAATGGAGGGGCCTACACTTTTAAGCCGACTCTGAACGGTAGATATTTTTATGAGAAGCTTTTTCGTGGCAGAAATACACTCGGAGGTTTGACATTGCCTGCCGAGGGGCGGCCGCTATTACTAAAATGTTTTACTTTTTTTTTAATTTTGGTGTTTCACCGAAATTTGAACCTACGTTCTCTCTGTGAATTCCGAATGGTAGTCACGCACCAACCCATTCGGCTACGGCGGCCGCCAATTTATATAAATTTAATTACCTCTTGTAATATACAAGGTGGCGCAAAATTAAGCATCCAATTTTGTTTTTAAATAACTTTTTTACTAAATAAAAAAAGAATTTGAGTGATGCTTGTCTGTTTGTATCACAAGTGACAGATATGATTGACGTACCACGCAATTTACGGAAATTATAAATCTTTCGAAAGGGTGACCAAGTTCATCGCATCTGGTAAAACCAAGGCGAATTGGAAAAACGATATTTTCTAGATTAAAAAATGCCCATTGTGTAGTTTAGTGAAAAATTTTTGAGTGAAATTTTTGAACATTTTCGGCATATTTTCTTTTTTTCTCTAAAAGAAGGGAATGATGATTACGAACATAAGTCGATCAATCAATCAGTGGAATCATGTCAATGAAATCATAGATAAACTTAAGAAAGACCAAATTTGAATCTAATCTTAAAAAAGTAGATACACAAAATTTCAGGCATGTGTTTTATATCATAAAGTCAAAAGATGAATCACTTCTTTGGGTAAGTTTATGTTTTGTGGCGGGAGAAAATAAATTTAATGCATCCACTTTAAACTGAACCCCTGCAACTCTTCCCTTTAAACTGACAGTGCTCCCTCAGCGAAGAATGACAGCCAAGGGCACTTAAGCAGATGCATAACAAAGCTAATGCACAATTAAAGGAATAATTTGTACTACGTTGTTGTTGTTGCTATTTCAACTTTTGTGCTTCACTTGGCAACGAGTAGCAGTAGGGAAATGCACAAGAGTACTTCTATAACACAGTGGAACTTGTTTAAAAATAACCTAGGTACTACACACGATCCCTCGATGCCTAAGTAGTGCCTATGAGTGTCCTCGGCAAAAGTGTATACAAGTGTCCGCATATGACGCATACAAATGCATGCATCTTTTATTGTAAGCAAGAACACGCTCATACCCGCTGTAATTTGTACAGTTTGTACGTTTCAACAGCCTCAGATTTTCCCCTTTTCCATGCAATAGACACAATTGATATGACAGTTTAACGGGAACCTGTGTATCGGCTACAAAATGCATGAAGTGCCTTTCATTCGACAGCACAGGCCATAATGACAGAAAAAAGAAATGTTTCCTGTTAAGCAACACAGTTGAATAGCTGCGCTGCGCTGCATATTCTGACTGGTTGATATTGATAAGGACATTGGTTGACTGTGATGAAATGTAGGTGTACGGCATGGCTGTATATGCATATGTACATACACACATTAAGCACAGCTCCCCACCCACAAGCAATCACCATACAATCATGCCTACATTCACCAAATTATTGTTAGTATATGGCATAGGCAAGAACTGTTGCTATGTGTGCACAAATATTCTACATTTACTTGTCTGTGTGCCACGACTATGACCTAAGTCATGACACACTTTCAAAGTCCAAGATAGTGTTTAATATTTACATTATAAAGTCATGTATGAAATGTATTGAATAGAAAATCAAAATCAGCAACAGGCAACATCTTATAGAGGGATTATATAATGTGTGTATGCATATGTTACCTTTGTCATTGAGTGGGTGCGTAGGGTATTTATATAAAAAAAGATGAGCACAATGGCTCAAGAAATCTAGAATCAGAGAATAATTATTAATCACGGCATGACATGGTTTCCAATATGTTTTACCAAGCCTTCTCAGTTCTTTACTGTTTATTAGCTCATTGATGCTTACCGTTAGTTGATTTAGTTAAGCTCTTGAATACTACGGTAAGTTAGCCTCAGTGCAAACAATATTATATACATATATGTACGTATATATATATATATGTCATCTTATGACCATGGAAGTAAGATATATAACCCTAAGAGCTTAGGATTTATTAGAGCCGCCAAGAACCACTGCAATATACAGGGTTGCCCATATTCGACGGACCCATCTGGCAACCCTGTATCTTTTGACAGAGACGTCAGATCGCTTAATGACATACCGCGTTGGAAGCGTCAGTCCAAGCAGTCCATTTTTACCATGGAACAGTACACGCCACGCGAGCGCTCCCAAATTGTTGAAAATTATATTCAACAAAAGAAGAAGAAGAAGAAAGAGCGTTATAGCGATATGATAACCACTTTTGTGGTGCCAATTATTTGTAGAAAGCGTATGAGGCAGTTCTGGTTTCAACAACACGGCGCTCCACCACACACAGCTCGCACCACAATCGATTTTTTGAAGAAATTGTTTCCTCGTCGTTTGATGTCGAAAAATGGCGATTTTGACTGGCCCCCGCGTTCGCCCGATTTACCGCCACCTGACTTCTTCTTGTGGAGATATTTAAAATCAATGGTTTATATTAATAAGCCAAAGACTGTAGAAGAGCTCAAGAACAACATCCGTGAGGAAATAGCCGCTATTCCAGCCGAAATTATTTCTCAGGAAAGCGCAGAAAAGATGGAGCTCCATTTCTTCATGTGCTATTTCGAAAACCCTTTGGCCCCAAAACGGTATACGAAGAACTCAGAAAGTTCTTTGGACTCCTCGCCATTCAATTTCCAAACTCGTAGCTGTGTTTACCGGTCATTGGACGATCGGCACACTCGTGGAAAAGCTAGGGTTCCCATTTAACCCCCATTGCAGAAGCTGTGGGGACCTTTCAGAGAAGGAGACCGTCGAGCATTTTCTCTGTAAATGTTGTTAAAAATGGTTTGGCAACTAGAAGACTAAGGTCACTGGGAGCTTCTTTCTTCGACAGCCTGGGGCAGTGCGCCAACCTAAACCCAATCAATCTTCTCCATTATATCAACAGCTCTGGTTGGCTGCAGATATCTGTCTGTTGGAGGTCTCATAATGGTATCAAAACGGCGCTTTAGTGCTACTTGAGGAGTGCCAGGTGCACTTCAACCATTTCACCTACCAGCCGAAATGGTAGCTAAAACTATGGAAAATGCTGCAAAACGGGCGCAATACGCCGTACCCTTGAGCCTTTACCATTTGCGAGATATCATATTCAAAAAGTGATTTCAACAAATCTACTTGAACCAAATGAAATGATTATTATCGTCAACATCAAAAAATTAAAAAAAAAAACACATGGGTCCGTCCAATATGGGCAACCCTGAATACATATATACTTGATACTCTCTCAATACTCAACAGTAAAAAACTATCTGAGACGATTCATATTATTTCATAAGGATGTTGATTAATAATAAATATCTGAATACAATTTATATTGATATCACATCACACCTGGAAGGGTGCACATACATATCACATGTACATACATATGTGATTTTTTGTTTTTTTACAAATTCTGCTGTATTGCAAACAAAAAGTAGCGCATACGTTGCAATAGCTAATATTCAAAATGTCCCGTGAGTCCCAAAATCTAATAAAAAACGTTCAGACTTAATTCAACAGTGATACTTGGCTTATTTTGACCGTGATATAAAAAATCGAGAAAATTCGTGGGCGTTTAATGTGTGCTCTTTAAGGTGTTATACAAATTTGAACAGTTAGTCCAAGGAAAAAATTAAAAAATAACATTTGGTATGCCAATCTTATGAACTGATTTCGATTTCTAATTTTGTCTACCGCAATTAATTCCTGCTGAAAATTCATCTTTGCCATCTACTTTAGCGATGTTGAAAAATATGCATGGAACGCTAAGAAGTCTGCCGAATTTCGCGATAAAATAAAAGCGTAGTTGGACTTCTATTATGATCTGTTCAAATTTCATTTTCCTCACTCACATTTGAATTAGAGATAAGGTTCAGATGGTGACGAACACGGAAAACGATTTCATTAAGAAGCAGCTGTATTCGAAACGAATTACCAATGAAATTGTCAGCTCACTGTGTTCGCAGATTATTGCTGGAATCTTATGAGATATGATCCTGCATTGCAGTGAAAGAGAAAAGCTGCACCACAAAACGATTGCTGCTTCAATCGAAAGTTCAATAAAAGTCGAAATGAGTATGTTAGTCTTTAAGAAAATGCGATTTTAGACTTGGCTTTTTATCTGGGAACTGTGATGTGATAGAAAATGTTATTTACACATTCTAATATCAATATATGTATACCTGTAATTATATAATTTCGCGTACATCCTTTGTTGGATGTTTGGCGGAGTTTCTCCTCCAAATTGTAGTGTGCGTCTTGATGTCTTTCCATTTATTGGTTTTTTTTTAAGAGGGGCTTTTTCATGCAATGGAAGGTTTGCTAATGACTATTAGAGGCGACCGATATTCAAAAAAACCTTTTTTCT
Source organism: Anastrepha fraterculus (assembly GCA_037575425.1). Classification (NCBI taxonomy): domain Eukaryota; kingdom Metazoa; phylum Arthropoda; class Insecta; order Diptera; family Tephritidae; genus Anastrepha; species Anastrepha fraterculus. Next base: position 478,843 of record JAYXIM010048691.1, read on the forward strand.
ATCATTTACTGTTTGACGCCAGTGCATCTCGAAAGGGAAATACCAAGGAATAATAATCAAATACTAAAAGCACAGATAAAATCAAAAATGGGAAATTTTTTGAGTAGTATAATCTGTTGTGATATTACCAAGTTTTATTTATTTATTTATTAAAATGAAATACATGCCAAATTTATGTACAGAACGTGATATTTGAAGAGTTAGAAGAAACAATGCAAATTTTGAGCTACGTAATAAATGAAGAGGTAATGAAAAAAACAGTGACAAATGTGAGGATTTTGTGACTAAGTTTCAAATTAAATTTTCGTATATTCTTTAGTTTTGCCCAATACTTTGCATCAGTGAGAGTTTTTGTATTGTGGTTTTTTAATATTTCCATTTATTGGTCTGTGGCGTTTTTGGAATGATTGTAGTTTTGTGATAATTGTCATGTGATATTGTAATGTTTTTCTTCAAATACTGACGTGGAGCGACGATGTATTTGATTCACAAATGCATGTAACATACACACATATATATATCTGTATGTACGCATACATCTCCCGCAACTGACATTCAAGTAACAGACTTGATGGATTGAGGTACTTTTTTAATCAAAATGTTTCAAGCCTCGAAAGGATTCAATTGGAAGGCCCAAAACATTTATTTAGAAGTCAGCGCGTCATTCATGTCAAGAAATAAGCGCCGTAACTTTATCATCAAATGCAACTGACAGCTAACCAACCAGCCAGCCAACCAACCAACTAAATAAACAACATAACACTCAAGCAACACCCGAATCATCCCAATTATGCAGCCACCCTTACTGTATTCCAATCAATGTTTGTGTATCTTTACCCAGTAGTGCCTATATAGCGTTTCACAAATATTGGCCATGGTTTCGTCCATTGAGATAGTTGCAAGTGAAGCGCACGTTCATAAGCTTTGGCCCAAATACATGTACATGGCCTCGTGCATCAGCCCTGTAATACGCTGATTGCCATGGGGCAAGTATTGTGCAATCTTCTGCATGAGTGTACGTATGTAGGTGTGTATACGTGTATGCGGAGGGCCAATACCGAGGTGACGGCAAAAGTGGGTGAAAAATCCATAATCGATAGACTTCTGCACAATGTACTTTGCGATAGGTACACAGTGTATAGGCCCAGTAGGAAAATATATTGGAATATAAGTGAATGCAGAGTTTGTTGTCTTGCTGTTTTAATTTATTTGTTTTATATTTACAGGGTTCAAATTATCCAATCGTAATACTTGCTTTAAGTAAAAAAAGCATTGTTTTCCCCCATTCCTGGCATCATCAAACCTGGCAGGCTAAGTTGCTTTCTTTGACAATCAATTGTAATAGAATAATTGCCCTATTATTTTCGCCCAGCGTTAGCCAGTGGCGAATAGATGAAGCAACTGGTACGAGTATAAATAAACATATGTTGGTAGCGCTGGAAAGGATCTACCAAAAATTATATTTGTTTGGAAGCGCTTAATGAGTATAAGTAAGACCGCGTTCATTTAGGGAAGCATTTGTTGCTTCAACTCATTACTTGTGATGCTCGTGCTCTGTCACCACCCTTTGTGCTCTCACTCTTCTCAATGTTGCTGTTAGCTGTATACATAAAAGTAACAATTGGAAGGTACGTGTACAACTCGGAAATAGCAAAAGAGAATCCGGAAGCAACAAAAGTCTTTCGGTAAAAATGCGACCTAATGAAACTCTCTACAAAAAAAACTGGCAGCATTGAAAATAGTGAGTTATACTACTGTGGGCAAAAAGTAAGGTGAATTTATTTGTCAAACTTCGCGGGATTAAAACTTCGCTCTAGTTATTTTTTTTCATGAGTTGGCAGCACTGTTAATAACATCTGGGCCGACTTTCATGTGAATGTCATTATCAGTAATATATTTACGTTTGTGTTTACCAAACGACCAAGAGTGCATTTTTCGATTTTTACAAGGTCTGATTTGATTGAGCAGAGAAGTGCCATCAAATTTTGTTTGCAGTCGTTCAAAAATAAAGGTCATGATGACAGTTTTTTTCGATTTTCGTGGTGTGGTGCACTATGAATTCCTTCCACCTGGCCAAACTGTTAATAAGGAATATTATTTGAGCGTTATGCGTCGTTTACGTGAAGCAATTCGTCTAAAAAGACCAGAATTATGGGCCAACAACTCTTGGTTTTTGCATCACGGTAATGCACCGTCTGACACTGCACTCGTTCTTCGTGACCATTTCGCCAAAAATTCCACGCATATCGTTCCACCGTACCACCGTATTCGCCTGATTTGGCTCCGTGTGACTTCTGGCTATTCCCAAAACTCAAGAGACCACTCCAGGGAACGCGTTTCGAGTCGATTGAGGAGATAACAGCTGAATCGAAAAAGGTGCTGATGGCTATACCGGAAATGGACTATTTGGCATGTTTCGGGGATTGGAAAAATCGTTGGCATAAATGTATTTCATCGAGAGGGGATTATTTTGAAGTTGATTTACAAGAATAAATAAAGATTTTTCATTTTACAACCAAATTCACCTTGCTTTTTGCCCACAATAGTACCAGTATTGAGAGAGAGAGCTACCGGCGAAAATTATCCGAATTAACCCCTTCCGGTATGATTTAATAATGAAGAACGACCACAAAATAACCATTGTTATTTTAAAAAACTTGTTTCCTTTTATAATTCTTCCATATTCTTAATTAATATTCCTTAATTTCCTTCCCGTCTGTATGCAGAAAATCACCGCATCTCTCAAAGGGCTTATGAAATGGTAGATGGCACGCTTTAGTAAGCCGAAATGTGATGCATCGGTAATCGCTAGTAAGTTATATGCTATATAATACCACCTCCTCTGCAGATATCCGCCGGAAGAAGAGCTACACATTAGAAATCATATTATTCAACTCACTAACAAAACCCAAACTAAGATCAACAAACCCTGAGGAACTATCACCAGCTTTGATACCAGAAAGCCACCATTGGGAGCCAATCACTACCCATCGAATTTCAGCGGCCGCCGTAGCCGATTGGGTTGGTGCGTGGCTACTACTCGGAAGTGTATGGGTTCGAAACTCTGGACACGAAATATCAAGGATAGAAAAAGTTGTTTGCCTCAGTAATGGTAATGGCAAACCTCCGAGAGTATTTCTGTCTCCCCATGAAAAAACTCCTCGTAAAAACCATATGCAGTTTGGAGGCGGCGTAAAAGTGTAACTTCCTCCATTTGTGGGAAAATATCAAGAAGGGTGTAAAAGCGCCAATATTAATATGAAAAGTTCCATCTTCAATATCAAGAGCTTCAGAAAATATAGAAATATTATTTGTAAAATTCTCAAATGTATGCTTGAAGACATGCAGTCAGTGCACGCAAATAATTCATTCAATTTGTTTTTATATTTATATAATTTTTCCTCCACTATTATTTACTCTCCCTTCGATTATCAATTTTTACCGATTTAGTATTTTCATTATTTGTAGATTAATGATAGTCTTGCATGCACATTCACATACTACCATATACATATATCATAAATAATATTATATGTATACATACCCAACAACGCTTGAAACAAGCGTGATTTGAAAATCCGTATCACTCGTTCAATGGCAATACGCAACGCACGATCCTGCGGCTCTGATAGTCTCGAATGATAGTCCTCTAATAATTCAAGGGCACGATGTGCTTCTGCAATAATAGAGAAATCAAAGTGAGCGATAGAAAGCTGTTGTCAAATTAGCAGACGCATGCTTGTATATGTGTATGTGGATGCACTAAAAGCTTAACTGAGTAAAGCAGATTGACAATTTAATAGGTCTCGCGGTTAAATAAATTAGGTTAATTGCATTATAAATAATAATGTGCTGGAATGATGCCACCTGCATGGAAACAAATATGTCTGTGTGTATACAAGTATATGTGCATTTGAAAAATAAATTTTAATTTGTGTTTTGTAAAAAGTCGGTTTGGCATACTTTGTATATCGGCGAAACGTTCGTCCAACGTCATTTCCGGTGCAGTCTCCTCAATTTGGCTGGCTTGACCAAAAATGGTAGACCAATAGCCACGTGTATCGTCGTCACCTCCAACTGCACCCTCCATATCCATGTTATCCTCCTCATCTACATCCATCGCCATTGGTCTAGTCGCTTCGGCATTCTCCGATTCCGTCACGGTTATCGACACCGCTTTGGCAACAGTCTCTGCTGTTTCAGCCACTTCTGCGTCCATATCATCATTATAACTTTCCTCTGCTCTCAGTACCGAATCGAAGGTATCTTGTCTCGCGTTCGTCGATTGGCCATATATGCGTTCACGTTCAACGGATTCGATCATCGATTTAAAACGGTTCAATTCGAAACGTAAACTTTCGGACATATTCGTTAATTGTATATTATTCGGTTTAGAAAATGAACGTTGCCTAATTCTATTGCTTAGATTATTCGTATACACTTCGTTTTCATCACGCGATATGTCCGATTCGGACTTTTCAAAGTAGCCAGACTCGATATCTGGTGTTTTAAGGCCGCTACTCAAAAGATGTCCGTACTCGAGCAGATCCTGCGCGGAGTAGTAACACTCAATGGATTCGCGTACACTATCGCGCCAACTTTCTTCGTCCACCAAGACGCTGGCGGCAATAGGGGCACTGTGGCTGGCGATGTGTGCACTTTGCTCTGCTGCTGTATCTAAACATTGCGCGCTCGAACCTGCACCGTCCCTAGTATTTTTGCAGCGCTCGTCGTCGATACTAACGTTAACGTTAGCGCCAGGGTCTGGTTCCGGATCCTGCTCTGGTTCTGTGCTCTCTTTTGGTAGATAATCGTTTTTCTCAGACTTTTCGGTGGTTTCTATGGTAGCTGATTCCACTTTTACAATTTGTGTATCTAGTTTTGTTGTTAATTCTTCAACCAGTTCCCCGTGTATATTATGGATTGCATGCGATGTTGTCGGCAGTACAGGTATTTCAACATCACAGTCTGGTAACTCTTCTAACGCAACGATGTGCCCTTCACATTTTGCATCGATTTCTTCAGACACTTGTACGGCATCGCTTGAAATATTTGACCGATTGACGACTAGTTCGCTTTTAGTGACGTTGTTCTCACTCAATGCTAATGTAGTTTCATTTGTAGTTTTTATGTTATCTATAGGGCTTTCTAAGCTCTTAAATGGTTCATCAATGTCTTCTTGCTCAGAGCTATCACCTAAGTTTCCAATAATCTTTATAACTTGCACTGTATGAACTTCAAGTTGGCTCTCTGCTACCTCATCGTGGTTGGTGAATAATTCTAAAGCATGCTCTTCATACTCATGTGGGCGTTCGTCATTCTTTCTTTGGTTTAGCGGCACTTTTTCTGAGTCCTCTTCCTCTTCAGACGAGTCCTTTGAGACCTGTTTAGCTCTTTTTTTGTTATTTCTTAGTTTATTTGGATTGAGTGGGATTTTCTCCGCCCAGTCATGTGAGTACTGTTGCCGCCTTTTAACCCGTTGCTTACTACTTGAACGTCTATTAATTTTAACTTTTTTTGTATCTGTAACTAAAAGACATGATCTTTCACCACGCGCACTATTGCTCCCAAAATCGTCTTCACCGTCGTCATCATCAACATCATCTTCATCACTATCCCCATAATCTTCGATGTCACTTATGGCGCCGCAATCAACGTCCCGCAAATCCTTAACATCCTCTCCATATTCCGGCGCTGAGGAATCATCGTCATCCTCTTCGTCATCGTGAAATGTGCAATTATCGCTACTCATTAATAAATTAGGATCACTACTTTGCTCGCGTTCACTGTCAATGTTCATGTTCGGTCCGAAAGCGCGGTTTTTAATTTACGAAATGTATGGAATAAATAAAAAATTGTTAATGATGTTCGGGAAACTAATTAAATGTCAGCACTTGAGATTGATGAACAATATTTTGTGTATAAGTTTTGGGTACCGCGAAAACCCGTTTCGAGAACGTCGTGTCACAAAACCACGTCTTTGACTAAGCGCTAGATTTTATGGAAGACATACAAAACGTCCACAATTACACATTACCATCGAAAAAGAAGCTATCTTCCATGTATGAGTGAGCAAGTGAATTTTGATGCATGTATGTATGTGTATGTATGTATGAATGTAATACCCAGGGTATAGTTCTATGTAAGCGAATAAAGAAGGGTCAAAACAAAATTATTGTAAAATAGTCAATTCGTACTGTACGTTGTATTCATATGCACATACATATAACACATATAGGACCTATGTTCATGCACAAAAACAAGAAAAAACAATCAATATTGATCGATGTTAATTATGATTTTGAGCTCAGTTTAAAATATCTGAATATTTTTATGTGCAACTGTTTACATGTATTTGCACTAGGCCGGCATAGTTCCTAGCAGATTCGGATTTTACATAAAATAAGAATAAAAAGCCACTTGACTAAATCAATTTCGAGTCCTTCAAGTCTTAAAACATGTTATCTTTAATTAATACGAAATTAATATGAAGATTAATATTGATCATGACGAGGTGAGAATAGCGATACAGCGGCTAAAGAACACCAAAGCCGCGGGCGCTGACGGACTGCCGGCTGAGCTATTCAAACATGGCGGCGAGGAGCTGGTAAGGTCTACCATCGACCAAATATTCACAATACGCCAAATCTTGGAAAAGACCCATGAAAGGAGAATCGACACACACCATCTTTTCGTCGACTTCAAAGCTGCATTCGACAGTACGGAAAGGAGTTACCTGTATGCCGCGATGTCTGAATTTGGTATCCCCGCAAAACTAATACGGCTATGTAAGATGACGTTACTCAACACTAGCAGCGCCGTCAGAATTGGGAAGGACCTCTCCGAGCCGTTTGATACCAAACGAGGTTTCAGACAGGGTGACTCGCTGTCGTGTGACTTCTTAACCTGATGTTGGAGAGGATCGTACGAGCCGCAGAACTTATCGGTCAGGCACAATATTTTGTCAGAGCGTACAATTCCTGGCGTATGCCGATGATATCGATATCATCGGCCTCAACAACCGCGCTGTTAGTTCTGCCTTCTGCAAACTGGATAAGGAGGCAAATCGAATGGGTCTGGTGGTGAACGAGGGCAAAACGAAGTACCTCCTGTCTTCAAACAAACAGTCGGCGCACTCGCGTATCGGCACCCACGTCACTGTTGACAGTTATAAGTTTGAGGTTGTAAAAGACTTCGTGTATTTAGGAACCAGCATTAACACCGATAACAATTTCAGCCTTGAAATCCAACGCAGAATCTCTCTTGCCAACAAGTGGTGCTTCGGACTAAGTAGGCAACTGAGCAGTATCGCGAATATCGCAGGCGATGGAACGATGAGCTGTATGAGCTTTACGACGGCATACACATAGCGCAGCGAATAAAGATCCAGCGACTACGCTGGCTGGATCATGTTGTCCGAATGGATACAAACGCTCCGGCTCTGAAAGTATTCGATGTGGTACCAGCTGATGGTAGCAGAGGAAAAGGAAGGCCTCCTCTGCGTTGGAAAGATCAGGGGGAGAAGGACTTGGCTTCACTTGGTGTGTCCAACTGGCGCCGGTTAGCACGAGAAAGAAACGACTGGCGCGCTTTGTTACAAAATCGCGTAAGCGGTTATAGCGTCAATTAAGAAGAAGCGGAATATTGACCAAGGTTTTATGAGGGTTATTTTTTTTTAATACAAACCCTAAAGTAACTGTATGTAATTTTTTATATGTAAATCAAACTAAGGCATCGAATAACATTTAAATTTTAAAATATTTCAAAAATTTATTTTTAAAACTGTTTTTACTTTTTTTATAATTATACACAAAAGTGTATTCTATCTATAATACTTTTTGTCTTCAGTGCCATAACTCCATCTCAATTTTCGTATTAGTTAAAGAATTGCTTCTTTTAAAATTTGGAGATCTCCCGAATTACTTTTTTTTAATATTATGTACAATCCGAAGCTGTCGAAAAAATCGTCCCATACAAATTGACCTGCACTAATGTACACGTATTTACCGTTATTAGTATGACAGCTGAAGGAAGGTCAGTGTTTCCTCTTTCTGCTAAGCTTTTGTTTGTTGAGTGAAAATGAAATGCACAATTTGTTGCACAACAAAAAATACTTAAATAATACAAAAAAGATATGTAACTGTAAATGAAAAAAGCTAAAAGTTATATACCGAAGGAAAGTGCAATGAGTTGCACGTGAAATTCATACCGAGTGTACGAGTACAAGTAAATAGATAAACGAGTAAAAATGAACAGAAAGTATGTGCTGACGGTACCACAGTATCCCCTCTAAAAATATCTAATTTCCCTAATGACTTTCTTAGATACTTACGAATCAGAGAAGATTTTAGCTAAATTTTCAGAAACTTAATTCCATACCGTGTTGCTGTATGCTGGACCCTAACATATTAAGAAGGTTCGAACAATCTTGCCATTTCTGAGGTGATTACTGTTGATAGAAGGTTAAAAGCCACCTGACTATCTGAAAGCATGTAAGTATGTATGCGGGCTCCAATTTCCTACGGAAGCATTCCCTTACACATAGTCATAGCCCATAAAATCTGCGTACACCTTACAAATATTTTTAAATTGATTAAAAACACAATATAAATTTATAGTTGAAAAAATATTTTATTTATTTATTCTTTCATTATATTCTTGAGTTACGATACAAAAGCAAAATAAAATAAGATTCCTCACAGTAATTCCAGTAACATGCCCATATAGCAACCAGATAGTCTGCGTACAGTTTTAAAACATATGGAAAAAGCTTTATAAATAATATACAACCACGGAAATTAATTATTGTTGGATAGCCACGATGTTTTAGGACTTCACCCGCATAACACTTCTCAAAGCCTCCTTACTTGTTAGTGATTACAGATGCTCAAAAGCGACTGTGGGGTGTTTTGAGTTATTTTGAAGCCTTGTACCAGAGCCTAAGCGTAAAGTTACTTGCTCTGTGTTTCGTGACGTTATCTTGTTGGAACCAAAACGTTCTTGATAAACCAAGATTTACGGTACTCCGTTTCAAATTCCCTTTCAAAATGTTCAAATACCCCCATTTATCAATTGGTGATTCAATAAATTTTAACTGAGCCACACCGCTTGTCATCATGCATCTGTATTTGACTGTACCATAAATAAAGATTTTGTTTCTCAAGAGCAGTTTCTGATTTGCTCCAAAAGAATTTGGCGACCTCTTATTCCAAAATTCCCGAATTCAATGCACTGTCGTCTGTACACAAGTGAAACGGCTTTCTTGGAGCGACACTACCATGCAGTTTTCCAGATATTTTGTTGAAATGATTGGTTCACATTTTCAAAAATTTTTGATGATGTAATTTGAGGGTTCAGAGAGAGAACGAGGGTTCGAATCTCGGTGAAATATCAAAATTAAGAAAAAGTTTTTTCTAATGGCGGTCGCCCCTCGGCAGGCAATGGCAAACCTCCGAGTGTATTTCTGCCATGAAAAAGCTCCTCATAAAAAATATCTGCCATTCGGAGTCGGCTTGAAACTGTAGGCCCCTCCATTTGTGGAACAACATCAAGACGCACACCACAAATAGGAGGAGAAGTATGTATATTAGGGCGGGTCGATTTAAAAATCGCTCATTGCTCTGTGAAAATCGTATTCTAGGGATCAAAATAAGAAACTTTGCCGAAGGAACCATGCCTCTAAAACGAATTCTTATGTCCCCCAATTTAAAAATATCACCATTTTTGGCCTTTACATGAAAAAATCAGCTAAATGGCTATGTTTTTTCTTTATTTATATTTATTTATATTATAATAATATTTATTATTTATTTATAATAATATCTATTTTTTCTCTTAAGAGATTTATTTAGTCAGAACATATGTAAATGAAAAAATTAATTTAAGTGAGTTATAGAAAAGAAACTAAAAAGTTCGGCCCAAATTGGGGGACATCAGAATTCGTATTTGATCCCTAGAATATGATTTTCACAGAGCAATGGGCGATTTTTTTGCCTCCCCACGAATCGACCCGGCCTAATATACCTATATATATACTCGGTCTCCGAATTTCGGAATTCGATTTTAATATTTTCCAACTTTTTTCACGCAAAATTTACCCATTTTATAAATGTCTACCCATAATCTAAATAACTGAGAGATCACGGATTCCAAACGCTACATAGACGAACCACGTGCCCGTATGTATGTATGCAGCCGTGACAGTCTCAGTTTTCATTGAGAAGAAAAGAGCTAGACATCCATCAGTGCTTGTTGGTAGAAAGCTATAACCCATCCAGCTGGAACTTTTAAATGAAAAATTACGAGGCTGAAAATTAAGAAGAGTAATTAAAGGCGGTTCCCTGCTTGGCTCTCAGAGCTCGAGATTTATAGATTTCAAAGGATCAATATAATTTACGAAATATAGGCGGGACTAACGAAGAAGTCCAAAAACTTAGGCACCCAATATCTACAGAAATTTATATTTGCCACTAAATCTAAAATCAGGCTTAGTTTTGAATATTAGCCGTTTAGTGCCAATAAGTTTCATGAATACATATCGCACCCTAAATACAAAAGGGTCACAACTCAAAATTTTCCACACTCGAGCTTGACTTGTTTACAGCAGCACAGAAAACAAACTATGTGACACGCTGAAATTTGTCATGTAAGCTTATAACAGTCCTACCAAAAAACAAAAAAATTATTTTTGCCATATGTCATCCGCGCACAGTTTTATTGATAACGTCTCGTTCATATTTTAGCAGAAGTACATTTTGAGTTGTGACCCTTTTGTATTTAGGGTGCGATATATTAGAGGTACCACAATGGCTACAAGTCAAATGAAATTTTTGGATGCTTAGAAAACCCCGATGTTTTTTAAATCTACAATATATTTATAACTTCGAGTATATTTTGTACCAAGCCATTGGAGCCTTTATTGTGCTTAAGAGTTTAGGTTTAGAATTTGCGAACTTCTTCAACAGGTGTATTTATGAAAAAATCCGACACTTTCTATTTGTGAATATGGAGGTAGCAAATAGCAAGCAAACTAATTACTTATATTTCTATATAAAGTATCCTTTTATAAAAAGAGGAAGTACCTTTCAACATTTTAGCACAACAAATGATTGCTCTCAAAAGTATGTAGGTATGTAAATTATGTAAAACTGCCTTATCGCTATTTTCACACTTTTTTAAAATTCATGCATTCATTTAATTGCCCTGCTAAAGCTATTGTGTTCAAAACTCCATATTTCAATATGCAAATTCAAAGCAACGGGTGTGTGCTTTCATGCACTCACACAGCCAAATAAATTTACTTGCATGCATTACGAGCATTAACGCCCAACAATTAGCACCAAGTGATTTGCACGTGATGGATATATGGTACTACTAGTACACAGTGGCCAGCTTTCAACCACCATCCAGCTGTGGAACGGATGTTATACCCACCATGAACATGGCATGTGTCCACTGTCATAAATGCGAAGTTCCGGTTTAAAATAAAAATTTCTCATATTTTTTCTTTGATTCATGAGACATGCATGCCGATTAAGTTATTTAGCGCAACAAATTGCCATTTACACTTAAGTAAATATTTTTACACACATTTACGAGTAGCGTTGCCACTGCTTAGGTATTCACATCCTTTTACGATTTTTCGCTTTAATGCAACTAAATGGAGCACGGAAAAGAAGATTAGAGATGCCCAGCTGGTCATAGGTATCTACAGGAACATACAAGTGTTTCTTATTTATTTCATAATAAATGTCGGTAGATAGGCTCGATTTGTTCTGAAGAAGCCTCGAATTTTATAAGTAACAGTGATTTTCGATGTGAGAAATATAATTTAAATGACCAAGCTGAATGTAAAAAAATATCCTTGACAGCAAAGGAACAGACATCGGAAAAGTCTCTGTTGTACAGACAAACAACAAACAACAACATTTCAACAGACTAAAGAAATAATTATTTAGTTCACATATCAAAGTTTGCGACTACAAACATATTACGAACTCATTGAACTCTTTATCTACACTATGCTCTTATGAATATCACATTAATTATCAATACCACTGGCTTAGAATGTTGTTCGCCCAGACCTATAACCGCTTCTCGTGAAGTTTGTGAATCATTTTATTAAAATTTCCTTTTAGGCAGAAGGTTGTCTTTGTCCAGGTAGCTCTACCAAATCTGCAGTTTCGCATAATTAATCAAGTCTCAATGATGAATTTGCTACTGTTTTAAACCCGATGGCAGCCAAGAACGTAGTGGTTGTAGTGGGAGCACTCCATAATCCCGACTAGACATAATCCATTTAAAAATCCGGACAATACACAATCCAGACAACACTTAAAACAGTCATATCAAAATCCCGACCACACAAAATACTGATAATACGATATCCAGACTAGGCAAAATCCCGACAACTTTAAATTCCGATAAGTTAAAATTCATAGAAAACATTAAAGTTCTTTCTGAAATAAAGCGACAGATGGTTGGTATAATAAGGAGTGAAGAAAAGAAGTAATGACTTCTTATAACTGAAAAAGTAATACAGGGTGAGCCATATAGCGTTTGCTCTTTGAACCACCTATTTTTTTGAGAATGGTAACACAAATGGCATGTCAAATGCGTTCGTAATTTACTTAAAGGTTTGACATTTACGAAATGGGACGCTATACGCTTGAACAAAATTGGGAAATATTGAAAATCTATTTCCAAAGTGGTGAGTCTTCTTCTTCTTCCGCGGTTACAGTAAATGTGCTTAAAAATTGGGTTGATCGAATGGCCTACTGTAAAGCCAGTCGTGGCAGTCATTTGAACGATATTATTTTTCATTCATAAATGACAATGTTCAATCTTCAAAATAAAAAAAAAAATTTGAAAAAATTTTAAATAGTTTCTCTTTTTATAGCCGATTCAAAAAGCAAATTTTACAGGTCCACCCTATATTATATGATGGCATTTCATTCATACGTCGGTAAATTGTAAATATTTCATATAGAGTTGAGTGGCTTAATACAAATCGGGCAAATTGTATGGATTTTTTGTCGGAATATTTTGTCTGGACTGTGTGTTGTCGGAGTATGTATGGCCAGGATTTGGTTATATCTGGATTTTATCTTTCGAGATTCTGCATTTTGGGAATTTATAGGTTTGGATTTCGTTATACACGCGCTTGTATACCCGCTTCTTGTGCTAAATCAATATTTCGTAGCTCAGGTTTGAGCCTTTTAAAGCACATATGTGGGAGACTATTAGAAACTGGGGAAAGATTAGAAGTTTAAATCGTCATTGGACATAGAATAACCTACATTACTGCTCAAATCCCCCAAAACGCTCGTATCAACTCCTTTCAGTAATTAAAGAAGGAATCTTCAATTTCAACAAAATCAATCATCGAGCTTAAATAAATACACTTAAGGTCTTCGGTGGTGAATAGATAAATGAGCAAGGTTGTCTAAAAGCTTAAATTAACCACCATTACTAATATTACTAATACTATTGTTATTACAAGGCAATACTAGGCTATAACAGGTGGCTCTAAAGTAATCCTCCTATCAGAAAATGCTATAAATTTTGCGATTGGCCCCTAATATCAGTTCTGTTTTGACATTTGTATAGTAAACACTTGCGAAATACACGTTAATAAACAATGTTACGCTACACTGCTCCAGAACGCGGAATATTGCTGACTATTTATTTGACCAATAATCGCCGTCCAACGCCTACTGGTGAAACACTGCGACGTTTACCCGCTCGCCTCGAAGAGACTGGCACAACACGAGATGCTGCCAGGCGTGGCAGACGCCGGAGTAGCCGTTCTGCAGAGAATATTGCTGCTGTAGCTGAGGATGTCATGGAAGCGCCGTCGACATCGACCAGACGACGTGCCACGCAAATTGGTATCAGTCGACGGTCTTTACAGCGAGTTTTGGTACAAGATTTGAAGATGTTACCGTACAAAGTTCAGACGGTGCATCAGCTGTTAGCTGCTGACCGCCAATCGCGTCTAACATACGCTCAAGCCATCCTTAATCACCACCAAGGGGAAGATGATTTTTCATCAAAAATAATCATGAGTCATGAGGCCCATTTCCATCTTAGCGGGTACGTAAATAAGCAAAATTTACGCTTCTGGGGCACTGAAAATCCGCGTGTAACCCACGAACAGCCATTACATCCCCTCAAAGTCACTGTATGGTGTGCTGTTTTCGCTGGAGGAGTCATCGGACCTTTTTTCTTCGAAGACGTCGCGGGCCAATCGCTTACTGTGAATGGTGAGCGCTACAGAGCAATGATCAACGAGTTCATTTTGACGCAAATTGATGAATTGGGATTGGAAAACATGTGGTTCCAACAGGATGATGCAACGGCACACACTGCACGTGCCACAACCGATATGCTGAAGGATGCATTTCCCGGGCGCCTAATCTCCCGTTTTGGCGATTTTCACTGGCCAGCAAGATCGCCTGATTTGACCGCTCCAGACTTCTTTTTGTGGGGCTTTTTGAAGTCGCCGGTTTATGTCAACAAGCCTCAGACTCTTGCAGCTCTTAAAGACAATATCCGTCAAGAATGTGAGAACCTATCGCCGGAAGTTTTGGCCAAAGTGATGGAAAATGTTATAAAAAGGGCTCAAATGGCAATCAACTGTGGCGGCTGTCATTTACATGACATCATATTCTCGACTTGATGTAAAAAAATTAAAAGACCAAATAAAAATAATCCACAAGAAGAATCAAAGCTTTTCATTTTTTTTTTTTAATTACAACCAAAAAACATCGCAAGGTTACTTTTGCGCCACCTTGTATAAGCGATGCCTTTCGTCGCTTATAGAGTTTATGATCTTATTCTTGGGCCACATTCAATAGCAGAGCATAGTGGATAATCTTTTGTATAAAAAGTTATCGCAGTTTCTCTTCATTTGCAGTTTCAGCAGATGTGAAAGTCCTTTCATTTACTCTGCAAGCACCATCGAATATATTGTCAAAGAACCGCTGAATTTTAATCGACCGAATTTTGCCTATGTTTGATTTAAGCTACTACATATGTAATAGTGTTAGTGGGTTTTACATGACTTAGTACTAAGTGAGGATTAAAATGAATGATACGAGTATGTTAGCGCAATGTTTGGAGGTTAGTGTAGTCAGTCAAAATGTTGTTTCCGTTTCTTTTTCTAAAAATTAGTTTTTCTGTGTTTGGATGATCACAGTTGCTTACCTTGTTTCTTTACAGGCATTTTTGTGTGATCTTAATTTAGCTTTATTTAGATTAGCTTTATTATTTTAGTTTTGATAGCCGCAATAGAATTGTACGGTAATTTTGTTCTTTCTTTTTAATTGCTGAAGCTTTGTTCGAAGAGAATTTGCTGTGTTGCGGCAGTTCACGTTTTTTTTTTCTTTTTTTTTAATATTTATATTTGTATGTATTTTTGGTTAACAACTTCGTCACACGTCTCTACTCCACTTGATAGGGTCCACACGCCTACGGCTCAACACAATTCGACAACAGCAATACCTGCTGCATTTGGAAAAAAGGAAGGCAAACAAAAACAAAAAGAAAAATGTAGCAGTGCAGAGTTGGTGAAAATAATCGCTAAAAATTAACTAAAAATTTACAAAATTGCTTGCACTTGAATTATGAGGTGTAGATATGCGCGAAAAATTGTGAATCTATGCCAATTTTGCTTTCAATGGAACACAATTGAACTTAATGCATTACGTTTAGAAACTCCTACTTTGCGTCGAGAAAAAATCTAGAAAATTTGTTTAAGAAAACAACAAATGTTGGTGTCACAATAACTAAGTGTCTGGTTTATGATATATACGCGCATGTACGAGTACGAAAAATTTTCGCCTTCATAGTTTTCTTCTTTTTTTTTTTGGTATTTTTTAGTTTAATATTTCCTCTGTTTATTTTTCCCCCCAACTTATTCTCTTCTAAAAATATAATACTGTCGCGACTCGATAAACGACCATTAATGTCAGGCGAAAAAGAAATTATGCCTGCAATAACATCGTCGTCTTTGGCGAAGCTATGTAGTGATCTCTGCAACGAGCAAAAATGGCAGCAATGAAGGAGAAGACGGCGCAGTCAAAGGCAACGGAGGCGACGAAGGCAAAACACAAAACATCACTTAGTTTGTCGCTGTTGCTGATAGCTATTGGCCGATGATGATGACGTTGATGTTGACGTTAGCAATTTTGAGAAGAAGACGTTGACGGCGTCAACGGCGGTGGGATATAGCCTCGTCTGGCTGCAATGTACAGATCACAAATATATACAGCGCTTATAGGCGAACCAACAAACAAATCTTCGAGCGTAATGAAACTAAGATACTCCGGTTGCAATGCTTGTTTTCATTATTTTCTTCTATATTCTTGTTGTTCGACTGATCAATGGACCGACCGCCTTGAATTTCGCACATACCGCAAAATCGTGTTTTCGGAAGCAAAAAACGAAGTGAGAAACGCGCGCGTATATCGAAATTTTACGCGAAAAACAACAGCGTCTGCCGACAGTCGACAGTCGACAGTTGACACTCAACGGTTGACAATTTTTCACTACACAACACTTCCTTGTGACCGCAGGAGCATATGACGTTGTGAGCCACCTTCGTACAAATTCCGACAGCGATTTATGAACACTTATTTTTTTAATTATTGTAGTCTTTTCTTGTGTTTGTTGTAGATGCATGTGTGTCTACGTATATCTGTATGCGGCGGAATTCATAATTTGGGGCAGACATTGTGAACACAAAAGTACGCAGCGGCAGAGAAAAAGTTATTTTCGCAATTAATATTTTGTGTCTCGTTAAATTTTCACAGCTATTTCGTGTTTCGTACTTTTGAATTTCTTTTTTTTTTCATTTTGACGATGGCATTGTACCATAATATTTTGGTATAATTCAATTTGGCAAGCAGCAGCTAAAGCAACTCACACACTTATATACGTACATTTATGTACATCAGGTATCATTTTTTTTTTATCTACGTCAGGTCATCCATTAGTTGTCGTTGTCGTTGTCGTCTATCGAACTGTCTAGTCCATTCAAAAATAGATTTTTGGAAATAAAGTATAGATATGATTGTTATAAAAAGTATTGTCCTATACGAGCTTTGCTTCTACATTTTTTATTTTATTTTATATTTCCGTCTAAGCTTGAACTCGATTAAGATTCACAGCTCACCAATGTGCAACTAAGCGATACGTATCCGCACTATTTGCAATTTTAGAAATATACAAAGCTAAGGTAGCCCCTCAAGTGTGTGTGTACCAATGCCACACATACATATAGACTACAATGAAAGGAGAATACTATAAGTTAATACCACAAAAGCTGAAGTTGACGTTCACACGCGCGAGGCTATTTCTGCTGACGCTATGTCTGCTAACTTTGGGTGTCATATCACCCAAAGTCAGAAATCGTGGGAAACAGTTATGGCACATGTTTGATGCATGTGATTACATTTCCGCCGCAAGCTTAGGTTAAGAACAAATTGTCAAATTTAAGTTAGTTCGTTTCAAACTCAATAAAGTAAAGATGTGCCTATGAGCACCTAAAAAATATATTTTTTTAAAGTTTTAATCCGGTGAGAGATTAACTGGCGCCCAACGTGTTTCGGTTAAAGTGCGGAAAAAGTAATTAAAAGTTTTGGTCAATTGCCTAAAAGGAGCAGAGTACCAGTGCGAAAAAAATAAAATTTAAATTTATTTCGGTCAGTTCGCGAAAATAAGCCACCGTACCGTACGCACAAAAACTTAACAAATTAAGCCAGCCCGCGAAAAAACAAACATAAAGAAAGAGAAGTGGCCGAGCTGCAAGGACATCCCGCCAAAAAATTAACCAGAACGAACCAAGCCTGTCGTGTCCGTCCGCAGGCAACCTCGCAACGTCGTCTCCTGTCCAGGACCCCCAGTAGAACGAATAAAACGCTCAAAAAGGACAACTCCGCCAGGAGCAGCGAGGGAGTAAAAGTAAGAAACTAGAAATAAGAATTAAAAAAAAAGTTTGTGAGAATAATTTAATAATTTAATAATAATATAACGCAAAATTGTTAAAAAATCAAAAGAATAAAACTAAAACTAAAATTTGTGAAAATAATTAAGTGTAACTTTGTTTAAACAAGAACGTTAAAATTTATTTAATTAATAGGATAATAAAAACAAAATACAATAAAGTTGGACATAAAACAATCCTTAAATCGAAAAATTCTTGCTGCAATTTTAACGATACCCTAATTTCGGGAAGAAGAAAAAAAAAAACAAGATAATTTTTTTTCTCTCTCTTTTTTACTTCAAAAATAAAAGGAAAAAATAGCATAAAATGACTACTAATAATATAATTAGGCCACCTGTATTGACTGGTCAATTACAACCAAATACAGAAATGCCAAGGGAAATGAGTACCCAAATTGCAGAATTAGTGAATAGATTAGTTGAGGCTAGATTAGGACAAAGGCAAACCCCAACAATAGAAGTTGATCAGACGATTACCATGACCAACTCAAACAATATAGGGGAACTAGACAAAATTCCCGACGTGGTTCGAAGCCTTCGAGAATTCTCTGGCGAACCAAAGGAATTTAGCTCTTGGAAAAAGAGTGTAGAAAGAATAATGCAAATTTACGAGCCCATCTGCGGTAGCCCAAAATACTTCGGTATTTTAAGCGTAATTCGTAATAAAATCACAGGTCAGGCGGACGCAGCTCTAGAATCTTATAATACGCCTTTAAATTGGAAGGCAATTTGCAAGTGTCTCACCCTCCACTATGCGGATCAAAGAGACCTCGGTACACTTGAGTACCAAATGAATTCACTTCTTCAAGGACAGTTGACCACACAACAATTTTACCAAAATGTTTACTCACATTTATCCCTAATTTTAAATAAGATATCCTGTATGGACATGGGTCACGAAACACTATGCATCATGACCCAAACATATAGAAATAAAGCTCTCGATACATTTATTCGTGGTTTGAACGGAGATTTACCCAAGTTGCTAGGAATGAGAGAGCCAGCTGATCTCCCTCAAGCCTTACATCTTTGTCTGAAATTAGAAAATCAATATTTCAGGACAAATTACGCTCATGGACTAACAAAAAATCTTCAAAACCCTCATCAAAATCATCCTGTAATTCCTCCTAGAAATCCTATTAATCGTATCAATCCAAATAATAGAGGAACCCGAAATTTTTATCCAGAATTAGCATATCTCCCACAGCCTCCAAGAAATCCTTACACTGCCGCAAACCCTGGTTTCGGATATAATTATCACTACAGTCCTAATAATTTTAGAAATAATCCTGTACCACCTCCTCGTCCTTCTGAGCCTAAACCACAAAGAAAACCAGAGCAAATGGAAATAGACCAAAGCGCGCAAACACGTAACGTAAATTATATGAATCGACCGTCGCAAAATAATAATTATATGAGAAAAAGACCAGCATCCACACAGCTTTTCACAGACAAAAGGCAGCGTAATTTCAACATAGAAACCCAAGACTATGAAAGCGCTATGGACAACGATGAATTCTTACACGACTATATTTATCCTTCCGAAAATCCTGAAGAAAACTATTCAACAGAAGGTGACTCCTCAGAAAATATTGATTTTACAGATATTCATTTTTTAGGATGAATAACTCTTCATTGCCTTACATAGATTGCAAAACAAGTAATGGAGAGTTAATGAAAATACTAATAGACACTGGGTCTAATAAAAATTACGTGCAGCCCCAGTTTGCAAAAAAACCTATTAAAAATAAGAACCCATTCTTCGCAACCTCTGTAGGAGGAAATATATCTATCACACATCATACTTTCGCAAATGTTTTCGGATTGGAAAACACCACCGTAAAATTTTTTTTGCTACCAACATTAAAATCATTTCACGCTATTATAGGGAATGATTCATTAAAAGAATTAGATGCCGTAATACATGCAAAGGATAACTACATGTCAATAGGCAACAAATTAAAAATTAAATTGAAACAACAATCCTCACAAGACGTAAATCTTATCAATATTAGAACAGAACATTTAAATAAAATTCAAAAAGCGAAACTGCATGACTTAGTGAATGATTTTAAGACGTTATTTGCCGACCCCGAAGAAAAATTAACTTTTACTACCACAGTAAAAGGCGAGATTCGCACTACAACAGACAGACCAGTTTATTCCAAAAGTTATCCCTACCCAATGTGCCTAAAAGAGCAAGTAGAAAAACAAATTAAAGAATACTTACATGATGGAATCATTCGACAATCTAGATCGCCCTATAATGCCCCCGTATGGGTCGTACCCAAGAAATTGGACGCATCGGGAGAAAAGAAATATAGAATGGTAGTTGACTATAGGAAGTTGAATCTAGTGACGGTGCCCGACAAATATCCCATTCCTGAGATAAATGATGTATTGTCACAACTTGGCAAAAACAAATACTTTTCAACAATCGATTTAAAGAGCGGATTTCATCAAATTCCACTTAAAGAATCGGATGTTGAAAAAACAGCATTTTCTATTAACAACGGCAAGTATGAGTTTACTCGATTGCCTTTTGGGCTGAAAAATGCCCCCTCAATATTTCAAAGGGCCCTCGATGACATTCTCAGGGATCATATCGGTAAGCGATGCTATGTTTACATAGATGATATCATTATCTTCAGTAAGGACCTAGAAACTCATTTCAACGACATTAAAATTATTTTCGAGACTCTAGAGAAAGCCAACCTAAAAATACAATTAGATAAGAGCGAATTTCTAAAAACCGAGGTTGAGTTTTTAGGATTCATTATTTCCGAGAAAGGCGTCAAAACAAATCCGAAGAAAACCGAAGCAATAATGAACTTTCCAGAACCCCGAACGTTAAAAGATCTTCGTTCCTTTCTGGGACTTTCAGGGTACTATCGCCGCTTTATCAAAGACTACGCGAAGCTGGCAAAACCCCTTACAGTCCTTTTGAGAGGGGAGGATGGCCGTGTGCCCAAAAACATTTCGAAAAAAACACTCATATCTCTGGACGAAAAAGCAATAGATGCCTTTAACAATATAAAATTGTCTCTCACTGCAAATGAGGTGATGCTCATATACCCCGACTATTCAAAGGAATTCCAATTAACAACAGATGCGTCTGACTACGCAGTCGGAGCAGTACTCTCCCAAAACGATAAACCCATTGCATTCATTTCACGAACCCTAAGTAAGTCAGAAGAACATTACGCAACGAACGAGAAGGAAATGTTGGCCATTATCTGGGCCTTAAACAACTTACGAAACTTCCTTTACGGATCAACCAAAATTAAAATATTTACTGACCACCAACCGCTGACGTACGCACTTAGTACAAAAAATAACAACAATAAAATGAAAAGGTGGAAAGCCATCCTGGAGGAATATGATTACGAACTCCAATATAAACCAGGGAAGGCAAATGTGGTTGCTGATGCACTTTCACGGCCGCCCCAAATAAATACACTGACAGCAACTATACATAGCGATGAAAGTTCCAATCATAACCTAATACCCATAACGGAAGCACCTATAAACGCATTTAAAAATCAAATATTTTTAAATATCGATGTAATTTCTTCTTATCGATTCAATATAATTTTCCCCACATATCACAGGCATAATATAACTGAAATTGATTACTCTCAAGAGAAACTTATCGAAATATTAAAACGATATTTAAATCCATCAGTCGTAAATGGCTTAAGCACAGACGAACCCACTCTTGGCAAAATACAAGAAATTTACCCTTTACACTTCAGTAATTATAAAATCAGATTCACGCGCAGGTTTTTAACTGACTTGACAGATGAAGCTCAGCAAGAGAATGAGATCCTAAATGAACACAAACGAGCACATCGCAGCTCACTCGAAAATAAACAACAGCTTCTACGATCCTACTACTTTCCTAAAATGCAAGCAAAAATAGACTCCATAGTAAAACAATGTAAAATTTGTAAAACTCAAAAATATGAAAGACACCCTCCAAAACCAATTATTCAACCGACACCAATTCCGCAATACCCCGGACAGATAGTACATTTAGACATTTACTTTACAAATGATAGAGTAATACTGACCGCAATAGACAAGTTTTCTAAATATGCGCAGGTAAAATTAGTTAAATCAAGAGCTACGCAACATATTAAAGAACCTCTTAGAAGGTTATTGATGTGTTTCGGGATACCGGAAAAAATAGTTATTGACAACGAAAAATCATTAGGATCAGCCTCGATAACGCATCTCTTAGAAGATCAATTAAATATAGAAATATTCAAATGTCCACCTTATACCAGTACAGTAAACGGACAAATCGAAAGATTCCACAGCACTTTAGCAGAAATAATGCGTTGTCTGAAAGCAGAAAGGGTTCACTCATCCTTTTCAGATCTTCTCGACAAATCTATTTGGAAGTACAATTATTCAATTCACTCTACCACGAACCAAAAGCCTGTAGAACTATTCTTCGGACGACGTGTAATGTCTGACCCTCTCCAAATCGAAGCCGAAAAGCAAAAGAACATTCAGAGGCTCAAAGACAAGCAAGATAATGATCTAAATTATCACAACAAAAAAAGAAAACCGTACAAAAATTATAATGTAGGTGATTTGATATTCGTTAAGACAAATAAAAGAATTGGAAATAAACTCTCTTGTCGTTATACAGAGGAAATTGTAGCGGAAAATAAAAATAGCACAGTTACTACAAACTCAGGAAGAATAGTACATAAAGGATTAATAAGAAACTAGATAGAAACATGTAACTAGGAAAGAAGGAAATTAACCCACTCCTGCCTGATAAGAATTACTTTTATTCACAGGAAACAACATGACAATCCTTATAGGACTCGCACTCTTCCTTAAACTAATGACGACATGCCTCTGCGAAACCCAAATATTGGACTACAGCAATTCCCAAATAATCGCAATCGATAAGGGAATTACTTTACTACAAACCGGTACATTTAAACTCATACATACAATTAGCCTTGACCAATATGAAAATGCGATCCTGGAGATAGAAGCTACAATCAAAAACTACGTGACCCAGAAGGATTACAGTTACCCCTTCCTCAAACATGACATAGAACTGCTTAAAAACATCCTTAGTGGACTTAAACCGAGACGAAAACGATCATTGAACATCCTTGGGACTGCCTGGAAATGGCTAGCAGGCACACCAGACCACGACGATTTCCAATTAATATCCGATCAGACAAACAATTTATTGAACAACAACGACAAGCAAGTTATAATAAATAGGCTAACCATTAATCGATTAAACGAAATTTCAAAAATAACAAATACCCTTTTAAACACAGTCCAGTCAAGTGAAATAGCAAAAAAAGAGGTTATCCGAAATTTAGAACACAAACTTAAGATAATTAAAGAGGAATTGGTTCAGATAGATTACTCAATACAGTGGGCCAAAGCAGGTATTATCAATTCCTTTATTTTATCAAATTTTGAAATTAACATTACTAAAAATATTTTTGAAGAACGAAAGATGCCTTTTGTAAACTTAATAGAAGCCTTGGAATTTAGCGAAGTAAAAATAGCTTCAAACCAGTCAACTTTGTTGTACATTGTATTGTTGCCATTAACAGAAAAAAATAGTTGCAAAAAATTGTTATTAAAACCTGTAAAAATCAAAAATGTTAGTATTAAGTTGGAATTTGAAAATATAAGTTAATCTCTCACCGGATTAAAACTTTAAAAAAATATATTTTTTAGGTGCTCATAGGCACATCTTTACTTTATTGAGTTTGAAACGAACTAACTTAAATTTGACAATTTGTTCTTAACCTAAGCTTGCGGCGGAAATGTAATCACATGCATCAAACATGTGCCATAACTGTTTCCCACGATTTCTGACTTTGGGTGATATGACACCCAAAGTTAGCAGACATAGCGTCAGCAGAAATAGCCTCGCGCGTGTGAACGTCAACTTCAGCTTTTGTGGTATTAACTCTTCCCCCTTTAGGTTCAACAGTGTCCTCACTGTTGTGATGCGAGGTACTGGGAAAGTCTCCTTTATTATTTTTTGTTCGTATGTTTATCTTATAGTTCCTTCTGTTGGAGTATGTTTTATAGGATAGTAGACCAATAATTATGGCAAAGATGATGAAATTAGTGGTTAGACTTGCACCGTATTTGTCCTTGATTCCTCTCAACTCATGGGTATTAGTGATTTGTAATTCCTTCAACATCTGTAAGGATAAGGCTTCCTCGAAGACATTTGTTGCATTTGAAATTTGTGCTATTGCAGGTAATGGTTTAGCGGCTGAAAGTTGTTTGCTCTTAAATGTTTGATTCTGTACCATGATAGTGGAGTTACTATGGTGAATTAGGAAGGTTCCTTGTAGTGACACGGATCTATTATCGATAGTTAATTCTCCGCTGTGATCATTCAGTAAAAGAATATTGGATGTGATTTCTTCAATCGTCGGCAAATGTTGATTGTTCGTAGTGATGCATGTCGAAGGCAAGCTTTTTATTAGATTAGGGATACAACTAGAGCTAGTAATATTAACAAAATTTGATGTTTTACAAATTGATATTTCATTTAAGGTATTACAATCCTTTTTAATTCCTAATATTTCATTTTCGCACAATATTATATTTTCAAATTCCAACTTAATACTAACATTTTTGATTTTTACAGGTTTTAATAACAATTTTTTGCAACTATTTTTTTCTGTTAATGGCAACAATACAATGTACAACAAAGTTGACTGGTTTGAAGCTATTTTTACTTCGCTAAATTCCAAGGCTTCTATTAAGTTTACAAAAGGCATCTTTCGTTCTTCAAAAATATTTTTAGTAATGTTAATTTCAAAATTTGATAAAATAAAGGAATTGATAATACCTACTTTGGCCCACTGTATTGAGTAATCTATCTGAACCAATTCCTCTTTAATTATCTTAAGTTTGTGTTCTAAATTTCGGATAACCTCTTTTTTTGCTATTTCACTTGACTGGACTGTGTTTAAAAGGGTATTTGTTATTTTTGAAATTTCGTTTAATCGATTAATGGTTAGCCTATTTATTATAACTTGCTTGTCGTTGTTGTTCAATAAATTGTTTGTCTGATCGGATATTAATTGGAAATCGTCGTGGTCTGGTGTGCCTGCTAGCCATTTCCAGGCAGTCCCAAGGATGTTCAATGATCGTTTTCGTCTCGGTTTAAGTCCACTAAGGATGTTTTTAAGCAGTTCTATGTCATGTTTGAGGAAGGGGTAACTGTAATCCTTCTGGGTCACGTAGTTTTTGATTGTAGCTTCTATCTCCAGGATCGCATTTTCATATTGGTCAAGGCTAATTGTATGTATGAGTTTAAATGTACCGGTTTGTAGTAAAGTAATTCCCTTATCGATTGCGATTATTTGGGAATTGCTGTAGTCCAATATTTGGGTTTCGCAGAGGCATGTCGTCATTAGTTTAAGGAAGAGTGCGAGTCCTATAAGGATTGTCATGTTGTTTCCTGTGAATAAAAGTAATTCTTATCAGGCAGGAGTGGGTTAATTTCCTTCTTTCCTAGTTACATGTTTCTATCTAGTTTCTTATTAATCCTTTATGTACTATTCTTCCTGAGTTTGTAGTAACTGTGCTATTTTTATTTTCCGCTACAATTTCCTCTGTATAACGACAAGAGAGTTTATTTCCAATTCTTTTATTTGTCTTAACGAATATCAAATCACCTACATTATAATTTTTGTACGGTTTTCTTTTTTTGTTGTGATAATTTAGATCATTATCTTGCTTGTCTTTGAGCCTCTGAATGTTCTTTTGCTTTTCGGCTTCGATTTGGAGAGGGTCAGACATTACACGTCGTCCGAAGAATAGTTCTACAGGCTTTTGGTTCGTGGTAGAGTGAATTGAATAATTGTACTTCCAAATAGATTTGTCGAGAAGATCTGAAAAGGATGAGTGAACCCTTTCTGCTTTCAGACAACGCATTATTTCTGCTAAAGTGCTGTGGAATCTTTCGATTTGTCCGTTTACTGTACTGGTATAAGGTGGACATTTGAATATTTCTATATTTAATTGATCTTCTAAGAGATGCGTTATCGAGGCTGATCCTAATGATTTTTCGTTGTCAATAACTATTTTTTCCGGTATCCCGAAACACATCAATAACCTTCTAAGAGGTTCTTTAATATGTTGCGTAGCTCTTGATTTAACTAATTTTACCTGCGCATATTTAGAAAACTTGTCTATTGCGGTCAGTATTACTCTATCATTTGTAAAGTAAATGTCTAAATGTACTATCTGTCCGGGGTATTGCGGAATTGGTGTCGGTTGAATAATTGGTTTTGGAGGGTGTCTTTCATATTTTTGAGTTTTACAAATTTTACATTGTTTTACTATGGAGTCTATTTTTGCTTGCATTTTAGGAAAGTAGTAGGATCGTAGAAGCTGTTGTTTATTTTCGAGTGAGCTGCGATGTGCTCGTTTGTGTTCATTTAGGATCTCATTCTCTTGCTGAGCTTCATCTGTCAAGTCAGTTAAAAACCTGCGCGTGAATCTGATTTTATAATTACTGAAGTGTAAAGGGTAAATTTCTTGTATTTTGCCAAGAGTGGGTTCGTCTGTGCTTAAGCCATTTACGACTGATGGATTTAAATATCGTTTTAATATTTCGATAAGTTTCTCTTGAGAGTAATCAATTTCAGTTATATTATGCCTGTGATATGTGGGGAAAATTATATTGAATCGATAAGAAGAAATTACATCGATATTTAAAAATATTTGATTTTTAAATGCGTTTATAGGTGCTTCCGTTATGGGTATTAGGTTATGATTGGAACTTTCATCGCTATGTATAGTTGCTGTCAGTGTATTTATTTGGGGCGGCCGTGAAAGTGCATCAGCAACCACATTTGCCTTCCCTGGTTTATATTGGAGTTCGTAATCATATTCCTCCAGGATGGCTTTCCACCTTTTCATTTTATTGTTGTTATTTTTTGTACTAAGTGCGTACGTCAGCGGTTGGTGGTCAGTAAATATTTTAATTTTGGTTGATCCGTAAAGGAAGTTTCGTAAGTTGTTTAAGGCCCAGATAATGGCCAACATTTCCTTCTCGTTCGTTGCGTAATGTTCTTCTGACTTACTTAGGGTTCGTGAAATGAATGCAATGGGTTTATCGTTTTGGGAGAGTACTGCTCCGACTGCGTAGTCAGACGCATCTGTTGTTAATTGGAATTCCTTTGAATAGTCGGGGTATATGAGCATCACCTCATTTGCAGTGAGAGACAATTTTATATTGTTAAAGGCATCTATTGCTTTTTCGTCCAGAGATATGAGTGTTTTTTTCGAAATGTTTTTGGGCACACGGCCATCCTCCCCTCTCAAAAGGACTGTAAGGGGTTTTGCCAGCTTCGCGTAGTCTTTGATAAAGCGGCGATAGTACCCTGAAAGTCCCAGAAAGGAACGAAGATCTTTTAACGTTCGGGGTTCTGGAAAGTTCATTATTGCTTCGGTTTTCTTCGGATTTGTTTTGACGCCTTTCTCGGAAATAATGAATCCTAAAAACTCAACCTCGGTTTTTAGAAATTCGCTCTTATCTAATTGTATTTTTAGGTTGGCTTTCTCTAGAGTCTCGAAAATAATTTTAATGTCGTTGAAATGAGTTTCTAGGTCCTTACTGAAGATAATGATATCATCTATGTAAACATAGCATCGCTTACCGATATGATCCCTGAGAATGTCATCGAGGGCCCTTTGAAATATTGAGGGGGCATTTTTCAGCCCAAAAGGCAATCGAGTAAACTCATACTTGCCGTTGTTAATAGAAAATGCTGTTTTTTCAACATCCGATTCTTTAAGTGGAATTTGATGAAATCCGCTCTTTAAATCGATTGTTGAAAAGTATTTGTTTTTGCCAAGTTGTGACAATACATCATTTATCTCAGGAATGGGATATTTGTCGGGCACCGTCACTAGATTCAACTTCCTATAGTCAACTACCATTCTATATTTCTTTTCTCCCGATGCGTCCAATTTCTTGGGTACGACCCATACGGGGGCATTATAGGGCGATCTAGATTGTCGAATGATTCCATCATGTAAGTATTCTTTAATTTGTTTTTCTACTTGCTCTTTTAGGCACATTGGGTAGGGATAACTTTTGGAATAAACTGGTCTGTCTGTTGTAGTGCGAATCTCGCCTTTTACTGTGGTAGTAAAAGTTAATTTTTCTTCGGGGTCGGCAAATAACGTCTTAAAATCATTCACTAAGTCATGCAGTTTCGCTTTTTGAATTTTATTTAAATGTTCTGTTCTAATATTGATAAGATTTACGTCTTGTGAGGATTGTTGTTTCAATTTAATTTTTAATTTGTTGCCTATTGACATGTAGTTATCCTTTGCATGTATTACGGCATCTAATTCTTTTAATGAATCATTCCCTATAATAGCGTGAAATGATTTTAATGTTGGTAGCAAAAAAATTTTACGGTGGTGTTTTCCAATCCGAAAACATTTGCGAAAGTATGATGTGTGATAGATATATTTCCTCCTACAGAGGTTGCGAAGAATGGGTTCTTATTTTTAATAGGTTTTTTTGCAAACTGGGGCTGCACGTAATTTTTATTAGACCCAGTGTCTATTAGTATTTTCATTAACTCTCCATTACTTGTTTTGCAATCTATGTAAGGCAATGAAGAGTTATTCATCCTAAAAAATGAATATCTGTAAAATCAATATTTTCTGAGGAGTCACCTTCTGTTGAATAGTTTTCTTCAGGATTTTCGGAAGGATAAATATAGTCGTGTAAGAATTCATCGTTGTCCATAGCGCTTTCATAGTCTTGGGTTTCTATGTTGAAATTACGCTGCCTTTTGTCTGTGAAAAGCTGTGTGGATGCTGGTCTTTTTCTCATATAATTATTATTTTGCGACGGTCGATTCATATAATTTACGTTACGTGTTTGCGCGCTTTGGTCTATTTCCATTTGCTCTGGTTTTCTTTGTGGTTTAGGCTCAGAAGGACGAGGAGGTGGTACAGGATTATTTCTAAAATTATTAGGACTGTAGTGATAATTATATCCGAAACCAGGGTTTGCGGCAGTGTAAGGATTTCTTGGAGGCTGTGGGAGATATGCTAATTCTGGATAAAAATTTCGGGTTCCTCTATTATTTGGATTGATACGATTAATAGGATTTCTAGGAGGAATTACAGGATGATTTTGATGAGGGTTTTGAAGATTTTTTGTTAGTCCATGAGCGTAATTTGTCCTGAAATATTGATTTTCTAATTTCAGACAAAGATGTAAGGCTTGAGGGAGATCAGCTGGCTCTCTCATTCCTAGCAACTTGGGTAAATCTCCGTTCAAACCACGAATAAATGTATCGAGAGCTTTATTTCTATATGTTTGGGTCATGATGCATAGTGTTTCGTGACCCATGTCCATACAGGATATCTTATTTAAAATTAGGGATAAATGTGAGTAAACATTTTGGTAAAATTGTTGTGTGGTCAACTGTCCTTGAAGAAGTGAATTCATTTGGTACTCAAGTGTACCGAGGTCTCTTTGATCCGCATAGTGGAGGGTGAGACACTTGCAAATTGCCTTCCAATTTAAAGGCGTATTATAAGATTCTAGAGCTGCGTCCGCCTGACCTGTGATTTTATTACGAATTACGCTTAAAATACCGAAGTATTTTGGGCTACCGCAGATGGGCTCGTAAATTTGCATTATTCTTTCTACACTCTTTTTCCAAGAGCTAAATTCCTTTGGTTCGCCAGAGAATTCTCGAAGGCTTCGAACCACGTCGGGAATTTTGTCTAGTTCCCCTATATTGTTTGAGTTGGTCATGGTAATCGTCTGATCAACTTCTATTGTTGGGGTTTGCCTTTGTCCTAATCTAGCCTCAACTAATCTATTCACTAATTCTGCAATTTGGGTACTCATTTCCCTTGGCATTTCTGTATTTGGTTGTAATTGACCAGTCAATACAGGTGGCCTAATTATATTATTAGTAGTCATTTTATGCTATTTTTTCCTTTTATTTTTGAAGTAAAAAAGAGAGAGAAAAAAAAATTATCTTGTTTTTTTTTTTTCTTCTTCCCGAAATTAGGGTATCGTTAAAATTGCAGCAAGAAATTTTCGATTTAAGGATTGTTTTATGTCCAACTTTATTGTATTTTGTTTTTATTATCCTATTAATTAAATAAATTTTAACGTTCTTGTTTAAACAAAGTTACACTTAATTATTTTCACAAATTTTAGTTTTAGTTTTATTCTTTTGATTTTTTAACAATTTTGCGTTATATTATTATTAAATTATTAAATTATTCTCACAAACTTTTTTTTTAATTCTTATTTCTAGTTTCTTACTTTTACTCCCTCGCTGCTCCTGGCGGAGTTGTCCTTTTTGAGCGTTTTATTCGTTCTACTGGGGGTCCTGGACAGGAGACGACGTTGCGAGGTTGCCTGCGGACGGACACGACAGGCTTGGTTCGTTCTGGTTAATTTTTTGGCGGGATGTCCTTGCAGCTCGGCCACTTCTCTTTCTTTATGTTTGTTTTTTCGCGGGCTGGCTTAATTTGTTAAGTTTTTGTGCGTACGGTACGGTGGCTTATTTTCGCGAACTGACCGAAATAAATTTAAATTTTATTTTTTTCGCACTGGTACTCTGCTCCTTTTAGGCAATTGACCAAAACTTTTAATTACTTTTTCCGCACTTTAACCGAAACACGTTGGGCGCCAGTTAATCTCTCACCGGATTAAAACTTTAAAAAAATATATTTTTTAGGTGCTCATAGGCACATCTTTACTTTATTGAGTTTGAAACGAACTAACTTAAATTTGACAATTTGTTCTTAACCTAAGCTTGCGGCGGAAATGTAATCACATGCATCAAACATGTGCCATAACTGTTTCCCACGATTTCTGACTTTGGGTGATATGACACCCAAAGTTAGCAGACATAGCGTCAGCAGAAATAGCCTCGCGCGTGTGAACGTCAACTTCAGCTTTTGTGGTATTAACTTATATATATATATATATATACATATATAATTGACGCGTACACCCTTTTACGGTGTTTGGCCGAGCTCCTCCTCCTATTTGTGGCGTGCGTCTTGATGTTGTTCCACAAATGGAGTTTCGAGATGTATGTAGAAGTTAAAAAGCAAGGGTGAAAGGACACCACCCTGCGGAACTCCTTGCTTCCACGTACCTTGTGGACCGCTCCCTGTGTGAATTAAGGCCTGAACAGGTCTTAAGATGGCACCACCTGTTGCACTTGTTGCACATAATCGAGGTGGAGTTCGGGTGGAGCCGTTTGTGGTATGTGCAGCAGTAGAATACTTCTGGTCCAGGGTTGGGTTCAATACCAGCTCTGAAGAGAAGTATTTGGAACAAACATGCTGCGAGGGATTGCTCCTGTGAGATCTATGCAGCTAAAGAAATACCCAATACTTTGTTATCGAAAACATTAAAAGCCAATATCACAGTCGAATGATGTCATTCTGTCAAATCCATCGAGAACATATGTAAGTACGTATGTACGTCAACAAAGGGCTGTGAATAGTGTTAATAGATATGATGCACGAAACAAGAAATTGTGTCAATTTCAAAAAGGTTAATATCAGCACCAATGAGACTGTTGACGTATTTTGAGTTTCCGAATTCACAGCCGTCATCCAAATGTTATCCATCTCAGTATTCATCTTGACAATGAACAAAAACTCTATTTTGCGGCAGCCACTGCACAAAACATTGTTGCAGAACCATCACACACGACACTTATAGCATTTTCCAAGACATTTTTGTCAGCACCCATTAAGGTGTATTTACACGGTACATCCAAGCAATTCCGAGTGTTACTGTTTGGGGTGCTGTTGGTTAATGTGAAAGGTCATACTTCATTTGCTAAATTGAGAACGATGGGTGTCGTAGAATGTCAGATAAGCAGAGAAGCTTGCCAAAAGTTTAATTTGCTCAACAATTACCAACACCAGAAAACGAAATTAGCGGGCAACTGTGCCAGTTGTCATCAGCGACAAACTCGAACAATATTTGCCACCATGTTGACCACATGTTCCTCATCGCACAATATGTACATATGTCTCATCAAGCACTGATCGTTATCGCGGATGTATGTATGTATGCATATCCATCAACAACAAAAACCCATTCAAACGCGATTATACCACAACGTACTACATTTAATATTTATGATCGTTTAGTTTCGTA
Source organism: Anastrepha fraterculus (assembly GCA_037575425.1). NCBI lineage: Eukaryota > Metazoa > Arthropoda > Insecta > Diptera > Tephritidae > Anastrepha > Anastrepha fraterculus. The sequence goes on from JAYXIM010048691.1 coordinate 511,046, forward strand.
TGAGAAAAACAGTGCAATGCTTGAGATTTGCATGCAGCTGTTGAAGAAAATTAAAATTATTTGCCTACCGAACGAAAATTTGCCTACAAAACAATTCCAATTACAAGTATCAAAATATTTCTTGTCAATTTAGTATTGGCTCACATTGGGCATCGCTTCATCTGGTAGGTATAACGACTACACGATAGATAGTCGAAAAACAGCACTTCCGGAAGTCAAATTCCCTTTGTGTTTGCCCTCCTTAGAAGCTCCAACCTGTAACATTACTAAAGTTTTTAGCATGGCTAAGATTCTAAAATTTACAAAGCTATTGGAGTACACGAAGAAATCGTCTAAACCACTTGATCGAACTCTTAAAGATTTGTGACCTAATACACAGCCGTTCCGTAGCGCTCTTAATATAGCTCCTGGCGACTTTCGACAAACTCTTCTTGTAATACCTACATATATCAACACCTAATAAGCTAACGCTGCCTCAAAGCATTGCATCTTTGGAGACATGTTCGAAAACTCACACTAAAGACGAATGTGCGCGTACATTTGCAGCGGTAATGCATCGGCAGCCACATTTGCTAAACAGCTATTGAACATTGGCGAAGGTAAATTCCAGTTGATGTAACGCAAAATGTATTAAATTTCCTTTGAACTTCCGTTTCGCATTGTAAAATTTTTACCTGCATATTACCACCAACTATAAGAAACATAAATGGCTTTGTCAACGTGTTATTTTGGACTAAAAATAACAGCAAAGCTAATGCAATCAACTACGCAACATTCAAAAATACATTGCGAGCGATCCTATTACCTGCAAATCGAATTGCGAATTATCCTATTGGGGTTTTAAGTTCTGTGGATCTGCCGCGTGGGCCACCGTATACATTGTCCCTAGCCAGTGAAACCGCTGAATCTTTATTCGCTGCACTACGTCTATGTTACTGTAAAGTTCGTACACATATGCAGCTCAGTGTTGCATTGTTTGCGATATTCGCCGTCGTCAGTGTGCACTTATTAGGTGGCCATAACAACCCGTTACCGAGTTACGGCCGACCTCACTAGCTCTCTCCAGGCGCCTCTGCTCCACGCGCGCCTTCTCCAATTCTGTACATCAAGCGAGCATAGGATTTCCTCCACCTGGTCTTTCCACCGGAGCAATGGTCTTCCTCTGCGTCGGCTCCCTTGGACTTCGCCCTCGAACACCTTCTTTGCTGGAGCTTCTTCATCCATACGCACGACATGCCCTAGCCAACACAGGCGTTGAATGGCGATGCGTTGAACTACGTCAATGTCGGCGTAGAGCTCATACAGCTCGTGGTGCATTCTTGAACGGTAGTCTTCGCCAACGCGCACAGGACCGATCTTACGAAGAACTGTTCTCTCGAACACCCCAATAGCGGCTGCATCGCTTTATGACAATAGGTAGCCATAAAGCAACACGAGTATGATGAGCGTCTTGTAAAGTGTCAGTTTGATCATGCGAGAAAGGGCTCGACTACTCAATTGCTTAGTTAGCCCATAGTAACACCTATTAGCAAGAGTGATTTTCCGTTTGATCTCCAGGCTGATATCGTTGTAGCTATTGCGGCGGTGCCAAGATAAATAAATTCTGGCACAACTTCGAAGGTATAGTTGTCCGCAATGACGTGCGTTCCGCGTTGTAGACAGCATATACTTCGTTTTACCCTCGTTCCCCGCCAGACCCACTCGTGATGATTCCTTTTCGATAGCAGAAAACGCAGCGGTGACATCTCGCTTACAGCGGCCGATAATGTCAATGTCATCGGCGTACGCAAGGAGCTGGACACATTTGTAGAAAATATTGCCATTACGATGAACACATGCTTTTCGGAGCACCCCTTTCCATCACGAAGTTGAAGAGGTTGCATGACAGTGGATCGTCTTGTCTGAAACCTCGAACGGTATTGAATGGCTCGGAGAGGTTATTTCCTACCTTGACGGAGCTGGTTGTGTTGCTCAACGTCATTCTGCAAAGCCGTATGAGCTTCGCTGGTATACCGAACTCAGACATGGTGGCGTACAGGCAATCCCTTATCGGGCTATCGAACGCAGCTTTATAGTCGATAAAGAGATGATAGGTGTCGACTTGCTTTTCATGGGCCTTTTCCAGTATTTGGCGTAATGTGAAAATCTGGTCGATGGTGGCACTGATAAGGCCCGATCAGTGTGTTGGCAAACGGCTTAAGTCTTCCACATAGGGCGCTAGACAGGACCTTGTAAGCGATGGTTAGAAGACTGATGCCCCGGTAGTTGGTTCAGATCTTCGGGTCACCCTTCTTCAGTACAGGACAAAGAACACTGAGATTCCAATCGTCGGGCATGGTTTCTGCTAGCCATATTTTGCAGATGAGCTGATGCATGCTCCCTATCAGCACATCGCTGCCAGCCTTGAACAATTCAGCGTGCAAGCCGTCAGCGCCAGCGGCTTTGTTATTCTTGAGCCGCTGAATGGCAACTCTGACTTCGTCATGACTAGGTGGTGGAACGTCCAAATTATCGTCGATTGGTGGTATCGGGTCATCTTCTACTGGGGCGGAATTGTGTGCGTCATAGTCAGCCAAGTAAATTGCAGAAGTGTTCCCTCCATATGCCCAGTGTGGACTGTGTATCCATAACCAGATATCTCCAATGTACAAAGGTTCAAAAATCTTCCGCAAAATCTTTCTCTCGAAAATGCATAAATACATAATTTTCACTATGAATGTTTTTTATAAAATTTCAGCACAAAGTTAAAACGATGCATAATAACATTTGCCCAGAATACCATTTTTGCAAACTATAAATGCTCGCAGTAATTACAACTACCAGACGCTCCTCATTTGGATGGTCGTTAACCCTACCGACGAGCCTTACATCAATAGGTTCATATGTATATCATTTGTGTTCGTAATTTAACAACAACAATAATACAAACAAAAGGCAAGGACAAAAACATCAACAAATTGTGGAGGAAAAAGGCTAATAAAGCGAAAGATTGACGAACCAGCAAGTGCCAGCGGAAAGTGGTTAGAAGCGACAATAGAAGCACAGTAGGAATGTTGATGGAAGCAATAACCCCAGTAGTCGTACTCATACGATTGACGAACCACAGCAACAATATATTAACTACAACAATGAGGGACGATACAAACCATTGGATAAACAGCAACATCCTATCAATCTCATTCAGTTCAGCTGACTTTGGGTCACAATCATACGCTTAATATTATAAAACTGCAGAGGATCTGTGTGCAAATATGCCAGTGTATTTGTTGATTACTTTTTACTTACACACACATATTTAAGTGCTATTATTTATATGTAAGTTGCTTGCGTGCACATATCCTGTGATGAGGTTCATTGCCTTGCTACCGCCGGCATTTCATTATACCAACAGTGCAACGGCGATTGCCTGCCGAAGCAAAGCTACCAAACCGTTTCCATTTGTCACTTCCTTTCTCCGTCCTTTACGGCAGTCCAACAAATTTGCTTCTTATTAAGGAACTGCCGCCAGTGTGGTAATAAAATTGTCCAACAAGAGGCGGCAATGTGGCTGAGCGTGGCCAAAGCAGTGTGAAAGTGTCAGTGGTGCGATTGTGTATGAGGGTAAACAGCACGAGGCATTCTGTTTTCCATTTTTTTATTTCATGCCGCCTGAACTGTTCATGGCGTTTTCTCATTTGGCATTCTCGAGCCATTTTTTTGGAACGGAAAAGGCAATGGATAAAAAACAACTTGTGTCGTTTGCGCAAACTTGCCACTCATTATTTGAATTATTAAACGCATTGTTTGTTATTTGTATTCATTATGCGGTGTTGGGGCTCCCTCGAAAACTTTTTTGTACTCCTTCTCACAATGGAAAAACTGAAAATTATTTTACGAGTACATATTTGGCAACAAAGCACATCGTGGCTCAAACATTGTCGCCCATTGCAGACCGCAAAAAAGATGTAAATGTGTGTAAAATAAAAAACAAAACTGACAGCCGGGCTTAAAGGGCAGGATGGAGCACCATTTTTTGTTACACAGTGTTAATTAATCGCGAATTACATACGAATTTATCTGCATATGTATGTCTTCATTTATGGGTGGTGATTCCTCAATCATTGCAAGTAAATACCCGAAACTTGTGCATTTACTTCTCCATGTTTTTTAAGCCCGATACTTGGTATTAATACTTAAGTGAGTTGCATTTTTATGACGTTGTGTGTTGCCACTCATCTGAATTTCGTTCGGTTGTCACAGAGGTGGCACAAATATAAATTTCCTTTAAGAAAGGGTCACGTGGGAATTTGAATTTGAATGGCTAAATACCTTATTTGAAAGTAAATCCTTTAGAGGATTGGGAAAATCGAAATTAATATTTTCGTCCGCTATAAAATCACTCATCCAATTTAATTATAGTAGCACCTTAAGTCCCGAGGGAAGGTATTTTCCCGAAGCAAGTAGTGAAATAACATAATAAATAAACTACACTAATTGCGTAAGGTATATCAACAAGATAGCAGCAATAGAGCAAAAACCGCAATAGCGTATATTTTGTTGTTAGGCAACAACAAAGAAAAGTCTACACAAAATTTGACAATTTAGAGAACACACAAAATTATAAAACATCAGCTCGAATTAGCTGCTCTACCGCTAGTTACTACTACCTTGTTGATGTGACTGGCTAATTGCGTTTTTTTAATTTAAGGTGAACCGAGGATTGAAGGTGCTTCTGGGTGAACTCGTTTAGTCTTATTTATTTGAGCTTCATAGCTCATAAGGTTTGTTAGCGCATACTAATGCGGTGATAAATTTATTGTGACTTGTGTGTCGGGGGACTTTTGTAATGCGTCCTGCGCATAGGGGATTTGCGTGATGCGCCGTGTTGGTACACGCCTGTAGTATGTACGCTATGTTCACTTTAAATTTACCCTTTCGTAGGCTTTTTGAGAGTTGCAGTGATCAGCTCGGCAAACGAAATGAAACACAAATGCCCAACTTCGTTTGTACCTACAGGCGGGAAGGAATTTAAGCAGAAGTCGCTTCAACAGCGTATCAATTAATAATAAGTATAATGTAGAAAGTTTTAATATTTGTTTTGTTTTTTGTAATTAAATCATAAAATAAGAGAATTAAGTCAAGAGGAAAAATAAATGCAAAATTTTAACTGGCTTTGGCTCTAATAAAGGGTGATTTTTTAGCTATTATCTTTTTAAACAGTTGGTTGAAAACAGCTGACGCACGTTTCGTGTTTTGTTTCACTGTCAAACATCTTCAGTTTGGTCAAAAATTTAACCATGAATCGTCTTACAAACGAACAACGCTTGCAAATCATTGAATTTTATTATAAAAAAGTGTGTTCTGTTAAGAAAGTTTATCGCGCGCTTCTTCCATTTTATGGTCAGTTTAATCGACCGAATGAAGCGGCTATTCAAGCTATTGTGACTAAATTTAGAACCAAATTTACATTATTGGACATCAAACCACCAACACGCTTACGTAGAGTACGAACTGATGAAAATATCGCAGCTGTATCGGCCAGTGTTAATGATGACTATCAATTATCGATTCGTCGCCGTTCGCAGCTAATGGGCCTCTGTTACTCAACAACGTGGAAAATTTTGCGAAGGGATTAGGTGTGCAGCCTTTCAAAATACAGCTAGTACAAGAATGGAAGGCGAACGACCTACCACAACGCAGAATTTTTGGTGAATGGGCTCTTGGAAAGTTGGCCGAAGATCCACTTTTTTATGGAAAAATTGTGTTCAGCGTCGAAGCTCATTTTTGAATAAATGGGTACGTATATAAGCAGAATTGTCGATTTTGGAGTGAAGATCAGCCAGAAGAATTGCAAGAGCTACCAATGTATCCAGAAAAGGTCACAGTTTGGGGCGGTTTATGGGCTGGAGGTATCATTGGACCGTACTTCTTCAAAGATGCTGCGAATCGTAATGTAACTGTGAATGGTGAGCGCTACCGTGAAATGATATCCAACTTTTTTTCCCCAAAATGCAAGAGCTTGACTTGCATGACATGTGGTTTCAGCAAAACGGTGCCACATGCCACACAGCACGCGAAACAATGAACTTGTTGAGAGGCGAGTTCGGTGAACATTTTATTTCACGTTTGGGACCTGTCAATTGGCCACCCAGATCGTGCGATATAACGCCTTTAGATTATTTTTTGTGGAGCTATGTTAAAGCTCATGTCTATTCAAACCAGCCTGCTTCAATTAACGCATTGGAAGACAACGTTAAAGTATTTATATGTGAGATACCGGCCGATACGTTGGAAATAGTATGCCAAAATTGGACTAAGCGGTTTGAAGCGCAATCGCTGTCAACATTTACATGAAATAATCTTCAAACATTAAGTTATATGGACTGTACTAACGATTTAAATAAAAATTTCATGAATTTTTCTGAATTTTCCGTGTGTTTTTTTGAAAAACTTTCCTATAGCTTTTAAAAAATCACCCTTTATAAGTAAAATTTTTCAAATACTATTTCTGCACACAACTGGAGCAGGTTTAGACCGAAGCAAGTCGCATTCTTTAAGGTGGTGGCACTATATCAACAACAATGTTTTGTACGTTTCATTGCCAGAGCAAAGTATTGGCAAAGTAGAATACAAAGAATGAATTCACCTTGTTTCATTCTGTGCTGAGAGCAACATGGACGCGGCGAAAGAAAAAAAAACCAAATCAGCTGATTTGTCGATAACACCCTTAATAGGTTCGCCTTAGACCGAAGTGCTAATAATAGTCGCTTTCGATAACACCAAAATTTGTAACAGTTATTCCTACAAGTAGGCATTCGTTAAAGCCAAAAAATTATCCATCCCTGAAAAATTTAGAGAGCAAAGTGACAGTTTGATGGATTTGGACTTGGACTACACAACGGCGCTATTTGCCAAACAGCGCATGACAAAATTGTCGCCAAATTTGACTTCTTCCTACGGCCTATACCAATAAACCTGAGATGACTCCAGAGCTGAAATATAAAATTAAATGATATAAAGTCCAAATTATCCCGAAAATGCATGGAAAAACTATTAATGTTGATGATAATCATATTTAATCATATTGCCATCTAATCACCAAATATGAACGTGACAACAAGCGACAGATGTACTAATAGTTTTAATGCCCTAATTTGTTACCCCCGACGTAAATGGGGTTTAGGCAAACCAACTTTCTCAGCCCAATTTTAACACTATCTTTTCTATTCACCAATCATCTAGCGAACAGTAAATAAAACAAAAAGTTTCCTTCAATCCAACTTTTCAAATGACTTGGCCAACTTATTATTTTCGTTTTGACGAACTGTTATGTAATAGTATAGCTTTTCACAGCATCCCGCCTAAGGTATGCAAAGTATAATAGAAAAGTATCAATTCTTATACTTGGAAGAATTGACCTAAGCATACTCGTATTGCTTGTGAGCTAAGCGTCTATAAACAAAGTCGCTAGATCACGGTAAATTGTAGTTACTTTCATGAACAAATTTTTGTTTTGCAAGCAGCGGAATTATCTAACTAGCCAAGAAGTGATAAATCGAATATGGCATTGGTTGTAGACGACGACTATTTGAAAGTTGTAGACGGTGCAGAAGGTTCTATAACTTGGCAGCAAAGTTGCAACTTTCAGGTTTAAGCTAAACTTATTTTATATTCTTATTTGAAATATGCTACATTTGGTTTTCGAGTTGAATGAACAGCCTTTTACCTTTATTTTTTATATTTATTTTTTGCATAAACAGAAAGTAGGAATCAAATTCAACTGAGCTTTATTAACCTGCCTGACAAAGGCAAAACATTTTGAATTTTTGCTTATGACTGTTACAGAAAACCCATTCAAATATCATTAGAAAACAAGAATATTATACATATAAAACATACAATAATATAATAAAATTTGTGAAAACTTATGCAATTTTTTTGAGAAAGATGGAATTCAATTTCGATAGATAGCTTTTTTCTTCCTTCTGTTTTGCCCAAACCTTTTGATATTCTCAAAACATTGCGACCTTGACAGCAGTCCCACCGCATTTATATGTGCATACGTATGCTGGCATTTACATATACATGACACTGCAGCCCATTATACACCATCTTCCCTCACCTGTCTATGGCACTTGGCATTCAAATGCGACACAAAGTCATTAAAGAGGGAATAAACAAGGCGCGGTAAGCCAACACAAATGGGCGGTCTAGAAATCTATTCAACTAGTCTTCATGTTGCCCAAAAATTCAAATAAAAATAATTGTAGGCATTAAAATATGGCCAACAAAAAACACGTACACAAACTCTCTCTCAAGTTCGAACACAAACAACCTAGAGCAGCCAGTGAAGTACAGTGTATACCCTGCATTTAGACCTACTAGTTTTGAACTACCATATTACCATATTGCTTTGCCGCTTGAAGATACCGACATACATTAGACGGATACAAATTCGGGATGGTCCACTAACGTACAATTGACTACCAATTTGCGTTTAAAATAGGGAGGTTCCACTAAATATCAATTATCAAACCTGGCATCAGCCACATACCATTTAATGAACTAGTTTACAATACACAAAAAAGCAGATTCTCGAATCCAACAATATTTGTATTCACGTAATTCTTATTTCGTGCAGCCTTGGTAATGGTAATGGTTGTACGGGTTAGGCTAACACTGCGACCAGATTGATCTATTGTGCGCCCCTAATTACTTAATTATAATTATTCAGTATAAGGAGGAATCGAACCAGCTCCATAGGAGGGACCAAGTGCAGCCTTAATATTTCAAGCATTATTATATATGTAAAGTTGAACCGAAAGTCATAGTGGCCAGTACTCCTTTTTCGTTCCTCGTAAATTTTTTTCGTTCCTTTATAAATTATTTCACAATTCTAGTCACTCTCGAACTAGAATGACTTCTTGCATCAAATACTAGTTAATGAACTATAATGACTGCTGGTTAGTTTGGCTTCGCCCTACAGGCGGCTGCCGAAAGTATTTTATTGTTCTGTGGGGACTTTCATTCATTACTCGTCGCGACTGTCTACTTTTATCATGTGCGTAAATATTTTTTTTTTTGCAATGCTTGTGGTAGCAGCAAACATCTTACCAAATAAATTACACAACAGACGAGTACTCGAACAAACAGGCAAACACAACACATAGCTATACACTTTAACGAATTCGTCTTCCCCTTTCGATTCCTCTACGCTGCGCCTTGCATTGCCAGCTCGAGTACGAGCATTTGACCAATACCTACAAAATGTACAAGTTCAAGTAGGTACCCTGCAGGGAAAACCTGAATAAATAAAAGTTCTACTATGAAGAAGGAGAGACAGTATAACTAATATAAACCGTTTTCTCTTTTCCAATGCTTCAGCAAATTACATAGAGTATATATGATAATTCACGAATCATATTTTTCTTTAGTTGCTGGCATTACTTGAACGGAGGGAAGTACTTGATTTTCTAATGTATTTCACGATTACAACTATGCAAGTGCTTCTATAAATATTTACCGAAAATTAAATTTTATTTTGTGTATTTTATTGTACCTATAATACATTTAGGGCTATTACTATACATTCAAAAAAATGCATTCGATATATTTATAACTGAAATTTTAGTGAGCGGCAATAACTCCATGAATAAATTTTCTGGTTTATTGCTGTAGATCAATGACTACACATAGATAATTCTATAGAAAATAATCCAAAGGATTTAATTCACGCCACCGTCGTAGCTGAATGAGTTGGTACGTGAT